>CM049381.1:31692394-31991432 GCA_026937815.1 Etheostoma perlongum | reverse complement strand
ATCCGGAAGTCCTATATATCAAAAGTACTTGAGAAAGCAGTTGCAACTCACCTTCAGGACCACCTCAAACATAATAACCTCTTTGAAAAATTCCAGTCAGATTTCCGCTCTGCCCACAGTACAGAGACAGCCCTAGTCAGAGTCACAAACGACCTCCTCATATAATCTCATGCTGGCTCTCCATCCCTCCTCATCCTCCTTGACCTTTCTGCTGCATTTGATACTGTCAACCATGGCATTCTTTTAAACCGACTCCACCTCACTACTGGACTAAATGACACTGCCCTCAATTGGTTCAGATCATATCTCACAAACCGGACAGAATACATCTCCCTAGGCCACTCCAAATCAAATCCACACACGGTTACTTGTGGTGTCCCCCAGGGGTCAGTCCTTGGCCCCATCCTCTTCACCCTCTACCTTACCCCCCTTGGCCAAATTATCAGCTGCCACAATATTTCATTCTACTGCTATGCTGATCACATACAGCTTTATGTAAATGTCACAGCTGACACCCCACCCTCACAGTCATCCCCATCAAAACTCACCACCTGTCTGGAGGAGATAAAGGTATGGATGGAGGAAAACTTTCTTCAACTCAATACCTCCAAAACCGAAGCCATCCTGGTTGGAACTCCTTATCAGACCAAATCATCATCCATAACCAGCATCACCTTTTCTGGTGCTAACATCCCGCTCTCATCAACAGTTGGTAATCTTGGTGTAAAAATGGACTCCCAACTCACTTTTGAAGCACATAAATCACCTATGCAAGACCTCTTTCTACCACCTCCGTAACATCTCCAAACTCCGTCCCATTCTCTCCCTCCCAGACGCCGAAAAGCTGGTTCATGCCTTTCCTCCAGACTGGACTATTGCAATGCACATCTCATTGGGATCCCTAGAAAGAGTCTGCAGAGGCTTCAGTACATTCAAAACTCTGCAACTAGGATCCTGATGAGAGTGTGGAAACATGAGCACATTACACTCATTCTTCACTCACTACACTGGCTTCCCATCTCCACCAGGATTAAGTACAAGGTTTCCCTCCTCACACATCAATGCATCCATGGACATGCCCCCCTATCTCAAAGAACTTATCAACCCACAGAACACAACCCGCTCCCTTCGCTCCACTCACTCAAACCTCCTCCACATTACGGATATTAGACGATACGGTAATTTTTACACAAGCCAAAAGTACTGATGATGCAGCCCATCAACTTTCATTGGCTTTAAATGACTTACAAAAATGTCTGAATGACTCATGCCTGTGCCTTAATGTTAAAAAGACTGTATCAATGTTTTTTAGTAAACCTAAAACAATCGTAACCGCTGTAAAAGTTCGCTTGGGTGGACTAGAATTGATTAATGTTGAGGAATTTAAGTATTTGGGAGTAATGATAGACTCGAAATTGTCCTTTAAAAAACACGTTAAAAAAGTTGTGAAAACAGTAAATGTGAATATACGGAATTTTAGGCAGGTTCGTTCATCATTAACAGATATAGCAGCGATTACATTCCTGCACTCTATGATACTGGCTCATATTGAGTACTGTATCACAAGTTGGTCCTATACGAGTCACGCTGCTATTGAGCCAATCAAATTATGCTACAAAAGAGCATTGAAAATATTAGACAAGAAACCTTCATCATATCACCATTGCCAAATTTTAGATAAATATAAGCTTTTAAATTTAGTTAATTTCAAATTATTTAAATCAGCCTGTCTAATCTATAAGGTTATACATGGTTTGGCGCCTCCACTACTGAGTGATTTTATTAAACAAAAGTCTAGCAGTGTTGCCGGGACTCGAGTGACTAGAGCCACTATGAGAGGTGATTGTGACTTGGCGTTCAGGCGAACCGCCTTTTCACAGAACGTTCTGTCATATCAGGGAGTGAGCTTCTGGAATAGTATTCCACTATCAGTGAGGGAAAGCACAAGTCTTCCTATCTTTAGGAGTCGTTTAAAAGTGTGGCTGAGGGACACACAAACTTGTGATCATGTTTAGTGAATTTTCATATATCATATGTAAAACAGAGTTACTGCATTATTAAAAATGTGGGTCAGTGCAATATAAGGTGGTGTTTTTTGGGTCAGTGCAATATCAGGTTTGACAAGGCATGTGTAAAATTGTGGTTTGTATAAAATTGTTTCTCTGTATATAGCCTGTGTATAGTGTATTTGTATGTATTATTTTTAAAAAAAAAATTTTTGTGTACCACCAACCTGCCAGGGGGTCTGCAGATGGAAATTAGCCTAAGGCTATAATCTGGCATATTTACATTTGCGAAAATGTTCATTAATATGTATTGTCCCCCTTTTGTAAACAATAAAATAAATAAAACATTCCCAGAACCAGACTCATAGGAGATAGGGCATTTTGTGCTGCTGCCCCACATCTGTGGAATGCCCTCCATGACACCTTGAGGGCACCTCAATCCAATGAGTGTTTTAAAAAAGGCCTTAAAACATTTCTTTTTAGCAAAGCCTTTGGTCCCCTTTAGATGTTTTTTTTTCTCTCTTCTAAGAATTTTTTTTTTTTAAATTTTTATTTTATTTTTCTCTTTTTTACCTGTAGTACTTTGAGATCTTTTGATGAAAAGTGCATTATAAATAAAATGTAATATTATTATTTATTATAATGTGGAGCTTTTGGCTTTTCAACTGTGAGAGCGGACAGAGACAAACAACAAAGTGGCAAAAACAATGGTGAGGGGCTTGCACTTTCTGTCAACAGCAAATTGTGCAACCCAGGACATGTGACGGTGAAGGAAACTATCTGCTGCTATCTGAATTTTTGCAGGACACCCTTCTTTAGTCAGTTCATTTGGTATTCCCTTTCTGCCCATATATTGTAGTTTCAATATACATTTATGAAAGCAGTTTAATTTGAGCTACAAATGAATTAATACAAAGCAAATTGAAATCTATAACAGAACCGCAAAAATGATGTAAACTGCCTAATTAATGAGTCATGACAGTAATGTAGCCAGTAAAATTAAATTAATTATACCTGGGATCCTGTGTGCATTCCATGCCTCTGTGACTTTTGTGATACCAATCCTAGCCAGCTGACATGTTAGGGTTAACACACAATACTTTGAAATGTTGTCCTCCATGTCAACTTCCTCTTGGTCCACCAGCTCTACCAAAGCTGCCTTCAAAGGGTAGTTGACTCTGGCATTCACCTGACATTCTCTCAATCACATGGTTCTGTGCAGGCTTTTAAGGTTAAGGTCTGCCAGCCCTCATTAGAAATACAATTGCGAGAAACCAAGATTTATTTTTAACAAAACATTAATTTCACCCTTGTAGAAGGAGTCTGAAGGTAAGGCTGCCTTTGAGTATTGTGTCTTTATTCTGCCAGCTTTTTCTGTATGAATAATGCCAGATAAAACTCTTTCCCACAGTCAACTCTGACCTGATCCCATAGTCCAGTGATCATCAACTGGCAAGCCGTTCGATCCGGCCCGTGACTGGATTCCAAAATTGTGAGGATCAAAGAGAAAATATGTAGGCCTATTCTACACTATTAAAGGAACTAAAAGCAGCAACAACTGAGTCTCTTCTCAGTAATCACCACCATTTATGACTCTATTTAGGCTACACCCCAAAATGAGGACAGACTCTGTTACACTGTTTTGTATTTACTGTTTCACACAGTTTTTTTTAAAACATAACTTTTTCTCATGCCCTTACTTAACATTTGTTTTTTATTTCAAAGTCTTAACAACATGCTTGGAACTAGCAAACTCCTCAGGACTAAAAAAGGAGGAAAAAACGATCTGGCACAATTTAAAATAGCATGGTAAATAAATAGCCTGGAACCAGAACAAAACAGGTCACAAATATTGTTCGCACAGCAAATAAATGTTAAGTGGGCTATAGCGAAATCAAATCACAAGGCTGAAATGGACTACTATAACACTAAATAATCAATGGCTGAAGTTACATTTCCCCTCTGACACTAACTTTTTCACATCAGGCTTGGCCGCCGTCAGACTTATGCGCAAACAGTCCTCCAAAGACTGGGTTGACAGACGGTTCCTCTTGTGCGTTTTAATCGAGTTCATCTTGGAGAACGCATCCTCACAGGTGTAGGTTGAACCGAACATGGTGAGCACATACATAGCCAGCGTCTTCAATGTGCCATAGACCTCGGGACAAGATATCCAAAACGCGCTCAGGTTTTCAGCACCACTGAGAGCAGCCTTCATGTCGCCTGCAGCCTGAATTTCAGCCAGCCCGCTCTGAATGGCTGTTTTCAATATCAACTTTGCGTTTCATAGCCTTTGAGAGTGCCATTTTACCTCTGTTAAGAGACCCTTTCCTGTCACTTCCTCGGTGTTTGTTTTTCAAGTGCTCTATAAGTAAAATTGACTTAATTGAGTTGAGGCAAAATATCTATCACCCCTGGTGGTTATCTGTGGTATAGGTGATAGGAACCTGACTCATAAAGGCCTTCAGTTTTGTAATGAAATGGAAAAAGTATTAACAATAAACATCAATCATAATGTTATACCAAAATTTGATTTTTTATTTAATTTTTATTTAAGGGTCCGGCCCCCAAGGAGACTGTCTGGTAAAATTCTAGCCTTCTGACAAATATAGTTGATGACCTCTGCCATAGTCCATAGGAACGTACAGCAGGTCTGAGGACAAAGCACAGACAAACATAAAATATAACCTTTACACATAAACAGCATTAGTCTAAGCCATAAATCCCTAAAGTGCCAATTAAAAGTCCAAAGCAGTCCAAAGTTTATTCCAGTCACACACACACACACACACACACACACACGGTGGTGGTGTGACACCAAAATCTGTGACCCATCAGATTCTGTGGCCCAAATGGAAAGTAAAGCGCTTTGGGGGTTTGGTTAGGTTTACGAAAAGATTGTGGTTTGGGTTTTCACACAGAAGCTAATGAAACCATCAATAGCCATTACGTTACAATGCTGGTGGCTGAAGAAAATATAAAAATACTCATGGCTTATGGTTGTAAAGTCACATTGCAACCCAGCAGGTTAATTATTTTTTTCAATGAAAAATGTGACTTCCATCGGCTTCAACATACCATACTCAGCGTTGATTGAACTAATACTATCAGCTAAAACCTGAAAACGGAGTTTCACCTCTCAAAAACTCAGAGCTGAGGGTAAAGCTCAGAGATTGTTAAGCCTGCTTCCTGAAACAGGAACCAGATATGTTCTATTGAAACGCAGTAAAGCTATGACGTTACCTGCTGTCTTGCAATGTGGTAGAGTTGATGAATATGTCTCAACACTTTGCCCACTCTGCCCTCAGAAGCTTTAACCCCTTTTGCAGATAGATAGCCATATCATTTTTCGGCCAAAAGACGATCCAGGATGGTAGCAGGAGTGAAACTTAGTTTAAATGTTAATTGTTATTCTAAACATTCTACTTAGTAATAAAGTGATTAAGGCATTTTTTGAAATACTGATGTACCATCTATTGATATATACAATAACATGTTTGGTGATCTAATTACATTTAAAAATTGCATAGCCCTAGCTGTGGTGAGCTTTTTATTTACTAGTAGCATTCATTTGTATGTTATTGGCGATTGATATTTAAAAATAAATAAATACCTTACCTCAGCGATTTCAACTTCATCTTTTTTAAAGATTATGTTTTGTTTTTTTTCCCTTTATTAAATAGAGATAGTGGACAGATGTGAAAAGGGAGAGAGATGGGTGATGACACGCATCAAAGGGGCGCAGAATGGATTTGAACCCGGCCCGCTGCAGGACCCAGTCAAAATGGGGCGAGCGCACTAACTGAGTGAGCTATAGTGAGCTTGAAGACGTAGATGTGACGTGAGCAACATGTCTGAAAGTTGTAAGTCTTCTGGTAGCTGTGCTAGAGAAATCTCAATCATTCCCAATCACTGGAGACGGAGAGCGTAGGTAGATGTTAGGAGATAACATAGGCACAGGCTAATTACTGCTACATGCTAATTAACTTTAGTAATTAAACCTAAACATGTAAAATTGAGGAATAAGATGTATACATACAAATGTTCCGGTTTCCATCTATAAACACATCAAAGACAATCGGATAATGAGATTGTTTTTCGTTTTCTTTTTTTTAAATATCAAAACAAAAAAATTAATAACGGGTTGTTTTCCTTTTTTGTTTCCCTATTTACTAATGGTAATTGGGTACCAAGTACGCAGACCATCTATCTATTTTGCAGCGGCGCCTATCTCCAGCCAAGACGATTGTGATTGGTTCAAAGAAATAAGCCACAGCACTTTTTTTGTCCCATTCAAGAATGTTGTGTGGACTAGCCAGACCTTCCTCGGCAGCGCTGTGGAGGAAGGTCTGGCAATACGAGACTGTAGGATACGCAAGCAAAGGGAATGACATTCAGCTCAGATGTTTCCTAAAAATCAAGATTGTTCTGGAGTGCCGCATCTCGAATCCGAGTCAAGTGTGAAGTCCTTTGAGGACGGGTCTTAGGTCTGAAGTCGCTGTGTGTGCGTGTGACTAGAGTCTCAAACTCGAGCCCCCATTTCTGACTGAACTAGATTATAAACTAACTGCTTACAGTGCGTGCAGGGCTTCTCTTGTTTCACTCTCCATCATCAGCAGTTGAAGCACAATTGATTATCATTGATGTTTTGTGACACATAGAGCCACAGTGCCTTGGGCAAAGCGATGGCTGATGACCGACCTTTGCAGCTGGAACGCTGCGCTATGCACCTAGCGATGTTACCAGGTCATTGAGTACTCCAGCAGCATTGAACTTATCTGACACCAATATCCTCTGGAGGGCTAATTTCATGACAACTGTAATGGGAAAATTACATAGACAATGATTTTCTTTCAATAATTGTTCATCTCTTAAGGGATTTTTTCATTATAAGTAAATCCTTCAATGTTCCTCTGAAATATGTGTATATCCTAAAATAAGTCCACCAGTGTTGGAGACAGCTAAAAATTTTATGACTCTGCATTTCTCTACTGTAAGCAAGGTTAGAGCCATGAAGCATTCTACAGACGAGATAAATCTCTGATTTCTCAGACAGAATGACGGCTACAGTCATTATTGACGCACTAGAGACAGATGCACGGGGATATAAGGACTTTATATGCTGTGTGTTAGGCACAGAACTGTTGCCACTTTGTAACTCTGTTCATTGTGAAAGCTGTTCTCGTCATTTGATTGTTCTCTGCAGAAAACAATTAAACCCTTCCACCGAATACCTAAACCTTTAATCCAATTTGCAGCCTGTCTTTATTTTGTTTCAACAAGGTCTCTTCTGGCACTCAAATTCCTCCCTCGCTGTACAGAAACTTCCACAACACAACAAATACACTTTGCCCCAGAAAAATAAAAGGGCTACACCATAATTTTCACAGATGTTATTCCATTTACTTTATATTTGATATTACTTCTGGTTGCAGTTTGGAGTCATCTCCTGGCTGATGATGCGGTTTGAGTCATTTTGTTCTGACGTTTCCTGTTTTGTTCTGAGATTTTTTCCTCCCACAGTTATTCTGAAGTTAGTGAGACATTTATAAGATCACATCAAACCCTTCTGTAATATGGAAAACTTGTTTTTGTCTTAGACTTTCATCAGTATGTCTCTACTCTTGACGACTCGATCAGTTTAAAAGGGAAGGAATTGTTACGCTCGATTTCCAGAGTCGCATGAAACAACTAGAAACTAAGGCAAGTAAAACATAATACAAAGTACATGAAAAAGCATTGCAAAACAGCATTTGCACTTTATCAAGAGCATCAAGTAAATAAATGTATGTATGTGAAAAATGATATCAAATAACTTCCATTACATTTCAAAATTACAGACTGCCAGTTTCTACACTGACCAAAATTATAAACGCAACACCAATTTTTTACCCCATTTTTCATGGTTAGAGTTAGGGTTCATCTCCCCCCCCCATCCTCTCTCTCTCTCTTTCTTTCTGATTGAGTCAGACTCAAGGTCCGCGGCCCCTTACAAATTTGGATATGGCCCTTTTTTTAGGTTCACATTAAATTTTGTTTCACTTGTTAGAAAGTTTTTACCGCTTACGACTTTTATGTTTGACGTTTTTGGCACTTTTTTTTAACGTTGGACTTTTTCTTTGACATTTTTGGCGACCAAGCTGTAAGTTAGAAGACTCTAGAAACTAGCTAGCTCGTTCTCAACGGCAAAACACTGCTCCAACAGCCACTAGTGGACCATAATCTCCAAAAGAACTACTTCCTGTCCCTGTTGTGCAGGTATTCCACAAGTGGCCCTCGTCTAGAAGAAGTCTCCCAGCTTGGTCAGTCCTGCCTTGGACTGACCAAGAGCTGGAGAAAGAGTTATCTAGCTGATGGGATCTTACCGAGCTACTGAGCATGTGCAGCTCCCAACAAAGATAGTAAAGAAGTGAGATGTCTCACTCTGTAGCTAAATAGAGACCTAAACACACAAGGTGAAAACAGGATCTGCAGCAACGTGCAGTACAACAAAAATATGAAAATTAAACCTATTCTGGTATAACCTTAAAATACAATTATGAACCTGACAATGAGCATAATATGGACGCTTTAATAACATGACACCGATACGGGTGTTGTTACACGCTTTTCAGGTGTGGCAGTACTATGCTTCTTTAAGAAATTGATGCACCCTCATTTGTTTCTACATAACCCCGGCAGTGAGCTGTGCAGATGGCAGAGGTCAGTGGCTTGACCCAGTCGGTAACTGGATCTCGCCACTGGAATGTTCTTCCTGCTGCTGCGAGGTCTACGCAGAAACACTAAGCTCCAGCAACGATGATCCTGAGCACTGCTTCTCTGAGACACACTTTGCACTGTTACTGCGAAGAACTGTCTTTTTATGGTTGCATGACATTCTATTTTAGGGAAACTACAAAAAACACTAGATACAAAACTAGACTGGGAGAGGTGCAGGGAATGACTGGAAACAACACAGGATAAAAACACGTAATAACAACGATCTATAACCCTAACCCAACAGACAAAGAAAAGCACAGAAACTAAATACACAAGGTAACGAGGGATAGGTGAGATGAGGGCTGATGAACAGGTGGAACACATCAGTCACAGAGGTGGGAAAAGGGAGGAAGCAAAACAAGACACAACAGAAGTTCTGCATAACGCGCTGCTGCTAATACATATGCCCTGTAGATCTCAAGAGCTCGCACTCACCCCGAAATTTCACCATGCACCGCAGTAATATGTACCGTCCTCCGCCGCACATCATACCAGAACAGGAACGTGTCAGTGGTGAAGCATCTTGCTTGTCCCACTCAACAAAAAGCTCTCTACAAGTACTTTACAGAACAGTCACGTGTTTAGTATCTACCTTCCACTCCTGCAATTAAACTCCATGCCTTCTCTTTTCTGGCATAATAGGATTTATGGTCTCCTATACCATTAATATTTTGTGTTTTTCACGTCCAAGATTAATCCTTGTTGTCCATAGGGTTGTAGATATAGATATTGGTAAACTGACTGGAGGCTCTCTCCTAAACTTCCCGCCCGACCTGTCGAACGGCCCGCTGTTTGCGTAAAAAATAGAGCTAATGCGTATTTTTATCAGTGTATTTTTAGCAGATTTTAGAGAGAGTGCTTCTGGAATATACAGTGTATTGCGGCTGGTGGAATAACCAGCATTGTATTGAATGGCCACAATTGCTGGCAGTGCCAACAGGATCCTAGGCAATCCCCAGAACGCTTTGTAGACACATCCTGTTGTATTTAGGGGTCAGGCAGATGGACAGACAGGTGAACGGACAGATTACTGGGACTCACATTGTCCTATAAACTTATTTTGACTTACTTTGTAAATGTTAAAATTAACCAATAGTCTTATTTTCAGTCATGCTGATGCGATCATCATAGAAAATGTTTCCATGTTTAAGTAATACGTGGCAACACAAGTAGTCTTTCCAGTTATAGAAAGGCTGACAGGATGTAAATGATCCCACTGATGTGTGCCTCATAAAGAATTATGACATCACTTAGCTTATATTTCAGGGCTGTTCCTTACCAAGCACCAGACTCCGATTGATAATCAATGCCATGTGTATTTCTGACAGATGGTCTCTGGTTACGAGGAACATTTGGAGCCATTGCACAGGAGGATCACTTTCACCGCATGTGTTCATCAGATTGAATTATGTGTCCACTTTCCTCGATAAATTACATCATCATGAATGTTTATCTTTTTATCACATTAACACTGGTAGTGGGTGTGAGTGTGGATGATTCAGCCATTCCTCGAGCCGTATCTGTGACGTTAAAGACGTAAAGCTTGTCCAGAATGGCTCAAAGGTTCATCCTCCGGGGAGTAGGAATGTGATCAGTATATTTCATTGAAAACCAAATGTCAAAAATCTAAGCGTTGCCTTTGATTCCTCTCTCGCAGACACTAAGATAACTCTCTTCCATCTAGGTCACATTGCCCGAGTCTGTTTTCAACACAAGTCAGATGCCAAAGTTGTCTATATGGCCTAAAGCAGTGGTTCTCAATTTTTTTCCAATAACGTACCCCCCTTTGAACTGATGTTTTTAGCCATGTACCCCCTAACCAGCGCGAATAGTTTGTGGTTAAAAAATAAAGTATATATAAAGATGAACAATACAGCAATGTCAGCGATAGATTTACTAAACAAACTAAACTTTGTACCTGGAAAACATTTAAATGATGATGAAAAAAGGAGACAAGTTGCTAATGCTAATGTAATTCTTGGTGGGTAACGTAATATTACGATACCGTCTAACACGCTCATTTATTTTTAGTATGATTGATTTTGACCATGGTTATCAACTCTGGTAACCCACAAATTAATCAGTAAAGTTAAATGTATAGATAGACGACTAATCTAATGGTAATTTAGCTAGCTAGCACACCTCTGTCTTCTGCCTCAGTCTCTCGGCACTGCAAAGCTTCAGTCGGTTCATTCATGCCAGCTAGAAACCATCCACTATCATTACAGCCCCAGGGACACATCTACAGTCAGCCCCCAGCAGCTAGCAACCATCCACTATCATTACAGCCCAGCCGACACATCTACAGTCAGCCCCCAGCAGCTAGCAACCATCCACTATCATTACAGCCCAGGGGACACATCCACAGTCAGCCCCCTGCCAGCTAGAAGCCATCCACTATCATTACAGCCCAGGGGACACATCCACAGTCAGCCCCCTGCCAGCTAGAAGCCATCTACTATCATTACAGCCCCGGGGACACATCCACAGTCAGCCCCCAGCCAGCTAGCAACCATCCCGGTAAGCACTTAACTCCGGTCCTAATGACACTAACGGCAGTTTACTGCACCATCAGGAAACAGACCCAGGCACCCAAGTTAAACAGCGGCCACTCATAACGTTACACCTCCATTACCGTTGCCCCTCCTTTCACTTTTAGCCGTCTGTACAATTAGCTAAATTTATCAGAGAAAACAGAAATAAGGCACAAAAGGGACTACTAGTAATTTAAAGATGTTGTAGCACTGGATCTGGACAAAAAGGATAACTCTGGAGTTGATAGGGGTGTGTCGCGATTCTGCCTTCTCCCACTGTGACACAGGTTTTGTGGAGCTGAGTGTCGCGATTTCAGTTTTATTTTCCATATCGTTACATCCCTACCTGCTACGCTACTTCACTTCCGATTACGCAGTCTCCTAAGTGAAATTCCTGTGTTTTATACTTCGAAGAAACATCTTATGTGGGTGTTTTTCAGGTGGAGACAAGCTCTGGAGTAGAGTGAAACCAAAAGCAGGAAACCATAATGCGTTAAAACCCTTGTGTTGATGCACATCCTCTTGTTCATGTATTACACAAACTAATTGGGGGCTGCTTGTACAAACATTTGGCCTAGCAGCAGTAAATATACTTTGCAACCAGGGTCTAGCAACTCTCCATTATCTTGTGAGCTGGAAAAAACAAATTCTGGTCCGGCCAATCACATTATGTATAGAGTCGGTGGGCGGGCTTAACATAAGGAGAGTAGAGTTGCGACGGTTCCATGTGAATTCCCTGCTACTTGAAAACAAAGAAGATTGTCTATCGAATCGGCTTTGGCTGCGACTCTGGAGGACTTCAAGTCATTCTTAAAAAAAGAATCAAAATATTTGCCGACCGGATACAGCAAAAGTTGAATCTTTCAACCAGCGTTGCTCTGGTTGGTTGTAGTGCTATTCTATTGTGTGCAGAGGGAATTTATTCCGCCCCGCGGATTGAGCCCTGCCTATGGTGAGTTCCCAGACCTAACATCTGGATGTAGGTCTGGCTTATCAGGCAAAAACAAAAATTGCTTAGTGGAAAAAGACTTAACATGGGACTTTCAATCTACAGGTTTGCTGAGTATTTCATCAGCAACATCCTGTTTCACATTCAAAAAGTCACACCGAGAACAGCCCAGTTACAACATCGGACATTAATCATCGTAAACGGAAGAGGAAGAGGTTTCTTTTTAAAACTTGATCTGTTCTTCTAGATTAAGTGTATTTGTGTAATTCAATAATATGTAGCCACCGACTATCCCTTCAACAGCAACTCTTTGTTACAGTAAACCCATTGTTTAACTTCTACCATAGAAACCAAGTCTTCAACACATCAACACACACCCCATAAACCCAGAGTAAATCACCCAACTGGTTCTCAGTTAGCTCCAAGCATTAGCTGCTGAATTAGAGTGCATGCCTATCCAACACTCTTCAAACACCACAGGATTAGAAGGGCTGGTGGTTATGTCAACACTGACACCAACGAGATTCTCATTCATCACACAGTCAGAAATAAAACAACCTGCGAAGCTTGTTTTCTCACCGGCTTACAAAATGTAGAACCACATGTGGCTAAACAGTGCTTTAAGATGATTAAGAGTATTAAGAGCGGAAAACAGTAGCAGAGTATGAAGAGTATGAAAGTGTGAAATTTTGTGTAGGGAGGTTGGTTTGGGGGGTAGATGGGTCAAACAACACAGGACTTTCACCAAGGAGACCGAGTTTCATGTTCCAGGTGTCCCGTTTCCCCAAAGGTCCCCTCCTTCTTTACCTAAACCCAACTGTCCCCTCCTCCTTTACCTAAACTCAACTGTCCCGTTCTTCTTTACCTAAACCCAACTGTCCCCTCCTCCTTTACCTATACCCAACTTTCCCGTTCTTATTTTCCTAAACCCAACTGTCCCGTTCATGTCCCGCGTAAACGTATCTTTTATAAGCCGACCTACAATATCTTCCTTAACCTAACTGCGTCAAAAGTGACGGCAATAGTCCCGACCGAGTGCATCTAGAATTTATATCTGATGCTAAAGAAGACTCTTAGCGACAAAAATGAGAGCCAAAGGCACCTGACCAAGTGTCCATATTTTAGACGATAGAAGTGAGGCTGCCTCCTCACTGAGTTGGCAGCCTGGTGTCATCAAATGGGCAATTTGTGTGTTATTGTAACAAAACTAAAAGTCTTCCCCTGAAAAAACGCCCATGTAAGTTGTTTGTTCAAATGGCAATTACAACTTGTATTTTGATTAATATGGCGGCGCCCTCTAGTGGCTGTAGTAAGTTGGGGTTGTGGATGTTTCAAACAGGATATGAAAATCACCCAGGAGACCGAGGTTCATGTCCCGTTGGTCATACTAGCGGGTAGGGACAGACGACCAATATCGTCGAATGGTTTGGAGGATTTGTTGCTCTCCCACCCATAAAGAACATTTTTAATCACAGTATGATTATATACTGTATATTTACAAAAACATTTTAAATCCTGCACTGCAAGACGACCATTGAAGCAAACTCATGCCAAATCATTCAGATTTATGCTTTTCTAAATAGACTCTGGGGCCTCCACATTAGGAATTCTGCCTGGAATACAAAATGAGCTTTGTCTGCTGAGATGCAGGTAAACAAAACACGCACACACACACACACACACACACACACACACACACACACACACACACACACACACACACACACACACAGCGCTTAGAGGTAAATCTTATTGGAAATGCAAATTTGTAGCAGGGTTTTAAATCCTCCTACACACATTTTTACTGTATGCACACAGACAAAAACATGCCGGTAATATCTGGATCTTCTGTTGGATGCCCGGGCTGTTGGATGACCAAAAAGGGTTGCCTAGCAACCCTGTCTGCATGTGAGGCAGCAAGTAATGGGATCACAGCATTCGCTGAGGGGAGACCAGTGGTTTTGGGTGGAGAGAGAGAAAGAGACAAAGAGGGCAAATCCTCAGTCCAGCTTGGCTGTAGATCATGCTGAGGCGTTGTGTTCTGATGAACATGAAGCGAGCGGAGGATCTTAATATGTCACCGTGTAATCAACAGCCACAGATTCACAGAGAGCTAGGATGCACCACTTCACACCGTCCGTCTGTTCCTGATAACTGACATGCAGCTTCATGCTCAGTTTAACAAAGAGGAGAATTCAAATGCACCAAATGGTTTTATTCTAAATGAAAACTTCTTTTTCAAGTATATGAAACTAAAAAACAGGAAGGAAATACAGTATTTTGAAATGCTCCATGCTGCTTAAATATGTCATGTATAGTATTGCTTAAAAAACAAGTTTGTTTATTTTACATTGTCTATATTTGTATGTGATAGAAAATATAGGATGCTAAGGATTTCATTACAAAAAGTGGTTTTCAATAATAGCGTGTAGAATTTGACAAGGTTTTTGGCTCAGACAGTAATTTTCACGTCAATAGCACTTAAATACACCAAACTTTCCACTTTAATTCCTATTTACATTCTGAAGCTTCTTTGTTCAGATATAATTCACAGCCTGATTTATACAACATTTTATTCTGATTAATGGAGAGAAATTAATGATATTTCCTAAATGGCCTCTTTGAAAGCTTTGACTCTAAAATGTCAACAACATGAAAGACTTGTAAACCTAACTTCATCCAATGTTCACATTTCTGTTCTGGAAAAGTATGCAAATGATCGAAAATTTATAAGACAATGCTTCATTTGTATGTTTAGACATACCAATTCTGAAAACTTGTAACAAAAAAACATAATTGACTTATTGTCAGAGAGAAGTTTCATGCTGATATCTGTTAGATTTTCTTTACCCGTTTTGCTGTGTCTTTAAATCATCATTTAATACATGCAGTGAGCCTCTGTTGTCAAACTGTGGAGCACTTGAGTTACAAACTACATTCAACCATCATGCTGATGTGAGTATACCCAGAATGACCCAGAATGACTACAGGCAGGCCCTGTCTGGGCGGCCTTCTGGATCTGCCATTTGGGGCAGGGTGGAGGGCAGAGAAAGAGAGATCATAGGAGCAAACGAGGAAATAAGGTGAGAGGGTATAAGAGCGTCAAATTCCAACAAACATAGACTTTCACTCAATGGGTCATTGGGTCCCTTTAAATAAACCTATCCTGTCCTCATTTGAGTATTTTTACGTAACTCATAAATCAATCCCGTATGATTTCCTGACCCTTAGTAAAAGTATTTTTGGTTGCCTAAACTTAACTAAAATGACAAAAACAATGACTCGACCATCAAAATTCATCATTCAACTAAGCGAATAATCTCTTAATTGTTGTCTCTAGTTACAACAGTTGTCAAAGCTTTAGTGTGAAGATTTTTTTATTAATGAACGTCTGCTACATTCAAGCCCTTGACCAATGAGTTGCTACAAAGCTATATAAATCAAGATCATGGAAGGCTTGTATCATGTGGACGTGCCAACAGTTTTGTTGACATTACTTAGCATTCCTCATGGGGGCGACAGAAACTATGCCCTATATATAACTATAGCTTTAACACATTGACTCTCTTTTACAACAGCGTTTTCAGTCTCCACGCTCAGGGAACTGACTTTTTCAGTGAAGTTACTCCCATAGCTGACTATGACAGTGACTCCCAGTCTTTATTGGCACTAAACCTCCTGAATGTTCAATGCAGGACTTTTACTTGTAACAGTATTGAGTATTGTTACAGTGTGGTAACTCTTTTCTACACGACAATGGTAACAAGATAGAATTTCAAGAAAACCAACAAACTGAATCTACACCCCATTCCTCTTACCTGAGAGATTTTTGCAGTCCCAGCTTGAGCCGGCTGGTTGCTTCAGGCGGGTTCACATGAGCCCCGTGTTTGCACACCGGGAGAGCCTGTTGGTTCAGAGATAAACATGTGGAAACATGCTGAGAAAGCCCAGTGTACTTGCACTGAACGCCTTCACACTTCTGACTCAAACCCTGCAAGGACACGTGTGAGAACTACATACACACATCTTTATTTTTTTTTGTAGGGCTAGTTAAAACTGCAATATACAAAGAAAATCAAGGAAATACTTTCACTCTTGTTTGATCAAAATGAAATGAAGCAAAGAAGGATGTGCATTGCTTTGTAACAGCAAAGCAATGCAATGGCAGCGGCAACAAAACAAAGCTCATGTTTTTCTTTATTATAAAGATTGGGGTGGTGATGGCCCAGCCAATATAACACATACCTTTGGTGTGAGAGACCCTGGTTTGATTCCCAATGCGATACATAAACGATAAATTAACCAATGTGCCCCTGAGCAAGACACTTGACCTAGTTGCTCCAGAGGCGTGCAACCTCTGACATATATAGCATATGCGCAGTAATTAGGTACTGAGAGGTGGTGAACCGCTACCAGCGCTAGCAGTTAGCCACATCACACTGCAACAACACACACAACTTCACCCTAATCTACAAAAGAAATTGTAAAGAGCTACTTCCAGGTCCCTCCCTCTCTGTTTTCTCTTCTACAAGTTGCCACATGGCATGCGTGTGTAAATGTGTGTTTATAGCACTCTGAGCTGTTGCATGGGAGGAGAACGAAGACAAACAACAAGCGGCAGTCAGCACAGCTCTGCCTGTCTGACACAGTTGAACCAGACAAGGATTGTGATTTCCAGCCCTGCAGCTGCTTGGCGGCCCTGGGACACAGCAGGGAGTTTGGAAGGAAATCAAACATCACTGTCACTGATTCATTTAACATCAACCCTTCCCCCAAATCCTCCCCCATCCCTTTTTGTTTCTGGCTCTGCCCTGCCATCCACCTCTTGACCCAACCCCCCCCCCCCTTGTTACTGTAATCCACAGCAGTAATGGTTTTTGGTTTTAGGTTTCCATGGAGTTTGGTTACATTCATGTCAATTGTTCTCTTTGCCTCGGACTATATTTAGGCCCTTTACAGATAACAATGTTTAATGGGTTTTAGAGTACAGCAACAACAGATGACTTTTTTACAGCATCTCAGGGTCATAAACACAGACATGGCCCGTGGCTCCACTTTTAACTTTGATTTAAATGCCATACTAATTATATTGTTGTTAGGAAACCTCAGGAGTGTTTTAATCCAATTCATGCTCTTTTAACAAACTTCACCTGTCATTCTGTGACCTATATTTAACTTTCATCGCCACATAAGTCTCAGTTTTTGGGGCCTAAACTTAACCATAATGTCTTTGGTAAATGACCGGCAGCTCAGGGTGCTCTGTACCCAAAGGACAGAGCAGCGCCATGCGGCGCACCATAGCCAATCCATAGCTGCAAAACACAGCTACTAACAGCTGCTGATACGGTCGAGCTGGAGTTCTGACGCCGGCGTCGTTGAAGCTCCGTAGCTGCTTAAACGGTTAACTGCTCCTCATATCTCTGCAGGGTAAAACAACTATGACTGTACTCGTGTTCCACCAAAACAAGTTCCTTCCCAAGGCTATGTTTCAGAGGCACCATGGCTCCGTCAGGCGGAAAACAAAACGATTGTGGTTTAAAGCACGGATCTTCAATTGTTTTTAAACCAAGGACCCCTTAACTGAAAGAGAGACAGATGAGGGACCCCCTACTAATATTTAAAAAAAAATGAAGTTGCATATTAAACTGGGCCTACAATAACATGTAGGGTGGCCAAATGCCTTTACACATACCATCTTAGTGCATAGAAAAAGGCAAAGGAATGGGAAGGTGGGGATTTATATTTTCTATTAATATGTTGGATACATGTTAAGCCATTTTTATTTTTTTTTTAAACTTTCAAATATGGTCCACCTGCAGTGACTCAGGACCCAGAATGCTGGGTGGACTAGCCAGACCATCCTCTGCAGCGCGGTAGAGGAAAGTCTGACAATGCGAGACAATTATCTTCTTAATCGGCTCGCAGCACCTCATCTTTATCCCACAGCCTCTTGTGCGAATCCCGACCTTCAGTTTGGGAACCATTTCCTCAGATGAGCACTTAAAATGAATTACTACAGCTACCATGTGTAGTCACTGTTCCATTATCTTTATTGTGACTATTATTGCCACTGTGCATCACACCCCCAACCGGCACCGTCAGACACCACCTACCAAGAGCCTGGGTCTTCCCGTGGTTTCTTCCTAAAAGGAAGTTTATCCTCGCCAGTGTCCACTCTTGGGAGAACTACTAGCTTTATGGTTAGGGTTAGGTTTTATTAGGTTAGACTATTGTTGGGTCTTTTGTAAATTATAGAGTGTGGACTAAACCTACTCTACCTGTAAAGTGTCTCAAGATAACTTTTGTTATGATTTGATCCTTTAAATAAAATTGAATTGAAATTAATAAACTTTGGTCAGATTCTGAGCGAGATAATTAAAATATTTGCTTTCATAAATGATATGGTCAGCAGACCTGCTTGGTCACACAAACATCAGAAAAGCCAGGATAATGGAGATGCACTGGTCTAATTTCTAATCCAGGACTGGCCTCCTTCTGTGTCCCGAGAGTCACCCCGGATCTCCGTTCTAAAGAGAAAATAATGAAACAATGACTTACAGACAGAAACACAAGCTTCATTTCACCCTCCAAAATCACTACTTATCACCAGTGGTGGAGGAGATTTACTCCAGTACTGTACTTTATTAAATTTACTACATTTTGAGCTATTTGGACTTTATTTGAGTCTTTTCTATTCATGCCACTTTTAACTGGTACTCCGTCAGGGTGCAACATACGGGGGAGCTAGGGGCAGCTTGGCTCCCCTTAAAAATCGTGATTTGAGACATTTTGGGGGGTCTTTAAAAAGACTTTAAATGGCGATGGCAATTTAAACCTAATTTACTTTAAGACTAAAAGATAACTATACATGCTTTCTTGTCATGAGCATCAAGGCATGGCCACGCTGTAAATGCAAATCATGTTTAGTGCATGTTTTCTCGTAGAAAAAATATAAAACTTCCTTGAAATCTATTCTGTAGTTAGCATCATATAGCCATGGCAAAACAAAAACAACACATCCATCCATCTTCATCCGCTTATCCGGAGTCGGGTCGCGGGGGCAGCAGCTCCAGTAGGGGACCCCAAACTTCCCTTTCCCGAGCCACATCAACTAGCTCCGACTAGGGGATCCCGTGGCGTTCCCAGGCCAGGTTGGAGATATAATCTCTCCACCTAGTCCTAGGTCTTCCCCGAGGCCTCCTCCCAGCTGGACGCGCCTGGAACACCTCCCTAGGGAGGCGCCCAGGAGGCATCCTTACCAGATGCCCGAACCACCTCAACTGGCTCCTTTCGACGCGAAGGAGCAGCGGCTCTACTCCAAGCTCCTCTCGGATGACTGAGTTTCTCACCCTATCTCTAAGGGAGACGCCAGCCACCCTCCTGAGGAAACCCATTTCGGCCGCTTGTACCCTGGATCTCGTTCTTTCGGTCATGACCCAGCCTTCATGACCATAGGTAGGAACGAAAATTGCCCGGTAGATCGAGAGCTTTGCCTTCTGGCTCAGCTCTCTTTTCGTCTCAACGGTGCGATAAACAGAATGTAATACCGCACCAGTTGCTCCGATTCTCCGACCAATCTCACGCTCCATGGTCCCCTCACTCGCGAACAAGACCCCAAGGTACTTAAACTCCTTCACTTGGGGTAAGGACTCACTCCCTACCTGAAGAAAGCACTCCATCGGTTTCCTGCTGAGAACCATGGCCTCAGATTTAGAGGTGCTGATCCTCTTCCCAGCCGCTTCACACTCGGCGGCGAACCGATCCAGTGAGTGCTGAAGGTCACAGACCGATGACGCCATCAGGACCACATCATCTGCAAAAAGCAGCGATGAGATCCCGAGCCCACCGAACTGCAGCCCCGACTACGCCTCGATATCCTGTCCATAAATATTACAAACAGGATTGGTGACAAAGCGCAGCCCTGGCGGAGGCCAACCCTCACCTGGAACGAGTCCGACTTACTACCGAGAACCCGGACACAGCTCTCGCTTTGGTCATACAGAGATTGGATGGCCCTGAGAAGGGACCCCCTCACCCCATACTCCTGCAGCACCTCCCACAATTTCTCCCGGGGGACCCGGTCATACGCTTTCTCCAGATCCACAAAACACATGCAGACTGGTTGGGCATACTCCCAGGCCCCCTCCAAGATCCTTGCGAGAGTGAAGATCCGATCCGTTGTTCCACGGCCAGGACGAAATCCGCATTGTTTCTCTTCAATCCGAGGTTCGATTATCGGCCGAACCCTCCTTTCCAGTACCTTGGAGTAGACTTTACCAGGGAGGCTGAGAAGTGTGATACCCCTGTAATTGGCACACACCCTCTGGTCCCCCTTTTTGAAGAAGGGAACCACCACCCTGGGCTGCCACTCCTTAGGCACGTCCCAGACTTCCACGCAATGTTGAAGAGGCGTGTCAACCAAGACATCCCCTCCACACCCAGAGCTTTCAGCATTTCTGGACGGATCTCATCAATCCCTGGGGCTTTGCCACTGTGGAGTTGTTTGACTACCTCAGCGACTTCCACCAGGGAAATTGACGACAATCCCCCATCATCCTCCAGCTCTGGCCCTACCATAGAGGGCGTGCCAGCTGGATTTAGGAGTTCCTCAAAGTGCTCCTTCTACCGCTCTATTACCTCCCCAGTTGAGGTCAACAACGTCTCATCCTTACTGTAAACAGCTTGGATGATTCCTCGCTTCCCCCTTCTGAGGTGGCAAACGGTTTTCCAGAAGCACCTTGGTGCCGACCGAAAGTCCTTCTCCATGTCTTCTCCAAACTTCTCCCACACCTGCTGCTTTGCCTCTGTCATGGCAGAGGCTGCAGCTCTTTGGGCCCATCGGTACCTTGCAACTGCCTCCGGAGTCCTCCGGGATAATATATCTCGGAAGGACTCCTTCTTCAGTCGGACGGCTTCCCTGACCACCGTTGTCCACCAGGGTGTTCGTGGGTTACCGCCCCTTGAGGCACCTAAGACCACAGCTCGCCGCTGCAGCTTCAGCAATAGAAACTTTGAACATTGTCCACTCAGGTTCTATGCCCCCAGCCTCCACAGGGATGCACGAAAAGCTCCGCCGGAGGTGTGAGTTGAAAGTCCGACGGACAGGGGCCTCCTCCAGACGTTCCCAATTTACCCGCACTACTCGTTTGGGCTTACCAGGTCTGTCCAGAGTCCTCCCCCCATCCCCTGACCCAGCTCACCACCAGATGGTGATCAGTTGACAGCTCTGCCCCTCTCTTCACCCGAGTGTCCAAAACATACGGCCTCAGATCAGATGAGACGATTATAAAATCGATCATTGTAAGTACACTTATGAGCATCCCTATGTTTGAACATGGTGTTTGTTATGGACAATCCATGACTAGCACAGAAGTCCAACAACAAACAACCACTCTGGTTCAGATCAGGGAGGCCGTTCCTCCCAATCACGCCTCTCCAAGTATCTCCATCATTGCCCACGTGTGCGTTGAAGTCCCCCAGCAGAACTATGGAGTCCCCTACTGGAGCCCCATACAGGACTCCATTCAAGGTCTCCAAGAAGGCCGAATACTCCGAACTCTTGTTTGGTGCATATGCACAAACAACAGTCAGAGTTTTCCCCCCCATCACCCACAGGCGTAGGGAGGCCCCTACGCCTGTGGGTGATGGGGGTTAAAACTCTAACTCTAACCCTCTCGTCCACCGGGGTAAACTCCAACGCAGCAGCGCTCAGCCGGGGGCTTGTGAGTATCCCCACACCCGCCCGGCGCCTCACACCCTGGGCAACTCCGGAGTAGGACAGAGTCCAACCCCTATCCAGGAGTACGGTTCCAGAACCGAGACTGTGCGTAGAGGTAAGCCCCACCAGATCTAACTGGTAGCGCTCCACCTCCCAGTTCCGGCTCCTCCCCCCACAGAGAGGTGATTCCACGTCCCCAGAGCCAGCCTCTGCCGCCCGGGTCTGGTCCGTCGAGGTCCCTGACCTTTGCCGCCACCCATGTGGCTGCACACCCGACCCCAGCGGTTCCTCCCACAGGTGGTGGGCCCATGGGATGGAGATAGGGGGGCCACGTAGCTTCTTCGGGCTGTGCCCGACCGGGCTCCGTGGTAAAACCGGCCACCAGGCGCTCGCTGACAAGCCCTCCATCTGGGCCTGGCTCCAGACGGGGGCCCCGGGCCTCCTCCGGGCAGGGTCACTCCCTCTCTACCTCGCTTTTTCATAGGGTCTTTGAACCATTCTTTGTCTGGCCCCTCACCTGAGACCACTTTGCCATGGGAGACCCTACCAGGAGCACGCAGCTCCAGACAACACAGCCCTCAGGTTCATAGGGACACACAAACCTCTCCACCACGATAAGGTGATGGTTCCCGGAGAGAACCATCACAGTTTAATTAATTTTGGTTTTACTAAGAAATTGTGTAGCGGTGAGGTTAATAGCACGACCGAGTCACACGCGGTGAGCCCTGTTAGAAAACCTCCCGGCGGGGTGACAACGCAAGAAGAAGCTGAAGAAATAATGTCCTCTCTGGCTGAAGATGGTGGAGGTAACAGCTTGTCAGAGGCCGGTCATGAACTTAATCCCTTCTTGTTCCTCTCTCCCATTAAATTGGAACAGCCAGCAGTGGAGAGACAGGAAGAGCCAATATACATGGCTGTTTGTTAAGGATGGAAGCTTGGGGTGCATTGCTTAGGCCTAGAAATGATGAGACCATTAAACACACAGCTGTTTGGATCCTTTCAAGTTTCTAAAATGGCCTTTTTCTGCATTTTAATTTTAATACTTTACATACATTATCACGATTAAACTTACATACTTAAGTAACATTTTCAATGCAGGACCTTTACTGTAAGTATGTTTTACTGTGGTATTAGTACTTTTACTTAAGGATGTGAATACCTCTTCCACCACCACCCATCACCGCCTGAACAGCGTAACTCTCCTCGAGGGTGTAGCCTTGACAGACACGCCAGCGATGGTTGTTGCCGGCTGTCGTCTGATGTTTTGATTCGCCATGGCAGAGGGCAGGTCGTGATGATGATGGACAAGCACATATTCGGGAGGCCCGGAGACGCTCACAACCCTTCACATGCCTGAGATATTTCTCTCATCCTATAGATAGGTTGATTCGGAGCTCCAGGGCCGAGCCATAATGTTTTTTGATTACAGACCTAAATAAAGATGAGCGTAACTGCAACAATACTTTGGATAGTTGGAATAGATCCACACTGCCATAAGCCTTCAGGTTCATTGGCATATATGTAAAACATATGGACAATACATGTTTCTATGCCTCAACAAGTAACTTGTAAATAAAAGGTTTCCATAGGAGGGAAGAAATACAGAAAAGTTAAAAGCAGATGGCGCTTATTGTCGGTGGCAATTTTTTGATGAAACCTCGTTATTGAGTTGAATCAGAGGGGGATCCAATCAAGAAGCTATAGCGCTTTGGCATATAGTTCAGTATTCAGAAGTGATAGTGGTCGCTTATTTGAGCAGTCCTGTGGATCCTTGCCTTTTTTATTTCAGAAGTAAATATATAGCAGTGTTATAATTTTTACTGAATGTACCCTTTGAAATTGCCAAAAGAGTCATATCAAGAAAGAGAAGTCAAAAGTGTGGCCATCTTAAATACAAATATGGTGAAAAAAACAGTCTCACTCCCAAAGCGTTTGTTACAGATGGAAAAATGTCTTCTATAGTGTCTACCCCTTTGGGGGTCATATTCAGACGTGCACGGTTAGGACTCTTGATGTCCTTTTTTAATGCTCTCTGGACTGGAGGTGGAAATTTTTCACGCTCTGGATCAGGACCATTGACTGTAAAATTAGTGGGCAGAGCATGTGTGACGTCCCCCATTGGTTTGTGGAGATCTGCTATGAGTTGTAGAGTTCGCCGTTACGGGCGCAGCCATCCTGGTTACAGATGTGACAATTTTAGATGAGAGGGAGTAGTAAGAGAGGAGCCATTACACTTTCACTGGCAATCACATCATAGCCACGCCCTAAAACACCCCCGGCATTATTGCCGATTTTAAAATCAACGAGACCATGATTAAAAAAATTATCATTCTGTGTTGCAGAAGGTTTCAAACTACCATACGCCAGACCATAAACTCATTATGAAAATGTTTACTGAGGTAATAAATCAAGTGAGAAATGGGTCACTTTATTTTTGCATGTGTCGCCCCCTGCAGGAATTCAGATAAAATGCAGCTTTAAGGAGTCTCCTCCTGCAGGAATTAAGATATAAAGCAGGTTTAAGGAGTCTCCCCCTGCTGTAATTCAGGTAGAATGCAGGTTTAAGGCACTTCCGCATTTGCAGCACTTTGCTGAACCAGATGCTCTGTCTATTAATATACAGTCAATGGTTGGGAATCTCGGGACTGGCATCTAGCCTTTTGGCGTCATATTTAAGGTCGTGACGTAGGTTTAACTGACATGCGGCAAAAGAACAGGAGAGTCAGGTTTATGAAATGATCGTGGGTGAAGTTACAAAATCTGACATGCTGGACAAGAATGGCACATGAACCAGGTCTCCTGGGTGAAAGTCCTATTTTGCTAAAGCATGACTTTTGCGTCTGTTTTTTGATGCTGAGAGGCAATAACCAAGCGTCAGTGTTTGATGAGATGGGAATGAAAACGAGTTGGGCGGTAACCCATAGTGCCTGCTGATTGACTTTTGTTCAGTGAAAGAAGCACTTCATAGTTTGGAGAGAGATAGAGGAACGTCAAGAAGCAGCAGTGGCTTTATAAACCAGCACGGGATTGGCTGTCACAATTCATCTCTCTGATGTACCAAGGAATAAATGGCTGCAACTTTTTCAAGTTCAAGAAGCATGGGCAAATCCCCCAAAGTGCTGTCGGACCCAGAACCCCCCCACCCCCCACCCCTCCAAACTATCACAAAAGTGTCTAAACTAACATAGAAACAAAGTCCCGAAAACTAGACTACCAGACCTCCATCCTCAAAGGAAACAAACACAACAGAAAGAAAGCAACAGGAACAGACACTGGTGCAAGGGTTGCTTCAGTCTGAAATCCAGATCCCTGTCTCAAGTAAAAAGGCATCTTTACTTTACTATTATCGTCTGTACATTTCAATATGAGAGTGAACTGAACCGGTAAATGAAACATAAAGCAGCGTCTGCTCGGTCCAAAGTCGACAACAACAAGCCACACTTCCAAAAGCTTGTCCAAAGTGTCTAAGGATGCAGCTGTCCCGGTTGTTTTGTGTCAGTTGCTTTCCATCAGATTGCACAAGACAGATTGCAGTGTCAACAACCAATGTGACTGAAAGTCCACATCAGTAGTGGAGATATTTTAGGACAGAAAACAAGCATTAAATCTCCTCTGTTCTCACCATATACATAATTTGTTTGTTTGTATCCACCCTCTGTATTAAAGACGTTAAGATGAACATTTTTTTTCCTTCTGTCCTGCATAAATGTCCGTCTTTACTCAGGACATCTGTGAAATAAGGATTCGGCAGATCGATGAGCAAACCTCAAAAGAGCCACCCATTAGTACTGCCAGCCTTCATTTTCTCCCCACATAAACCCCCCTGTCACCACCAATCACACACATCTGCTCTGTTGAGACAGTATCTGTCGTCCCAGGATGTCTTGCCTGTCCAGATGCTGTGTTCATCCTCCCAACTACAAGGGAGGGAAAATACCCATGTCAGACACAGGCTTTGATTTGAATTAAAATCATACAACACGTTACATTTGACATGTAATTCAATTCAATTTTATTTATAGTATCAATTCATAACAACAGTTATCTCAAGACACTTTACAAGGACCCAACAGTTCTAGTAGTTTCCTCCAGAGCAAGCAACAGTGCGACAGTGGCAAGGAAAAACTCCCCTTTGGGAATAAACCTCGGACAGACCCAGGCTCTTGGTAGGCGGTGTCTGACGACCGGTTGGGGTTACAATGAAGAGTGGCAATAACAGTCAAAAAAAAAAAATATATATATATAGTAGTTTGTAGTAGTTCTTTGTACAGTGAGGAAAATAAGTATTTAAACACCCTGCTATTTTGCAAGTTCTCCCACTTAGAAATCATGGAGGGGTCTGAAATTTTTATTATAGGTGCATGTCCACTGTGAGAGACATAATCTAATCATTTCTAATGATTGCTCCAACAGTGGACCTTTTTTCACCAACCTGCTTGGCAATTTCCCTGTAGCCCTTTCCAGCCTTGTGGAGGTGTACAATTTAGTCTCTAGTGTCTTTGGACAGCTTTTTGGTCTTGGCCATGTTAGTAGTTGGATTCTTACTGATTGTATGGGGTGGACAGGTGTCTTTGCGCAGCTAACGACCTCAAACAGGTGCATCTAATTTATGATAATAAATGGAATGGAGGTGGACATTTTGAAGGTAGACTAACAGGTCTTTGAGGGTCAGAATTGTAGCTGATAGGTGTTCAAATACTTAATTGCAGCTGTATCATACAAATAAATAGTTAAAAATGCATACATTGTGATTTCTGGATTTTCTTTTTTAGATTGTTTCTCACAGTGGACATGCACCTACGATGACAATTTCGGACCCCTCCATGATTTCTAAGTGGGAGAACTTGCAAAATAGCAGGGTGTTCAAATACTTACTTTAATACTTAACAGCACAAATGCTTCGTGGATGTCGATTTTTGCAAGAAAAGTCAAAGCTTGGTCAGCCTTTGAAAAGCAGAGACGAATTATCCTGCAGCTCAGGCTGAATGGAATGGTTTCTAGAAAATAAACACACAGTGGAAACATTCACAAATATTATAACTTTATAACAACCATCCAGACATGTTTATAAATGGTTTACCAACCAACTAGTAACCCTTAACAAGTGGGAATATCTAGTCCGTCTATCTATGTAATGTTTATACAGTAGATGTTTTAAAAATGGCTTCTTAAGGGCTTACAAATGTTTTTTCAACATTACCCGATACTTAAAATAGTATATAAGTATATATTAACAGCATTATTAATTATAATTTTATTGTTTGTTAACAGTAAAATAACTGTTTGCTAACAGTTAAATGACAATTAACTAAATATCAATTATCAATTTACCATCTATTAATGATCATTATTATAAAGCATAATCCAGTTATTTTTCTTTTCACCCCTACCCAGAGATTTGTTTTGGGGCAAGTTCTAGTCAAGTCTTAGCCTGGCATCGCCCAACTACGGACTTCTGCTCAATTTTCATTTTCCTTCAGTACGCCGTCTGGGTTATATATTCCCGGGTTTTCTCTGGACAATCGTTATCGGTTCAGCGAAAAGAGGGAGTGACTGAGAACAATGACTTTAAGGTTGTGCACTAGTGAGTTGTAGATCTGTAATGGCAGCGGAGAAAGATGCTAGCGAAACAATTCGGTCCATTGTGTCAATGCTGCCGAATATCCAGATGTTAAAGCCTGAGCAAGAACAAAAAGTCTTTGCTGAGTTTTGTTGGCGGCCATGATGTCGTGGCCAAACACCGTCTCACGGCAGTTAGTGAAATTGTCAATTCTTTTTAATCTATTGATTTGTGTCGTCCACTGACACGTTAGGCACGCTAAACGCCGGGAAACGAGAACGGTGATAGTACAGGCCACACACCAGGACACGATCCCCGGTCTCCCGGATGAAAGTCCTGTGTGGTATAACCCATCCACCACCCCAACCAACCTCCCTTTGCCGATTTTTGGCATTTCCTAATAATCGCTACCGTAGTTGTTCTGTGACCACGAAACATGCCTTTCATTTCAATACATCACTTTAAAAATCGTCCTCACCAACACGAAAAAAATGAGAAAAACATGTCATTGTACACAATTCCATCGATTAAATAACGTGACCATTTCACAAACTACCATGAGACTGGGTTGTGTGAGCCTCCTCCTCACGGGGTTTGGGAAAAGTGATTTTCTAGCTAGCTCCGTTAGTGGTGAAGGAGTTGGCTAAGGCGAACACCAGCGATCCTAAGCCGACATCACAACCAAACATTAGCGATTGGTTATGGCAGATACAGAGTGGCTCTGGGCAGATCCAATAGTTTTAAACTTCAACAGAGTACCCGCCTTCAAGGAACTTCACACTTGGCTAATGTACCAGATTCTGGTAGGACCAGGCTAATGGAAAAGAGTCTGGTAGGACCAGGCTAATGTACCAGACTCTGGTAGGACTGGGCTAATGGACCAGAGTCTGGTAGGACGTGGCTAATGGACCAGAGTCTGGTAGGACCAGGCTAATGGACCAGACTCTGGTAGGCCAAGGCTAAGTGATGATGCAGATTTTCTTCTTTGCTAATGAAAGTGAAACCCTGGTTCATCCACATTCCCCCTTAGTACATTTAACTTGCTTTATTGAAATTGAAGATGTTTCTAAGAGGAGACTTTCAGCAGTGCTGCACGGCAAAATCTCTTCCCTTTTCAAACCTACTCTGCTGCTATGAAACGTTTTTACATACTGAAAGAATAAACACAAGATAAAAAGTAATCGTCTACATAATTAGTTGCAGCTATGTCAAAATGAACAGTGGGAAGATAGTTTGAATGTAAAGTGCTTTGCTCTTCCAGTCAGTTCTGTAGTGGTGTAAAGCAGGAAGCGATGAGCTGGAAACGTGTGGGCTGCAGGAGCCATTTCTCAAGAACAGGCGTTATTTCCCTTAAAGACTGCTCATCTGTGTCACAGGTCTTTCACTCCCCTCTCCGTGGATCTGAGGTGATATCCACTCTTTTTTTCGAAAACATTAACCCGTTAACATTTCTTCAAAGGGTTCTTGGTTTAACAAACATCTCATGGACTGCTCCTGAGCAGTTAACATTTTTTTGGACAGTTTTAACTGCTCTATTTTAACATAAATACCAATAGAACATTTATTGTGAAAAGAACATGCATGTGTGTGTGTGTGTGTGTGTGTGTGTGTGTGTGTGTGTGCGTGGGTGGGTGGAGAAGTCATCTCCTGAAAATGATACTCTTTCCCATTCATTTCATATGGCAGACCTTTTTATTGTAAAAGAAAAGTGTGACCAAGTTGAATAAATCACTCGAAATTCAAAGAAAGTAGTCACAATGAATTGTATGTGTTCAAATGCCTTTTGGGAAGTATATAATAAGGTCTTGAGGCAATCTAATGAAGAATGCCATATTAATATTAATGGTACAGGGAATGTGTAAATCTGTCATTTTTGACCGGAACAGTGTTAGGTTTAAAGAAGTATTCCTAAACATTTGGAGTAAATCTATTCAGTTACATTCCACCACTGCAGTTCAGGAGGCCTTGTTGGCTGCCAAACAAGTCCAGACAGTGTGTGTGTGTGTGTGTGTGTGTGTGTGTGTGTGTGTGTGTGTGTGTGTGTGTGTGTGTGTGTAGTGACGTGGCTGCTGCCTCACATAGCACACGTCTGCATCACCACTTTCCACCCTCCTGCTGCAACTTTCCTGCAACGTTACTCACAACCTCAGAATTACTGGAAGAGAGAAAAGCAGAGGCATCTTTTCTGTGATTTTGGAAGTGACTTGCACAACCAAACTCTTTCAGGGTGTGTAGAACAGCTTTGTCACGAGTTCATGAAACATCATGACAAAGCAGTAATGATATTACTGTCAAGGGGATTCTTAACCTCTTTCCTGGATATCTCTCTTGAACAGGCCGCTGTCAGATGGGTCGGAGATCTGCTGATGTGGGTAACACTTGCTGGTCAGTCACTGAGGTTTTAGAAAAGCTAATGATTATCGTTATCGTAGATTTAGAGGGACATCTGATTACACTTTGACAGCATTAATGCATTATCATTAAACGTCCACCTACAATATGCGCTGCGTTACCCGTAGTTTTGCACACCACTCTGATTTGCCGCTTTGCGCTGCGCCCAAACTTCAAATTATTTCAACTGTGACCTGGTTGCCGCTGACCTTTTTAAAAGCCCATCAATGACATATCAGCGGTTGTTAGCTAGCAATGGGAAAATAGTCACCACCCTTCATGTGGCTTAACAATTGTCAAAACTTGACTTCAAGCTGAAAAAACTGCCTGTTATCAGCCAAAATTGAGTCATTTAAAAAATATGTGGTCATACAATGTGACATTTGCAGTCTTATTACATCCTCAATGATGACAAAATCACTTCCTTGGAAGGTTCTTAACTGCAAATCGCTCAAAGGGAGCAGCCATTCATTGTTGCTTTGGACAGTTTTACATCCTCCAGCTGGAGACGCCTCCTCCCCCATCTCCTTCCTCCCCCATTCCCCCAGAACTCCCCTGACCCCGTCACAGCAACAGCACAAAGGGAGGAGGGGGACTCTCTTATGTCGGACCCAGGTCTGAATAGTAATGTTTTCCTGGGAAATCTCCACTTCAGTGGGAAAGGGACAACAGACCCTTTGTGATGTTTTTTTCCCCCACCCCCTCTGCAGGGACCCTCCAGCTGTGGAATGTAACTAGTACATTTACTCAAGTACTTTACTTAAGTCCAAATGTTGAGGTACTTTATTTGAGTCTTTTCTTTTCATGCCACTTTCTACTTCTACTCCATTACATTTCACAGAGAAATATTCTACTTTTGACTCCACTACATTCATGTGACCGCTTTAGTAATAGTTACTTTAAGGTTTTTGCACTCGAAACACATGTAGTTTTATTATAAATGAAACAAGCCAACAATATAACAGCCCACAAGTCTAGCAGAGATGAGACCATCAAATCCTTTCCACTTCCTAAAATGGGATGACTTTTTTTTAGAATTGAGTGCTTCTAAATTTAATACTTTACAAACATTATAATGATTATACTTACATAGTTGTACTTAAGTAACATTTTCAACGCAGGACTTTTACTGTAAGTATGTTTTATCGTGGTATTAGTACTTTTACCACCACCACCCATCACCGCCTGAACAGCATAACTCTCCTAGAGGGTGTAGCCTTCACAGACATGCCAGCGATGGTTGTTGCCAGCTGTTGTCTGATGTTTTGATTCGCCATGGCAGAGGGCAGGTCGTGATGATGATGATGGACAAGCACATATTCGGGAGGCCCAAAGTGTTTTTTTCTTGATGATACTTACTTTTACCTAAGTAACAATTTAAATGCAGGACTTTCACAAGTATTTTTACACTGTGGTATTAGTACTTTTACTTATGTAAAGTATCTGAATACTTTTTTCCAGGTGTGTTACTAGACAAAAAGCTCTATTGGGGCACAGGTCGTATGAAATGTGCTATACATACTGCCCTTGCAGTGGCTTTAAAGATGTACCAAGAAAGCATGCTCATTTTAGGGGTAGTGTTTTTTCGTGCCCTCTAAAGGCCAGTAGTGTGGTCTTAGTACTTTTACTTAAGTATCTGAATACTTCTTTGTTCTTCCACAACTGCCAATGTTACAGGTTTCAAAGTTGAGTAACTGGAGTAACAAATGATTTTATTTTGATTGGGGTTCACTACTCAACTCTCACAGGTGGAACCCTGGAAAACAGAATTACGGAGACAGTGAGTGAGTAAATTTTTATTACAAATTCTCCAAAATATGACATAAAGCAATATTCAACAACATTCCCCTAGTGTAAACATGTTTCAGTCAATTTAAGCACCTTAATACCACTTTCAGTGGGCAAAATCTTCCACACCCTTTAAGGAAATAGTCTTGTCCTTACCAAAATAAATATCAATGCTACTGTATCATTATATAATAATGTCAAAATAATAACTCATATTTGAATCTCTTTCTCATATATATATATATATATATATATATATATATATATATATATATATATATATATATATATATATATATATATATAATGTCATATTGTAAGTCATGTACCCTCTATAACAGCAATTACACTCAAATAACTTTAGAGTCAGCACATGAACCATCTTACACCTAGGGATAATCATTCAACTTAGAATAGATTCCTTTTTTTAATACAGACACCAAACTGCCTCTGTCTAACTTGTAGGAGGAACTCCCCTTTAAGTGTCAAACATCACAACCTTTTAACATTAACCATCTTGTCAGGATACCTTAAAAACCAAGAAATAAATCATCAGGGAATGGAAGCAAAATCCCACATACACCCCCAAAACACACCGTTTAGCTAGCCGCTAGCTCTATTGTTTATGAAACCTGTTTCCCACGGTTATCAATGCAGCTCTTTAGCTTGGCTTTACACATCCTAAATCCCATAGCTAACCCACCACGACAAAGTGTGTACACCATACACACTTCAGAAGACAACCAGTTTTTGTCGTTTTTTTACCGAGCACCAACCTGGAAAACAGAATTATGGAGACAGTGAGTGAGTGAATGAACCGCCATCCTCGTCGGCAAATCTCTGTCTGAGTGACGAGGAAGGTGTCCGTCACCTGAGCGTCGCGGTGTACTGATACCCGCACTTTGGTTCCGCTCTTTTTGTTTACCTGCTACGTTACATTTGCCTTGACCAATAAAAGCTGAAATTCGTACTAAACGTTATGCTGGTTATTATAGTATCCCTTAAGGGTGTGTCACACCAACCTCTTTCACTGTTGTCTTAAAATTTGATCATCCTCCACCTGTAGCGCAGATCCAACTCTGCTATACCCTAGATGAATTGAGCTTAACAGTGTGGTTCCAGAAGTAATATTCCCATTCATTTTCTCTGTAAGGATTTGTATTATCAGCCATGATGTCTAAACCAAGCGCTGTGAGGTTGTGAACACAATCGTAAGTGACCATCGACGTCTGATTGTTAGCACTCGCTGTTACCATAGAGATGTTTACTGCACCCGCGAAGCTCTCTAGCGAGTTTCTACCATTTCTGTTTCTGTACACAGTTAATCTCGGAGCTGGTTGGCTTGGTAACAGGCATTACAACTCTTTATATAAGCATTTAATGATACGTCAATGGAGATATTGATGGGGAGAAATCATGTCTGGAACCGGAGCCATTCAAAAAGTGGGCAGTAACCCACAGTGGGTGAGCCCACAGCGAGCAGCCCTCTGCAGTGTTTTTCTCCTTGCTATTCTTTTTCGGGAAACAAAGGCGGTCCCACCTGTCCCACTTCATGCAATGGCTGAATGAGGTGACCTCTTAGCGGGGAATGTTTGTTCAGCAGGTCTGCTGTAACGCTAGCTGTCCCAGATTTAAACCAAAACCATAAATCACGCTAACTCAGATCCCAGAGAGATCCACCAGTTGAATGATCCAAGTAGAACTCAACCTGGAAAAACATGGACAAGTACATTCATGATTCAGCCAACCAAAGGCAAATACGTGCACAGTGTCAGATAAGAAGGAAATGGTGAGAACAGTTCAGACTAAAGATTGGCGACGAGACAAAACTGGTTTAGAGGGAAAAGTTTCAGTGGTCTCAAGCTGCCTGTCCCAGCTCACGAAAAAAAGGAAAAATACACGTGCAAATATTCTTGCCGATTGGATCTAAACCACATTTGGAGCTTGTTTGAAAAGCGATTCCAATGGGATTTCTATGGACGCTCCGGACAGATTTCAAAGTGTCTTTTGCATCAAACAATCAATCAATTTATTTTGTCGGATGAAATCATAGGAGGTACAATTCCAGGGAAATGTTATCCCATCAGATCGGCACATAGAAAACGAGTCACCCAGAAAACGAGTCACCCAGTTAAACAGCGCTGGCACTCCAGGATCCAGCAAAGTCTCGGCGACTGGACGCCACTGCTCCTGACATCCCGCTGGAAAGATGGCTATAGAAAATGGCTATAATCGGTGTTGCTTGGCCACACATTGTCACTCCCATTGACGCAAAAAGTCACCTTTAGCGTTATATTTAGACATGCTTAGTCGGGACTCTTGGAGCCAAAAATCCTACCTTATCTACGTTGTGAAACTTAAAAACAAACAGACAATTTTGGCCTTGTTTTAGGTGGCAGGAAATAAAATGAGTCATCCTCAACATTTGTTGTACTCTAGTTTCAGAATGATGAAGACCATTGAAGAATAGTTGGATACAAAACAGGTTGTGGGCTCTACAGAATGATTCTTTTCATCGGCAACTATTAAGTTTTTCACAAATGATGTGCAAATTGTTTGGCAATGTTTGAACATACAGATGTTTCACTAAAACAAGTTCCTTCCTGAGGCAGCATTGCGACACCCAGCACTTTGTGTCGCCCAAGATGATTGTGATTGGTTTACTGCTTTTAGCCGAGCATTACGGAGGAAAGCGTGGAGAACAACAGCCCATGGATGGATGTTTGTTTAAATGGTTTACACAGCAACTTTACAGCGTAATTGTTTTGGCGGAAAAAATGATGGAGCTCCATTTTTCACGCTTGAAATTTTCATGCTTTTAAATAAATTGAAGGATTAAACCCATTATGATCTTAAAACCCTCTAAAACCTGCTTTGATAACATTGAAATATGAAAAAGTCATTTTGGAGATACAAATTTCATGTGCTAAATGTTCCATCATAATCACACTCAGGAAAGTAACAGCTGTTTATCATTGGAGGCTTGTCTCCTGCATCACTTCAGGTTATATTTAGCTCAGACACAGTTTGCCCATTTGGGTCACTGCTGTCTCTGGATTGGGAGTACTTTGGTAAAGGCTCCTTGCTCTCACACTGCAGGTATCTCATGAAGGTTTGCGGGTTTTCCGACTGCCACCAGCAGAGCGTGATAGGAACAGCCTTTATTATGAAGTGAATTATTATTTCCAAAACTAGGTGCTGTAGTGAAAATGGCTCTGGAACCATTTCTTCTTTTATTGTTTTATTAACATTCCAAGGGACATTTCAGCTTGGTATAAATGTTACGTATGTGCGCAGCTGCACCAGATTTAACCTGCTTAAATACATGGTGACAGAATCAAAGTGTCAATCTGAGTTTCTTTGTTTAATCAGTTTAATTTAGTTTTGAAAACTGTTTAAATGTGAATTTTAATGCGAACATTGACAATGTTTACATGCACATAACATGTACACAATGTTACATTTTTTTGCCCTCATCCCGAAAAAGAGCTTTTTACATGGCTAATGAAGGTGAAGTACGACTTATGTTGGGTATGTTCATAATCGTAGCTTCCTCTAGTGGCCGTAAAAGTTATAACAGGAGCAAAGCGGGAAATAATGTGACGAAATATGAGAGTGACACATTTTTGCGTAAGGAGGCAAACACTGGACTTTCAGCCAGGACACCGGGGTTCTTGTCCTGTTTGAAAAGAAAAGTAAAAGGTGAGTTTATTTCAACTTTATGGAACAAACCAAACAAACAGATCTACGTTATATTCTGCGCCACGTTTGTAATCTGTACTCTGGCATTGCCAGACCTTCCTCCACAGCCCTGCGGAGAAAGGCCTGGCTAGTCCACACAACATTTCGGTATGGAAAACAACGTACTCTGATGGAGCAATGGTGCCTGTGCAAAATAGCCTCTGTAAGGATTTGGTGGAACGTGTACGTTCAAAAGCAGTTTTAGTCGTGCAACAGAAAAGTCAGATTGGCTAGATAGTATAGCTAGCTGGATTTACCCTGCAGAGATCTCAGCAGTTAACCATAGTCCTCAAACGCCAACACAAAGAGAGGAAGGTAACGGACATCCGGATGAAAATGAGGGACATCCGGCAGGATTTCCAACGGCACCAGAACGATCCCGGAAGTGGAACGTCGTTGATAAAGACTAGAAGTGAAGTTACAGTTATTGTGAATGCAGCTCAATTGTATGAGAATGAGAGACTTTCGTCTGCACTTACAATATCACAGAATAGCATTCCATCCATCTATTATCCCAAATGTGTCTATAAATTCGTTGCATGCTCAGTGAATAGTAAGCAAGTTGTAATTGCGTAATCTGATCAGTTTCAATAATCAGATCAGGGGCGGATTAAAGCAGAAAAAGGCAGAAACAGGAAGCTCAAGGATTTGAGCTTTCCTCTCATTTAATCAGCAAGGGGCTTCCAAACACGACAAGACTTTAGCCTGCAATTTTAATCTTCCATGCACTAATCCCTCCTTGTATTTTATTGCAAGCCCGCTGTCGGGAGAGTGGTGGGGCTTTTGACAGACTATGTTCATGGTTTGGAGGGGATTCTTATGATTCTTAATGATTCATGGTAAGATCATTCTATAATTTAGGGGTTTGAGGTTGTGAATGTGAACCAACTAATGTGAAACAAGAGTGTACTCCTTCATGGCGCTACAGCGAGAGCACCGTTGGTGATTTTCAAAGCCAAAACCAAGCACAAAACTATAGTTCAGATATTTAAAAATGAGCAAAAAAATAACGTGAACCACAAATCTAAAGAAATTAAAATTACACTTCACCTTTTTGTCTGTGACAATGTTTTTTTGTGTTAAAACCTCTTAGCATTCCATGCCTTCTTCTTTTTTTGAGAAATGGGGGACAGATGATGTTCAGGGGGACAGTAGATGCCATACAGAAGTGGCTTCTGAAAGCTGGGAACCTGAAAATTAATCTGAGATGTAGTCTCTCACAGCATGGTGGAGGAAGGTCTGGCTACACCACAGATACATCCTGGGATAGGAAAAAAAAGGTCTCTGGTTATCGGCATCAAACTTGTTTTGCATCCCGCAAAAGAAAACGCCACAAATAATATTAAATGAAGTTAATGATTGACACAATACAGTGATGTGAGCTATTTAAATTAACTGATACATGTCTAAAAGTCATTATATCTTACCAGTGTATCTTTGTGTGTACTTCGTCCACAGCAATCCCACCAATCAGTCCCAAAACGTCCCAGTTAGAGAGGAAATGCTCTAAACATATTCTTCTTTACAATTGTTTCCTGAAAGAACTGAGCAGGTGCGCCCTTGTTGCACCTTGCACATGGTCATCAAAACTTTTCAGCGTGTAGCTTGCTAGCTCTGAGTTTGTTGCATTGCTTTGTGCTTAAACAGCAGCCTCTAGCTACTGTATATTTCACTTGGTGTCTTCACCGCTAAACGCTAACTCTCCTCTGCTTTGCCCACTCACATTGCACTGCTCGTCACTTTCTCTCTCTCTTCAGCAGCGTCTCGAGACATCACTCAAATCCAACAGTTATCTACAATCTTTAGTTCAAGTGGGTGCATTTACAGCAAGCGTCACCTTAACTAAGACGTAACACAATATTTATTTTACGTCTCATGTGTGAAAGCTCAAAAGCTACTAAGCTACTAACAACACAAAGCAGCAGTAAAAAAAAACAGGCACATCAAATCACAGTTTAAACTGATCTGTGTGTTCTGCTGCCAAAGCTCTGTGACTGGATATAATGCAGCTCCAGCTTCCTGCACACGCAACACCAGTGCTTTTATTTTTGAGATGGTTGGATGGCTAATGCCTTTTCTAACTTAATTTTTAGACCTTTTTGTAAGAGCAAAACAAGCCTGGCCTACATCTTCAGACCACTTTAACTTGGACTGGTGCCTGAAGGACTCTAGCCATACAAACACAATTTTTACATCCAGAGAATTCAAAGAGCCATTTCACCTTGAAGGGAAAGTGGCATCAGAGCGCTTTGAAATATACGGATGAGCAAGAAATATGGGCTCACTCAGCTGGACAAAACCAAAGGTTTAAAAGACAGTCAGACTCTAGATGGAGCTGAACTTTTCATGACCTCTTACATAGATCTTTGCCTACAGGGCCAAGGAGTTCTCCACAGACTCAAGCTTTCACTTTTTATAACCTTTTGCTTTTATTCTTTTTCAAATCCCTTCTCATTAATTAGCTTGCGTGGTTGTGTGTGAGATATCAGCCCAGCGGGTTCAGAGACAGATCAACTTCTCGGGTTAGTTAATTTTCCTAATGAGAGTCACTAAAGAGACCCTGGTATTAGACAAGGACACTTCCACTAACGGCCCAGACAACATTAAAATCCCAAACATCAAAGAATTACACAGACATCAAATTACGTAAATAAATCAAAGTATGTCCATCTTTCATATGTCATTATTTAGGTTTTCTATTTTTGTTTTTACTTATTTCATATTGGATTTGTATCTTACTACGTTTTGTGGAATTTGCTGCAAGACACTTCTCTTGGGGACCCCAGGATGCAAGTTTGTTGCATTGTACATTTTTGTTTTATTTAGTCTTAAAACCTTTTTTTCCTTTTCAAAATAAAATATAATATAAGCAAAGATTGTGGGTGGGCTTAGGTTTCCATGACACGCGGGACAACAACGTGGACGGTTTGGTTTAGGAAAAGAAGAATGTGAGACAACAACTGGATGGTTATGTTTAGGAAAAGAAGAACGTGAGACAATTTGACAGTGGTGTTTAGGAAAAGAAGAACGGGACAGTTGGGTTTAGGAAATGTGACACACGGGACATGATCCCCAGTGTTCTGGGTGAATGTTCTGTGTTGTTTAACCCATCCTTGACCCCAACCAACCTCCATACGTGGCTTTCTGGGATTTCATACTACTCGCTACCATAGTTGCTCTTAATGCTACGTCATCTTCTTATTGACTTTGCAATGGTATTTTTTTCTGTGTTGGCCACACGGAATGTTAACACATTCCCTGCTACCACCACGTAATGCGCTGGTAACAGTTTGTGATCATTTCACAGAATTCTGTGAGACCAGGCTGTTATTTGGATATGTATTGTGTACATAAAGGGTGGCATATGTATGCTAATTCTCATATCACAAATGGTAATTATGTAAAGCAACTCATTTGAACATTACACTTCACATTACACAAAAGTCATTTATTTTATAGAAGTCGGTGTGGACAAAATATATAAATATAAATCCATCCCCACCAATTAGTCCCAAAACGTCCCAGTTAGAGAGGAAAAGTTGTAAAAAAATGTTTTTAGAACCAAGCAGGCCGGCCTGCTTTCGTTCACATTCGATGTGGGTGTAGAGTAGAGGGTGGTTCCTCAAGTGAAAACTCCCCTAATTGGTTAAATGAGACCACACCTGGCCACAGGCTCCAAGTCAGCGTCACCTATTTTCAAACTACCTGAATACAGATTCTTTGTTCCAATCAATACTAGGACAGCAATTACCTTTCCTGTGGAAACAATAGATAAATAGATGGAGTATATTGTCATTACACATGTACAGGTACAATGCAACGAAATACCGGTTAGAGTATGCCTCCGAGCCGCTGCTATTTAAAGCGCCGCCACACGCATTCTCTGAAAAGAAAGGATTTATGCAGACAGCAATATGGTATACAGTACACAACATAACACTTGATACACAAGACAACACACAGTTCATGTGGACACATGAAGGAATTTTTTGAGGTGGTTTGGGAGGGAGTGAGAAACTTTGAAATTCGAGGCAGTCAGATGGATACGGGGCGGGATGGGGGAGGGAGTGTATGGTGTGTGTGTGAGTGAGTGGAGTTGTGTGTGTGAATATGCGCGTCAAACTGTCTATGTTGTTAAAAGTTCAGTTCATCTGCGTGTCCTTGAAGAGATAAGCCAGTGCAAAGGATGAGATAGAATGTCCAACTGCGAGTTGTTTTCCTGCTCGGGTGAAGGGCGGTTTGGGGGGGGGGGAGGGGGACAGTTTAAGCAATTTCATTCCAATTTAGGTTGACCCGGTGGAAATTTGTCCGAATCAATGTCCGTCACTCAATTGTTACCGAACTCAGCGTCATACGAGCATCCAATTCATGTAGTGATTTTGTCAGTCCATCTACCTTCTCCGCCAGTCCGGTGGTTACACGAAGCAATTCCACCAACTGGGCCCTGATGGAATCAATCCCCTTCTGCGCTTCCAAGGTCCGGTCTGAGATGTTGCGAGACAGTTCACTGGACTGGTCAGCCCTCAGATGTAAAACCTTCATCCTCTCAATCACTCCATGTAGGCACTCTTTAAGTTCCCCAGACAGCTGGTGGGTAAATTTGCTGGCGGCTGTCTTACCAATTTTCCGATAGGTCAGTGAGACCCCAACTCCGATGATCAGGAGCCCCACCAACAGAATTCCAATTATCCAAATATCTTCAACGTCTTCCACAGTCAGAACGTCCAGACAGACCGCCTGCAGGGAATGTTCCGCTCGGACATGACGGCTCCCCCGGTGAAGCATGTTTAGGTGAAAAAATCTTGTCAATAGCGCTGAGCGACCAGTTGATCAATTCCATGTTGAATATTTCAGGAAAACAGCAGGCAGGGAACAAAGAGAAAATGAGAAAAAGTTTCACAAGACAAGCTAGACAGACAGGGAAGGAGCCAAGCTGAGATAAGAGGGGAGAGGAGGAAAAACACGACTGCTCTCGCCAGAAGCAGGAAGAAATGAAGCAATAAGCTGCCTCATGTATGCTAAATGATAGATGTGGCCTAATCAATTCTTTAGAGACAAAAGGAACAGAGGGGGAAGGTGAGAGACAATAGGGCCGGTCTTGATCTCTTCACAGAGATGAAGAAGAGATAGAAGGCATATTTTCCTAACCTGGCTGCATTATAGATGAACAGAAATACATACTTTTCAAAACATTGTTTTTAACTTTTTAATTCAACAGGGGTCAGCAACTTTAGGCAAATGGTAACATGACCAATGGTACAGTACACTAGCAGTAAGTATAAAACGCTTTTTTGGGGAAATGTTAGTCTCCTCTTATCCGCATGCCTAGTCTCACTTTGCCAGAGGGTCTGACTAGTCCACACAGCATTCAGGGATGGGAGAAAAATGTGTTCTGGTTTGTTGGAATTCCTTTAAACCAATCACAATAGTCTTGGGCGGTGCTAAACGCCATACAGAGCAACAGCACCTCTACAAAATAGCCTCGGGAAGGATCTTGTTTTGGTGGAACATGTGCACGTTCAAAAGTAGTTTTATTCCAATTGTACAGATAGTCTAGCTAGCTGTCTGGATTTACCCTGCAGAGATCTGAGGACCAGGTAACCATAGTCCTCAGATTGGACAGATAGTCTAGCTAGCGGTCTGGATTTACCCTGCAGAGATCGGAGGACCAGGTAACCATAGTCCTCAGATTGGACCGATAGTCTAGCTAGCTGTCTGGATATACCCTGCAGAGATCTGAGGACCAGGTAACCATAGTCCTCAGATTGGACAGATGATCTAGCTAGCTGTCTGGATTTACCCTGCAGAGATCTGAGGACCAGTTAACTATATTCCTCAGAAATCCACCGGAGGTTAGAACCCCAACACAAAGAAAGAGGAAGGTAATGGACATCCGGGACATCGGACCAAAATAAGGGACATCCGACGGAATTTCCGACGGCACTCTCGCAGCAACATCAAATGAAACATCATAAACTACATGCGAAGTGACGTCTTTCATAGCCGTTGGCAGGACCACAGGCTGTTACTTACGGTAATTTCATTGACTTTTTGCCCATCCGCATTATGCAAAGACCTGCCTTACTCTGCCTATGATTGGGTAGTACTAGTAGCCTGGGTGGGCTCAGTAGATAACGGCAGCATTAATTCTGATATAGCACACTGATTAACTGGAACACCTTCCCCAACCAAAAGGGTAATAATTTACTTTCACTATGACAATGATAGATTGAATGACTATTTTCCTCATGGGTTTCATTCTTTCTGTAATAAAACCTCTAAAATAAAAACATCTATAGGTAGGGGACCCTGGGACCAAGTCTTATCAGACAGGGGTCCATGGTCTAATTTGTCAGTTTAGGGGTTGCTGAGACTGCTGATCCTAGTCTTAGTATGCTTCATATTAATGGCAGACCGGTCAGAGACCAATACATTCATGATTTCATTTTCTTTCTTGTTGATTGTCCTTTTCTAATAAAGGACAGTTTGTGTTACTCCTTAATATGTAGGCCTAATGTTAGGGTTATTATAGCTTACTTTGGTTTCATAACCTCCTCAATAAGTCTCACATCACTGGACCAATAACGTGGCCTATATACATATATAGTGTAGTGTACATTCATCACACCGGGAACACCACAATGCTTCTTCATCTTTTTATTTTGGTGCTGTCACTTGTCAGAAGAATAAAAAAACATGAATATTGTTTTACATATATCCTCACAGCGTGTATTGAAGTCACTTACTTCTTTTTCTAGTTTTTTCCCGTTCTGATCTGTGTGAACATAATCGTAGAAAGATATTTAGAATTAGTCATAGCTTATAGAGATTTGTGCATATGGTTGTAAAACATGTTCTAGCTTGAGTAAGGGTTTGAAATTAAGCCTAGTCATTAGGGTCCTTTTCCCTAGAAATATGAATTCCCTCTGCTCACTTTTAAGGCAAAGTAGGCTAATAATAATAATACATTTTATCCATATTGTGCTTTACATGGTAGGCTACTCAAAGACAAAGTAAAGTACAGTAAAACCTGCGCATGTATATTTAAAGCAATTCAAACACAGTGTAGCCTACAACTTTGTGAAAATGTAGAGTGACTAGTCGGCTAAGTAGATATTTTTAAATCCTTACACATTCAGTCGTTCCGCTATAGTCGGTTGGGCTTTTTTTCTCCGTTTGATAACAGCCGGATTTCCCTTTTTGCTCCACCTCCTTGTTACTTTCCATATTATATTCTTCACCTCCTCGTTACTTTCCATATTATATGTTCACCTCCTCGTTACTTTCCATATTTTATTCTTCACCTCCTCGTTACTTTCCATATTATATTCTTCACCTCCTCGTTACTTTCCATTAGAAGCTGCTGTTCATTGGGTGAAACATATGGCGCATGTGTCGTCGCCATTTTTGCATCAGGAAATCTGTGATGGATACCGTGGTCTATTTAAGAAAGCTGCGAACGTGCACTTATCCCAGCTATCTACACCTGGCTGGACATAGCTTCTCCTGTTCAACCTGGCTATCTACACCTGGCTGGACATAGCTTTACCTGTTCATTCTGGTTATCTACACCTGGCTGGACATAGCTTCACCTGTTCATGCTGGCTCAGTAAACTTGCAACCGATTAAGCCGCGATGAGCGGATCACACTAAATCAAGCTGCGCTTTTTCACTTATCCTGGATATCTTTATTCTACTTTCGTGCAACAGGCCCCATGGAGGAAAGTAGGACATAATATACAGACCGAAATTTACACAAGCACAAGGAGACAAGACAACCAAAATACCAGATAATAAGGCACAGAAAACAAAGCAAAATACCTAAACCATACCAGAAACAAGATTAAAGATTATACAAATCCTGACAGAATCTGGCCACAAACAGAACATGCCTCCAGTTCAGACTGCCAACAGTCTGCCCTCTCGCCGTCCGTCTTTGTCTTTCATGTGAATGTGGAGGGGGGGGGATGGCTGGCTGCCAAAACAGTTCCGGCCCTATGGATAGGAGGGGGCAGTCATGACATTCCTACAGCCCAACAGCCACAGACAGCTGGACGGGAACCAGCTGACTGGTTGCCATGTGAATGCCTTTCTTTGCTTTCATCCCCAAACAATTGATGGGGAGTGACTTAGTGGCCCTTTAATCCACCCCTGCCCTCCCGACGTGACCTTAGATCTTTGTCCCGGCTGTTTGAGCCGGAACGGTGTGTTTCAGCACTAATCTTTTTTACTGATTAGTGTATGTGTAGGAGCCGGTTTTGTGTTGTGGCCATTAGTACGTGTTTGTAGTAAGTCATGATTTGTGGGAAATCCTCTTTTTTGCACAGTGGTAATCACAGAGCAGGTGGGGAACACTGTCTTTGATTGTCACGTTGTGTTACATAAAAGGGTTAGAAGTTCTTTTTTGTCTCTAGATAAAAGTTAGAGAAAATATACAGATTTATTGATCATAGGTTTACGCGACTTACACTGTTCTGTGGAAGTGAGGATGTCGGCAAGAAGTCGTCCTTCATCGATAAATATAACATCTGTTTCCCCAGATGAACTCGGCACAATGTCTGGCGAATCAGGTCCGTTCAATGTTCAATATTATTAAAATAAAATACCAGCATAGAATGAAAAGTTTCAATATAATTGACTAAAAAGGTAAGTGAATAAAATAATGTAAATCTCCTTGCATTTTTTGTTTTGTTCACATCGAAAGACCCCATAGAAGGGGCCGGGTGCAGGAAGCAGAGGTGCTCATGGGTAATGTGGTAAATCAATTCAATTCAATTTTATTTATAGTATCAATTCATAACAAGAGTTATCTCAAGACACTTTACAGATAGAAAAGGTCTAGACCATACTCCAGAATTTACAAGGACCCAACAGTTCTAGTAGTTTCCTCCAGAGCAAGCAACAGTGCGACAGTGGCAAGGAAAAACTCCCCTTTGGGAAGAAACCTTTAAAAAAAAAAAAAAAAAAAAATTGTAGTTTGTATTAGTAGCTGGGCACCGCAGATCGTGGCAGGGAAGGAAACGTGTAGCGGGACCATGGCGACAGCTGCAACCATGATTTTGGAGCCTCCCTGATCCGAGGAAACATGCTGGGAGAAAAAGAACAAAAGGACTCCGGGGAATGACTCTATGAGCTAGTAATGTGGTCTTTTAACCCGTTTGTGCCGGATGCTTCGCGACGACATCTACCGCTGGTTGCTGCGTGGCGCAGCATTTTGTATTCGTCAGTCTTTTCATGACGCGTGCAGCAGAGAACGAACTGTCATTGGTTCAAATACACATGAGGCGGGTCTTGTTGGCCATTTAAAGCCATGTGACCACTAAAATGTACTGTAGTTTGCTGAAAATCATGTCAATCAACCAGACATACACGTGCTTTGTTTATGATTTTTTGAGAGACGAGCGAGAAAATGGCTCCGACAGAGGAGGATTTTGACAGCGTTGGCAGTGACATTGAGGTGGAAAATAGTGAGGAGTTTGGGAGGGAGGATGTGGTAGATGATGATGATGAACTGCTGGATGATTCTTTGCGCCACGCAGCAGCCGGCAGGAGGTTCAGAGCTGTGCAACGCAGTAACCGGCGGTAGACGTGTCGGCGCGAAGCATCCGGCACAAACGGGTTAAATGGAGAAACTTGTTATATGTATACACATAAAAAATGACAAAACTTTATTTATTTAAATATATATATATAATTTAAAGGGCAAGCAATGATACATTGTACATACATAAGAAATACAGTCACAACTTCACAATAGCATCCAGATAATGCTTTTAGATGGTTTACAAAGTATTTATTAACTATCTAACAAGGGTACAAGCGGCCGAAATGGGTTTCCTCAGGAGGGTGGCTGGCGTCTCCCTTAGAGATAGGGTGAGAAGCTCAGTCATCCGAGAGGAGCTCGGAGTAGAGCCGCTGCTCCTTCGCTTTGAAAGGAGCCAGTTGAGGTGGTTCGGGCATCTGGTAAGGATGCCTCCTGGGCACCACCCTAGGATGGTGTTCCAAGCACGTCCAGCTGGGAGGAGGCCTCGGGGAAGACCCAGGACTAGGTGGAGAGATTATATCTCCAACCTGGCCTGGGAACGCCTCGGGATCCCCCAGTCGGAGCTGGTTGATGTGGCTCGGGAAAGGGAAGTTTGGGGTCCCTTACTGGAGCTGCTGCCCCCGCGACCCGACTCCGGATAAGCGGATGAAGATGGATGGATGGATGGATGGATATCTAACAAGGTATTATAATCATCTGTTGCAGCTTTATAATAACCATCCAGACACTGATTATGGATGGTAACCCTTAAAGTGTTAGAAATATCTGGTCAACACTACTTATATTTCATTAATTATAATTGAATTGCTTGTTAACAGTAAAATGACAGTTTGCTAAGATGAAGATGATGATGGTTATTATAAAGTGTTACCAACCCTGCCACTCTGGGGACCGAAAGCTGCTGGTTCCTCTTCCTCGGGCTAACGCTAATGGCCAGAACCCGCCACAGAAACCCCCTCGCTGGGAGGTGACAATGACTTCTTGATATCATTGTTGAGGTGTGAAGTTTGGAAATCACACGTTTCAGCGGTTTAATGTGCTCTTCCTCTTCCACATGCTGGGCGTTACCATGGCAACTTCCTAAAGTCTTAGCAGAAAGACAACAGGCTCGAATGAGATTAAGAAAATGCAGATCTACATTGGATGGGAGCAGAGACGTCAGCCAGTAAGCGCATGAAGATAAAATATGGATATCGAGTTTCACATTTAAAATTACTGCGCTGCTTTGAATAACAATGTCCTGATGAAGACCTGTGTGTCTTTGCGTCCATTTGCACCTCATCAGGGTGGAAATGTCCGTATACTGTGAAGATCAGCTGCTCGGTCTTACATCTTTAATAAGCAGAAATTTTTTCCTCTTTCATAAAAAAAGGTTTTCATGAAACCCCTTTCCCAACCAAATGCAAATCAATTAATTTCAGTGAGTGATCAGTGGGGTAAAACTTGCAGGGGTGTATGCAATAAGTAAAACCCTGTTACCTTCGGCTAAAAAATCCATACATACCCACTAACATTAAAAAGCTAAGCTTTTAGTGGAAATGTTGCAATCTATCCAACACATTATCACTCCCATAGCGTCAAAAAGCAACGCTTGGTCCTTCAGCGTTTGTTTTTGACGCAAAAAGTCTCCTTTAACGTCATATTTAGATGCACCTGCTCGGGAGTCTTGGTGTTACTGTTTAATGCTCTCGGGACTCTAGCCTAGCCCTTTAGATACGATTGGTACATTTAACTGACACGCGGGACAAGAACGGGTCATGAACTCCGGTCTCTCGGGTGAAAGTCTTGTGTTGTTTGACCCATCCAACACCCCAACCGTCTTTCATACTAAAATAAAACAAATACTTTCAACCAAAAGTCAATGTTGGTTTCTGTTAACCAGGAAGACGACCCTCCCCTCTCCCAGTGAGAGACTCAAATAGTCAGAATACGCATGTTGCAGCTGGTGTTCAGACTAAAAATAGCTCTACGTTAAGAACACAAGTGGCTGGTGTTAGTGTATTGCTCCATGCAAATTCATCCAGTAAATCCTTTTAAGATAATAATACCATATTGTGAAGGCTTATTGGACATAAACACCGCACAGCTGTTTAGTATATGAGACAGAAATAGAAATAGGCTGTTCACCTTACAAAGTAATCTACAAGTAGTGTGTTCAAATTTAATGGGCCAGACAACAGCTAATGTGTGCTTTGTTGCTCGCCCCTTCTTCGTGATTTTAGCGTGGAGATTTTTTATTTATTCAGGGTAGGTTCACTGAGAGCCAGCCTCTCTTTTGCAGGAACGCCATGATCACATTCATACCTGGAAGCTGCCCAGTACAACCATGTTGGATCTGCTGCCACTGAGCAGCTCCACTGGAGCGGTTGGGGGTTAAGGGTTAAGGGCCTTGCTTAAGGGAACCTCCTTGGTGGTAATGAGGGAGGGGACAAGCACACCTCTTTCATTTTCCCCACCCAGATTTTATCCTCTTGGTCTGGGGATTGAACCGACGACCTCCCAGTCACAAGCTCTCTTCTCTAACATCAAGGCCACAACTGCGAGATTCTCTTTTGAGATTGGGATTCTGTCCAGAGCTTAGCACTGCTCGAGACGATTGTGATTGGTTTAGTGAAATGCAAATGAACCAGAGCACAGTTTTCCCCCATCTCGGAATGCTGTGTGGACTAGCCAGACTAACCAGACCTTAACCTTAGATGTGACATGGCAGAACACCCATGTGTCTTTTAGGAGAGTCATTGTTGCTGTAGCAACACTATGTTTGTATAGCAGCTGAGTCAAGGACTTCCTCCAACAAACTGACAGACAACTCAATCCCTGTGAGACCAAACAAAGCTGGAGTTGTCTCCGCTCTCGGGCAGCTGACCGAGTTTCTGGCTGATATCATAAACACAGCTCTAATGAAAGCTTTGCCTCCTCTCGTCAGCTGCCCACTCGCATGCTGACTGACTCGCACAGAAATCCCAGTTCGTCACAATGTTAGAAAAGGGGCGAGGATGTTATTTTTCCACTTGAATAACTGTTCTTTTAAAAGGACTTGAGTCCTGAAGGGAAAAGACATAAGAAGCTACAGACAAAGCATTGAGGCATTGGTATAACTCAGCTTTGGAGTTAGAAACATCACAGGGTCAGAAAAGCATTTTATTAGCAGGATTCTGCAGATAAGTCTGGGGTCAGTCTATATTATTTAAATCCCATGAAAAGTAGAGGCGCGGAAAAAAACTGATATAGCAAAGTATTACGATCCTTTCCATGGCAATACTGGACAGATACACGGACACCAAGCGTCAATCTTTTATCATATAAATTGCACATACAAATGTAACTTTTTTTGTACTAGAATAATTTTTTTGAATTTACATCAAAGAAATCTTCTGTGCAGGTGCGGAATTGTATTGATTGAGAAAAACTCCCATTGAAAAGTGAGCCCAACACATTCTTACTCCCGTCTCGTAAAATATGGAAGCTTGGTCAGGTGCCTTTGTCGTTATTGACGCTAAAAGTCTTCTTTAGTGTCAATAATACGCGCTTACTTGTCTCCTTGTCCACGATTATGATTGGTTTAAAGAAATGCCAATAAACCAGAGTATGTTTTTCTCACATCCCAGAATGCTGTGTGGACTAGCCAGACCCTCTTTCATGTGCTGTGGCGGAAGTACTGGCAATGCGAGACTAGCCCTCACCTGAACCAAACGGAGGATTTCAAAGAACTGAGAACGCATCTGACACAGACAATCTACTGTGGTGTGCTACATGTGAGAAAGGGAAAACTCCGGCAATCTTAGGACCTAGCAGCTTTTGGTCATCAGAGTGGCAGGGTCTTGGTCTCTCTCTCTCTCTCTCTCTCTCTCTCTCTCTCTCTCTCTCTCTATCTCAAAATAGTGTTGATTTTGTGATGTTGTGGGCCTAAACAAATGTATAATTGACTGCTAGAATAGTACTGGAAGCGCGTGAATAAGAAATAATGAGGGATGAATAGTTTTGTGGAAAAGTGGTAATATTTCAAATAGAAATTTATTAGAAATAAGATATACTGTATGTTAAGGGGGGGGGGGTGGACGTAGCGTCAACCCCGGTAAACAATCTACAATTAAATCTATCCAGAATCTGTAACTTTCAGCTGTAAATGTTTTTTTCCATATCTTTCTCTCTCTCACACACACACTTGCTGGTTTACATGTTTCTCCATTTAAAAGACCACATTACCCATGAGCACCTCTGCTTCCTGCACCCGGCACCTTCTATGGGGTCTTTTGATGTGGACAAAAAAAAAAAAGAGAAAAAAGGAGATTTGCATTTTTTATTCACTTACATTCATGTTAAAAAATGTAATTCTATGCTGGTATTTTATTTTAATAATATTGAACAGATCTGATTCGTCAGACATTGTGCCGAATTCATCTGGGGAAACAGACGTGTTACATTCATTGCTGACATCCTCACTTCCACAGAACAGTGTAAGCCGCGTAAACCTATGATCATTACATCAGTGTACTGTATTTTCTCAAACTTTCTAAATTTTTTTATTTCTTTCGTCATGCAGACATGAAGCAAATTCTTCTCTCACCAGAAGAGAAAAATCACATCTTTCCGAATAAAAGTACCACCCCATGTAGAGAAAAGACATGTTTAATTTGTCTTCTTCAAATCTTTGTAACCCAACATAAATTGAAATGTGACGTTTTACGTTTTTTGATGTAGTTTCATTACCAGATGTTGTTAACGAGCCTTTCTTCTGGTTTGCAGCCTTTGTGTCATTTAATGAAATTTGAAAGTTGAAAACAGCCCTGTTCATGTTAACTTTTAATAGATCCCAGCTCGAGAGGGATTGTGGTTAGATGAGAACTGTAACCCGAAATGGCTCTTAAGTCAATTACAAGCTGCTGACATTTCAGGGATTTCACGAGAGAGCCAAGGTTTTTGCGAACCATATGAAAAACGTTCTGGGGCTTATTAGTGCAAATCAAATCAATTTGTACCACAACACTTTGTAGTTAATGTTCAAACGGCCCCCGCAGGAACACAGAACTGCGTGTTTACTCTGCAGTCCTTAATGCTGAACTCACAATCCGCCCAAACAAAACGGTTAATGTTCAACACTCCTCCACAGACTTGAAACAGAAACACAAGTGGCTGCTAGGTTAGCAGTATAATTTGGCTTGTGTGTACTCTGCCAGGCTAAGCCACAGTGTGATTTGACCTTTGACCTCACCCATCCCCCCACCCTCCCACCCCCACATCAGCTAACAGGCTGCAGTGATGCTGTGTTTTTCTTCCACACATTGAAAACTCAGACAGACAGAGCGGTCGTCAGGGAGCTAGGATGGTTCAGAACTAATATGTGATCTCACCAAGACCCCGGGAACTTATCGGGGCCCGGACACCAAAATGTCTGGCAATGGACATTCAGGAACCTATTGTTTTGGGGTTTTATGATTATCAATTTTTTTTTAAACCCTTGCGTTGTCCTCGCTCGTCCTGGTCTGGTCTGCTTGTTTATAAAAAACAGAAAAATATAATTTATAACCTTGCGTTACTCCTTTAGCCAACTTCATTATAACTTATTTTTTTGCATTCACGGTCACGCTCAATAGACCTCATTTATATTAAATTAGACCTAATCTCTGAGTAAAATGAGTGATTGGTTGTTTTTGGATTCTAAAAATTATAAAAAGGTGTATGTCAGCCTCCTGGCTATCCCCAGGTCAAAATTAACTGCTGCACTTTTATTCACAAACAGAGCAAAACTATTTTTTGAAAAGATTTCTTGGAAATGGGTCAAATTTGACCTGAGGGCAACATGAGGCTTACAACTGCATGAAAAACACATAATGTTCTACATGAACACCCCCCTGGACACCCCCATTCATAATAGTCACCCGCCCAAAGAAAAAACGAGACAATCTAATAAAACCATAATTATTCAGTTCAATAAAATAATAAAAAAAAAACATCTGTAAACCGAATAAACATATGTATATGTGACAAAACAATAAGCCCGTCTCTCCAGCACAAAGCTCCTTAGGAGCCCTCAAGAAAGTTCAGGTACCTTCCCCATTTTGTAGCGCAGCTAAGGGAAGTAGCACACAGATCGACACTGCCAAGCCTCCTACTCACCAACACCACATAGAGCCATCCCCACAAAATGGATGAGCTACAAATACACACAGAACTGCTGCGTGATGATTATGACAGAACTTATCACGCTTAACATGATTGATTCCACACAACGCTCTTTGCCAAGTACAAATCTCTACTTTCATTCATTTTGGGGTATCTTATTCAATTTTATAGCATTTGAAAAATAAAATGTAAGTGGTTTTGAAATAGTATTGAGTAAAATTTGACATATTCCACTCTGTTAAGAGGCACAAAGGCACTCTCAAACTTGCCCCAATAGCTGCCGTTTTAGCTCAGTGGAAGCTTGTACACGTAGCTGCAGATACTCTGTGTTGCCTGCACCAATTAGGGCCGGGGTTTGTTCAATCAAAAGTACTTGCATATTTATAGCGATCAAGATTAACGTAAAAATTTGCCCGAGTTCTCCTTAAGGAAACATCAGCATGATCAGAATTTTCAAAAATGACCATTTGAGGAAAATGTATTTGAAGTGTACTTTGATTTGTTTTAGTTTGGTCCATGTCCAATCCGCCCAACAGTCGCTGAAATGGTGAGGAACCTATTGTTTTTTTTTATGATTATTATTATTTTTTGATGCGCAATCACACTTCTTAATGGCTTTGGAATGCTGGAAAACTCATTAAAAATTGTGGCACACATGTCATGGCCAAAGTTGTAAAGTTCTGCAGCGATTGGGCTCGGTCGTGGACAGCGAGCTCCATAGAGATCCCTAACCCTAAATGCACGCCAGGTCATATGTTAAATTGGTGCCCTCACTCCGCTAACAGGTGAATAGTATCTCCATTTCCCTTGAAATTAGTACCAAATACGTCATATTTACCAGGAACCTCATTATGAATTTGCAATGACATACCAGTTCCTTTTTCAAGGAAGTTGTAGAAAACTATGGGACCCGTAAAACAATGTTAACAAAACAGGTGTTAGGGAAAACAAGGAGTTCCTGACTTGGTGCAGGATGAGTTGAATCTAAATGTGAAGGAGTTTCATTTTCAGTATCTTGCATACAAATAAATGAATTCTTGCTTTTACATTTTGGAAGAAAAATAAAGACATGTTAAAGAAGCCTGTTGGTTGTCAACGATTAGCGCAGGTTTAAAAGTATAATTTGAGAATCTGACCGCTTAGTCAGGGAGAGGGTTGTGACAGGAACGTCTTTGTCAAGAGAGTTTCCACATGTCAGGCGGTCACAGAATTTGAGACATTGCTGTCAGATCCACTAAACATCACATGTCACTACAGCAAACACATGGGCCTTTGACACAGAACACTTTGCATTTCAGTGTGTATTTTAAGTAAACAGCAACAACAAATAGTGAAGTGGAAATAAAAAGGGGAAGAAGAGCAGTAGATCCTCTCCAGGGAAATGCTGATAGCTACATTCTGATGTGAAATTACATAATTTACGGCAGCTGTGCATGACTGTATCATGTCAGGAAAGTTTAGACATAACCAGAGATTTAAATATAACACCAAACCAAATAAACTTAAACCTGGAACAGTTTATTTTCAGACAAATTGAGCATAAACTAGACTTCTGCTCCTCCTCATGGCGCTTGAGAAAAATCTAGCCTCTGACACAAGACTTTGTCCAATCCCAGGTCATTTTTAGAGAGAGAGAGAGAGAGAGAGAGAGAGAGAGAGAGAGAGAGAGAGAGAGAGAGAGAGAGAGAGAGAGAGAGAGAGAGAGAGACCTGGCCAAACACCTCAATGGTTAATTGTTTCCACTTCAATCAGATAGCTTACTTCATGTTCACTATGAAAAGCACCCTTTTTTTTTTTTTTTTTACAACAGTACAAGATGCTGCCTAATTATTTTTCTTGGCTTTTTTTTCTTTCACTCCACTTTTTTTTGTGAGCATATTTTTGTTCAGTCCAACATAAATATATCTACTGTGCATATGTTGCACTCACTTGTTTGTTGAAAATCTAAATAATTAATGTATGTAAACAGCATGTGTGTGTACTTCAAATATTTCTGTGCATGTCAACAATCTGAATATTTTTGAATTTGAACTATTTTAGTATTATGGCAAAGCATACTAAAGATGAGAGTGCTTTTCATTAGGCCCAACAGCGTGTAGTTGGTTAGACAAAGATCTGGTATGTATATATATATATATATATATATACACATACATACATACATACATACATACATACATACACACACATACCAGATATTTGTCTAATATATATATAGTTGTTTATTATGAGATACTTTGCAGTTCAGGTGTGTGGTTTTGTGTATTTTATGTTATGGTCCATAAAATCTAGGACCATCAGATTTAAAAATAGCTTGTTCCTAAATGCAATAGTATCCCTATACAAATGTAGTTAGACAAACCCAGTTTTTCACTGTCACCTCCTGCACTTTGATGCTTGCACTTACCTGATCATTGTTTTTTTTACTGTTTTTATTCTGTTTTATATGTCCTGTAAAGATTATTCATTGTATTTATTGTATGCACCTAATGGAGTAGCGCTCCTAATTTTGCAGTATTTTAAAGTGCAATGAAAGTAAAGACCTTCAATCATTAATTTTTTATAAAACCAGCCTAGTTTGTAAAATAGTGTTTTAAAAATAGGAAAAAAAAACTATACGCACTATAAAAAAGGCATCAGATAAGTCTAGTATTTTCTGTACTGTATTTTAAGTGTGTTTTTTAGATCTTTTGTTGTTAATCAATTGTCAGCTGCAGTGATAACACATTTTTGGGTAGCGATGGGGCAGAGGTAAAAAAAAATTTCAGGTTTTGTCAAGAAGGTGAGACCCCTTAGAGGAACACATTTCCTGTTGTAAAGGCCGCACCTGCAAAAGGTAATGGATCAAAGTATTTTAATAGCTGAGGCACAGGACCAGGTGCGCCAGAAACAGGCCATAAAGCCATTAGACAGAGAGACCCATAAAAGGTGTGTGTGTGTGTGTGTGTGTGTGTGTGTGTGTGTGTGTGTGTGTGTGTGTGTGTGTGTGTGTGTGTGTGTGTGTGTGTGTGTGTGTGTGTGTGTGTGTGTGTGTGTGTGTGTGTGTGTGTGTGTGTGTGTGTGTGTTTTCACGCACTTTAAGTGACCTGGTTACTGTCGGCTGTCTCTGGTGTCTGAAGCAGTTTTATATTTAACATTCCTGTTGTCCTCTGGTCAAATTTGACCCGTTCACAAAACTTTTCCCTAGGTTCCTACCAATAAAAATCTGAAATAACAATCAGAAATCTCAAACTAGACCCTAATCTAGGGCTGTTTGATTAATTGCAATTCACAACAAGATCACAACAATGCAATTGAGAAAAAATATTATTTTTATATTTATGTTTTTTAAGTTAACCCTCTTGTTGTCCTAGAGTCAAATTTGACCTGTTCACAAAAACTTTCTATATCAAAACTATGACAAAAGAGCGCTGAAAAAAGTGACAAATGTTGAAAAAAACCTACAAAAACGCAGAAAAAGAAACAAATCAACAAAAACATTTTATTTATTTTTTAACGCTGTAAAAGTGACCAAAAAAAACTACATTAATACGAGTCCCCCAGCCTGCCTATGGTCCCCCAGTGGATAGAAATGGCGATTGGTGTAAACCGAGCCCTGGGTATCCTGCTCTGCCTTTGAGAAAATGAAAGCTCAGATGGGCCAATCTGGAATCTTGCCCCTTATGAGGTTTGCACCAAGGCTGAATTTTGGGAAAGAGACATCAGATACAGTATTAGGGGACCTCTAAGGTCTATATAAAAGAGACTTCAGATACAGTATTAGGGACCACTAAGGTCTGTATAAAGAGACTTCAGATACAGTATTAGGGGACCACTAAGGTCTATATAAAAGAGACTTCAGATACAGTATTAGGGGACCACTAAGGTCTATATAAAAGAGACTTCAGATATAGTATTAGGGGACCACTAAGGTCTATATAAAGAGACTTCAGATCCAGTATTAGGGACCACTAAGGTCTATATAAAAGAGACTTCAGATACAGTATTAGGGACCACTAAGGTCTATATAAAAGAAACTTCAGATACAGTATTAGGGGACCACTAAGATCTATATAAAAAAGAGCACCATGTCATGGGACCTTTAAGACTTTGAATGCAGGACTTTTACTTACATAAAATGTAAATTTTAATGAGTAAAATAACTGAATAGTTCTGACCCCACTGAATAACATGCCTTCTGTGGATTCTGATATAACTGCGTGACCTTCCTCATGGGACCTTAATTTGGAAAGAGAGAAAAGTTATTTTTGATACCATTTGAATAGAGCCATGGATTACAAATATGATGTCAGTGTGCCTCCGCAAAATAGGTTCTGGAAGGAGCTTATTTTGGTGGAACATATTTACGTTCAAAAGTAGTTTTAGTCGTTAACAGAAACCTCAGATTGGACAGATAGTCTAGCTAGCTGTCTGGATTTACCCTGCAGAGATCTGGGGACCAGGTAACCATAGTCCTCAGAAATCCACCAGAGGTTAGAACGCCAACACAACGAAAGAGGAAGGGGACAGACATCCGGCGGGATATCTGGCGCCACCGGAGCAATCCCGGGAGTGGAACGTCGTCGATAAAGACTATGCGACGACAACACCGAAACGACTAGTTAAGTCTAGGTGTTTTGGAGCCTAAGATCCTCCCTATGCGGTGCAAAACACTGTTATACAGCAATACTCAATGTGGCGCTGACAACAATACATTCGTGGAATAATTACAAATTACAGTGCTTTACTTTACGTAGCTATATGTACAAATGCCTGCATTCCTGTAGGCAGACGTGTGCATGTACATGGGAAATAAGATGGAAAAATGAAACAACTAGTTTCCAACAACTACGGCATTCTTGAGTGAGTTTTTTGCAAATAGATAATGTCAGCGCCTTTGAGAATACATACAATGACAGAAATCAGAAGAGATGAGTACGTGAGTGGGAGGAGGGAACAAAAACTAGGGCAACAAAAAGTCTGCTGCATTTCTGAAAGAAGGAAGCCCTCTATCTGTCTGCAGGGTGCTGGCTGAGTAGGGAAGCTGGGAGATCCCTATCTGCTACTCCACTTTACCAAACCTTCATCTGCTCACTCTGACTTCCAGATAACCCCGACTCTTATCTGCACATGCCAATATCAAAGTCACCACCTCAAAGCCAAGGTAACTTATTCATAACCAAACACAAAACTAATCTCCCATTCATCTTTCTACTTTTCAGTCTCTGGAGGAGCAGTCCTTAATCAAGGCACTGGCTGAGTTCTGGAGTTGGTCCCCGGGCGCTGTGATTGGCTATCCACTGCTCCCTTGAGGGATGGCTTAAATGCAGAGAATGAATCTTGCTACATGTATGTGTATATGACAATAAAATATCTTAACCTTACCTAATGACTACAGAGATCCCCCATTAACAAACACAATTAACACACCCATTAACAGACAAGCTCAAATAAACCCTCAAAAAGAGATGTTACCCCAAATTCAAACCAAAGCAGCAATTCACCAGTATATACTGTAGCACTTTATTCCATCATGATACAGTCGGACATGAGGGCTCTCCGGTTTTGCATCCTAATCCAAAGTGGCATCTGCACTTCTTACTCCTTTTCAATGAAAGGAACTTTTCCAGAAGCAAAGGAACCTAGGAACATTTTCTGTATTTAAACCACAGAAACCGGGTTCCTGTTTCATACTCTGGGCACTAAAAAATCCCCTGTTCCTAGGATGGACTTTCCCAATGGTCCAGAAACTGACTGGAAAAAAGATCATTCAGACCGTAAGAAACTCCCAGTCCAGGTCTGTCTCCTAAAAAATGACTTCCCATACAACTTACAATTGCATACTCCATTACGTTTTGAGGGAAACGTATTTAGTCCCGGATTACATTTGTTTCTGACGTATCACAAATACATTCCTAATCAAAGTCTGTGTTCAACGTTTGTAAAGGGAGGTCAGGGTGGATAGATGGGTCAAAGAAATATGAGCATTTCCCTCAAGAGAGCGCCTTTTATGTCCCGTGTTATCGTTATTAGGGATGAGCCGAGTATTCGGCTGAAACGAGTATCCGGTACGGATAAATCACTTTTGCCGAGTACAAGTATTATACGAGTAATATGAGTCAATATCTGTACTCGGATTGAATACAACTCCTCAGCTGATGCGCTGTGTTCTGTTATAGTCACAGCGCCCCACCCCACCCCTACACACACACGCTCGTCTCACACACACACACACACACACACACACACACACACACACACACACACACACACACACAACAACAGCGCTCCCTCTCTCCCTCTCCAGCCTCTCTCAGTCAATCAGGTCAAGTCTTTTCCGTTAAAGTTTAGGGTTTCTTCAGCTTCAGGTTTGTTTTTAACTTCGGTTTGTAGTAGGCTACTTACATAGTAACCATTAGATTTCTGGTGAACATGGGGATTCAAACATGCTGCTTGGTCAGCTGGCTTCATTAAAGTCAATGCAGATCTGAGAAACAGCATCTGCCCCCGCCCCCTCTCTCTCTCTCTTTCTGTGTCTCTCTCTTACTCACACACACACACACACACACACACACACATACCTGGTGTGGAAATGAAAAAGAACCAAAAACAAAAATCACACTGATCATACAAAAAATTAAAAGTTAAAAAAGAAAGTTATATTGAGTATGAAAACTCTTGTTCATTACATTTTACTTCATAATTGCAACCGGATGTGTTGTATTCATTGTTGCAAAACTTGTTCTGTTTATAGTTTGACAACACCATTGATCTGAAGCTTGATGCTGTCATGTAAATAGTTTTCTAATCAGCAATAAATATAACAATTTCTGATCAACCCATATCAATTGCATGCTTAAAATAACATACCGGTTAAAGCCCCGCCCATTTCAAGACAACCCAACCCTCTTCCGGGTTAAATTCTGTCCACGTCCGGGTTAGGCCCCGTCCAGTCTGAGTACAGATACAGATAATTCATGTGGTAAACAGATACAGATACAGCTGTACTCGCTCATCCCTAATCGTTATTGACAGTGTTTTTAGATGAAAGGCGTTAACCTTCCCTTTTTGGCACCAGTGCACAAAGAAGCGAAGCAGTGGAGGTCTGCCGAGATCATTTTACATCACCAGGAAGATGTCGACAGACCCCCCCCGGCGGGCGAACCCCGTGCACTTGCGTCACAAAGGCAAGCCAAACATGGTTCATCAAAACACACTACACACACTGCCATGACACAGAGCTGGATTAAAATTAGCTAAATATTTCTTGACTCACTTTATGTTTGTTTGGTTCATAAGCTACACAATGGACTTAACTTGCATACGTAACTTTTTAACCCAACCAATCATGATCTTTTCCTGAGCTAACTTCACAGCAAGCGCCTGTCACTGAGTACAAAGACATCCAATCCCGGAGAATTTCCCTCTAAACGTTATTGAGCGTGAGTGACTGAGTGAGCAAGATAAACCACAACTATACGGTCAATGTAACTTTGAAAATTTATATTTCATAATCGGCAAATATAGAGGAACCTTATAGGCCCAGTCCTACCAACATTTAAAAATGTTTCAATGAAACTGCCAAAATTTGCTCATCATGGGAGTGAATTTAATATGCATTTTTCACATTTTTCTTCAACAAAATTTGAAATTGTGCAAAACTGACTTTTGTCCCTTGATTTAAATCTTTAGTTAAGTGCCAGCTGTGTCTGTTTCTGCTTCAGTTGTCTTCACCTGGCTGCCCAGCTGCACCTAGTTAGTCATTATTCCCAGAGCTCAGCTTTCAGTTGTGGTCTGTTTGACTCTTACCTGTGGCATGTGTTGTCTGGGTGTTGATGCATACTTGCCTGGGTGACTGATCGCCTTCAGTCTCTGTGACTTTGTCACCAATGAGTTCTAGTTTTTAGTTGAACCAAATCCACAGGTCAATAATATAAATCACTCATTTTCAAATGTTTTAAATGGCCTTCGAGGTATATAAATACATAAAGGTTTCATTTTATAAAAATGTAACCCCTGAAAAACATGCAGTGTGGTCATTAAGTGAGAAGAATGTGTTCTTTCTACCTGCAGATGATGCATGTTCGCTGGCAGCCTTACAGAGCTTCTGGTTGATTATGCAGAGTCTGACAGGCCTCTTTTGCCATCTGATAAAATGCATAATTCATCTACACTTTACTAAGCAGGAAGCGAAAAGAAAGGATAATCATTGCCTTAGTGTGTGTGTGTAAAGATGAGTCCCTGTGCCAAGATGAATCATCTGGACTTCTAGCGTCGGTGGCTGGAGGAGCCTGTGAGTCCCTGACGGACTTGCCTCCATATAGAGGCATGTTTCTGCTCTCACACTCCACTGCAGCAGGGCAAAATATTCTTCAGTCTGCTGCTGAACACATCGCAGTAAACAGGTCATAAACCAACACAGCACAACGCGTGGAAACCCACGATCTTAAAACGCATGTCAACATTGATACTTAAGAAGAACTGCTAAATGTTTTATATTGCAACTGGGTATCGCCACAGATTTCCCAGAGTCAATTTGATTCAATTTACAAGGTCCAGATTTTATAAATTTTCCGGTTCAATAGCAATTAGGTTAGGGAAACTTGAGTTCCAATAGCAACTTGGCTTGGATTTAAAAGAGATTATTGGAGAACTTCTGCTGTGAATTTTGCAACCCTCAAATATTTGCATTACTTTTTTGCACTTTATTGTACTTATTTTTATTGCCGTTGTTGTTTCGAATGACAAGTCGCCTCCGCCACACACGTAAACCACGGCTGTAGTAGTAGTAGCTCATCAGCGGACACTGGTTGGTTTGGTCCACTGCTGTTCAGACACAAACAGTTACTTATGTTTGACAAGATGGATTTTCAAGGGCGTCCGGATAGCTCGGTTGAGCAGTCGCATATGTGTACAGGTTTACTCCTCAACGCAGCGGGCCTGGGTTTGACTCCGACCTGCGGCCCTTAGCAGCATGTCCTTCCCCTTCTCTCTCCCCTTTCACATCTTCATCTGTCCTGTCAAAAATAAAGGCCGAAAATGCCCAAAAAATATTAAATAACAAAAAAAAGATGGATTTTTGTGTGACATTTGATCCAATGTTTTCTAGCGTGAAATCGCAAGAATCCAGCTGCCGTGGAAGGTAATCATAAACCATCCCCACATGTCCAAAAGCTGATGCATGCTTCTTGCATTCACACCTGGCTTGTTTTGCTAAGTGTAAGGGCTTTTAGTCTAAGGTATAGTTGGACATGGCCACTATAGCATAAGTAACCTAGTTGATATTGAATCGGGACCTTGTGAATTGGGAATCAAATCGATTTGGGATATCATTGTCAATAATCAGCTCTATCTGGTCCTGTCCAATGTCTTGCATTCAGGCCATTAGAGAGATGGATGAGAAGCTGAAGGGGATCTGGCACTGCTGCTGTTGTTGTATATTGTTGAGAAAACAATGACACATACCCATACATGCAGACAGTAAGGTAGAACGGGGAGGAGGCTAACAACACGAGCATGACCTATATATGCCAGGGACACAATGCACAGTTTATCAACCCTCTGAACACACAATAGCAGCTGCAGGAGCACGAAAGAGCCGATCTGCCAGGGACGGCCGCTCTCTGAGATAAACGTCCAACACAGTCACAGTCTTAAGCACGCCCGCTGAAACCAGAGATGTAAAGGAAAAGAGAGCATGTACTCTTTTCAAAACCACTTTAGAGGCTGTGGTTTGTTTCTCAAATATTGCATTTACAGTTGGAGAGTTTGTAGTTTTACTAATTGTACTTGTCTTCATTGGTTGTTAGGGTTTAGGCACAAGGATAGGGATTGGTTATGGTTAGGCGAAAATCATCAGGGTAAGCCAATCAAAGGTAGTGCTTGGCAATCTCTTTCTGTTTGGGGGAGTGTCATGGAGGAGTATTACCATGCACACAATCTGGAATCTCGCGGGATCACACGTCACTACAAAATCCATCCTGTCAAGCTTCTTGATTGCGTTTGTGTACGAAAAGGCGTGCGTGTGTGGTTTGTGTGTGTGATGGCTGCGACTCTTCGTTTAAAACAACAATGGCAGATGTGATAGACGGATGATTCATCCAATCACCTTCCAGGTTCACGAAGAGTTTCCAGTGACAACTTCTCAGATTGTTCTGTATAACAAATCATCTGGCGCCTCAGGTTAGAAGAAACAACGCCTCATTTGTTTCTGTGATGACTGTCTGTTGGACAAATGGCCTGTCAGTCAAATGGCTACATGTTTGGTAATATTTGGACACCAGATTAATGATTCGTTGGAACAATGGCATGGCACATACAAGCTGTAATAGTACAGAGAGCTATTGTATCAATGTGCCATAAACAAACATTCTTGGTTAAAGCTTAACCAGTTTAATTTCCAGGAATATTCCCAGGAACATTGTGATATAAAGTCACCTGGATTGAGAGAAAGGTTTAATCCATCTCTCACTTGGGTTATCCCGGACTGAAGTGGCTCAAATTAAAGTGTACACATATAGACTTAGAGACACACCAAGCTGTTTTCCATAAACATGTCTCCCCCAGGAGACAATAAAAACGACTCAAACAGAGCTGGCTGTTGGGTTTTAAAGCATTTACAGCATCAGCTTATTTATATTTTTTTTAATTCCCGCAGTGATTGTAGCAGCACAACACGCTGCTCTGTAATCAGCAGTTTGTTTTGCTCCACCAGAGACAGCTCTGTTCATGCTTTAAGTAGATAATTGGAGAGCAGACGGAGACACCCACAAAAACAGCAGAAGGAGGACAAGAATGGGGGGGGGGGGAATGCAGTCACCAACTTATCCTGACTTGAAATCTTAAGCGCGACAACTATGCTTACACGTAATGTTTGGGTTGATTAAAATCACGGTATGTACTCACCCTGGAAATCCAAACCCAAATCTGAAAGATTAAGGGTCTGGTATCGAGTAATGGAAGTCGCCCATCTCGAGTGGTGCCAGTGGTGCCAGATCAGATTAATTTAGAAGGTAATAAGGAACAATGTGTAGTGTTGTTTTCTCCGGGCACCTTGTTTCTCTCTTCTCACACGTATCTTTAGGGCTGCAGGTTATACATTCACAGCCCCTGTGTGCAGTTGACAAAAGCCAAGCCTGGTTTCTGTAGACAGCTCTAGAAAACCAATGTAAACAAGGACAAGCTTCTCTGGAGGCGGTGTATATTTGGAAGCTGTTGGGTGTTTTTTATAGGCCACTCATGTAGCTAACTGTGCTGCACACATGTGGCCTTTGTAGCTTTTTTCCTGCATGTTTCAAAATGACAAATGGGTCCAATGAAGAGAAGCACCAATAAAGCGCTATAATAACATATATATTTAGACAAGGTTAGGTTAAAGATTCTCGATAACTAAAGATGCATTAATGATATTAAATGGTCCACACTTCCTGTCTCTTATATTAGCGTGGCATCGTTTGAAAGTGTCGTGAACATTGTTGTGTGGATGGATGAAAAGTTGTATCTGTATAATGTATTAATCATTTATTTTGCTAACAGATTCGTATTTGTATAACTAAAAGACATACATATATACATATGTATACTGTATATATACACAATGTGTCTATATATATATATATATATATATATATATATATATACATATACACATATACATATACACATATACATATATATACACATATACATATATATACACATATACATGTTTGTATGTATGCATGTACTGTAGATCCTATAATTAAAATTCACAAGAGAGCTATTAAAATAATACATAAAGATGGTAATTATGAATAAACACACACACACACAGGCGCGCACACACACGCACCGCAGAAGACCACTGCAAGAAGGGTAACCTGTTTCTTAACTCACTGTGTTGGGTCTTGCTGCGCTGTTGCCATAGCAATGTGCAGTGCTGAGATGACAGGGCTTGCCCTGTTCTTCCTGTGGGGAAGCCTTTCAGTTATTTGGAGCCTGCATGCTGTTATTGAAATTGTTTTTACAGGTAGCGAGAGGCTTTTGTTTTTGTGATTAATGGAGAGGAAGGAAGAAAGACTAAGTTCAAATGCATCTTTTTCTTTTTTTCTCTGATCTTTGCTGTTTTGTTTGTTAAATATTGGATCATTTTCACGTATTTGTGCCTGCTGTGAAACTAAATGTGTGAAGTTTAACAATTCATCTGGAAGCCAATTCCTTTTTTTAATCATTGTTTTTATGTTTTTATTTTTTCGTCTTAATCTGAAAAGTTACTGTAGCTGTAACATAAATGTAGTGGACGTAGAATATAATAATATAAACCTGTATTGCAGACACAGGTCCATATTACATAATTCCATATTTGCCTATAGATTTACAGGCTATTGCACCCATGTCGTTTTACTCTATAACAGCTTTTCAGAGGACTGACTAGGGCTTCAGTCATATGGTTCTCTGATTGTCCAGGAGACACAAAACTAAACATTAGTTGTCTTAACCCTGTTGTTGTCCTCTGGTCCAATTTGACCCATTTTCAAAAAGTTTTTATACCAAACATTTGGGTTTCTTTCAACCAAGTTTAAAAAAAATAAAGGTGATAGTTCACTGCAACGCTCTTCCAGATAAAATAAATAATCACTTCACTTCATTGAGTTTGAGTGTTTTATTCAATTTTATAGCATTTGGGGAAAAGAAATTGAAAAATTTGACAAAAACGTTGGAAAAAGCTTTAAAAAAAAAAAAAAGCTTCAAAAGCGTGGAAGAAAAAAACAACGAAAATATCAAGTACAGTGCAACAAATAAATTCAACAAAAACATGGGAAAAAGTGACAAATGTCTTAACCCTTGTGTTGTCTTATCAAAATTGAAAATGAACAAGTTTCTGTTATGGTACTTGGGAGAGGATACAGATGTGGACATCCATAGTTAAGTGAATAGGCAGAGTTTTATTGTGTAAACACAAGAAGAGTCAAAAAGGTAGGAGGTGCGGTGAAGCCAGGTTTATAGATGAGCCAGATGATAGTGTGCTGGGGAGTTGTCAGGGAGGACAGGTAGGCTGGTGGACAGGAGCAAACAGGCAGGAGAGTCTTAAGTGATGGCAGGCAGGGAACACAAGTGAACTGGAGAACAGGTTTTAATCAACAATAACAACATATAGCCGGAAACCAAAAACTGAGTGGCCAGCGCAATATACCAATTGAGATAAACTTACAAACTGGCGATAAGTTAGCGCTGAACCAGGGTTTATAACAGACAGGGTGATGAGTGATGAGTATCAGGTGTGATGCAGGCGGTGATGAGGCACAGGTGCAATGCACAGCAAGTGGTGACGATCCAGGAGAAGACACACCCACACCACCCACACAACACACAGAGAGGACTGACAGAAACAGCAGGGAGAGGAAAAACAAGGGATGAATGAAAGCAAACCCTAACAGTTAGTTGATGCTTTCTATCCATGCTTTTAACTTTTCCTCACGTTTTTGTCCCTTTTTTCAACACTTTTGACGTTTGTCACTTTTTTGACGTTTTCAACGTAACACTGACTTATTAACTTTAGTTTTTTTTATTTCGGTTATTTATGGTCAATAAACCTCATTTATAGGAAATTATACCTAATGTTTGAGTTAGAAAAGCAGAAATTAGGAATAATTTAGACTAAAATTAAAGGAATGGATGTTGATGGATAATCACAGACTGGAATGTGTCAACTTTTACTCAATACTATTTAAAAAACACTTCCATTTGTTTTCAAATGCTTTAAAATTGAATAAGATACCCCAAAATTAATGTACAAATTTGTACTTGGCAAAGAGCGTTGTGTGGAATCAATCATGTTATTTTGGGGAATTAAAAAGAACATTGACATAGGAAAACAGGTCAATTTGACTTGAGGACAACACAAGGGTTAAAAGCTTCAAAAATGTTGGAAACTTGGAAAAAAGGTGACAATCGACAAAAACATCACAAACGTTGATGCTTTGTTTTTTAATTTCACCCAGAAAAACTAAGTTGCATGGTTGTCAGGAACACAACGCAAGGGTTAGGAGTGTCTTACAGGTCGTCGCTCTAGTGGACACAAACAGCTGACTGGCACTGTGACCCCTAGGGACATCGAGCAGCAGCTTCACTGAACATCGTCTGCAACCTTGAGCCTCTGCATACTCTTTTTCTTATAGTTCAACCACAGTTGAGCAGTATTTAGCGGTGTGATGTAGGTTCTAAACAAAGAGCCCTCCCCAGAGTCAGAGCACATAGAAAGCCTCCTTATAAGCATGTTAGCTTGAAAATATATTTTACATCGCTGTCGGTGGAGGTCTTTGTCAATCCAATAGTTGATGCAGCATGAAAATAGGAAATACTTAAAGCGTAACTCGCGCCAAAATGCAAAGTCTCACCAGGGGCTCTACACGTAAACTCGAGCATTGAGAACACTGTTTATTACTTACTTATTATTACTAAAAAGAAATTCTCACTTTAGAAGTTGGTTTTTACGCTATCCACCATCTCGCCCGTCAAAAGAGTCAATCTCCGAATGCAAATGAACGGACTCCATAGGAGGAAATGTCATTCTTATACGAAGCACCTTTTTCAACTACAAGGTCAGTAAAGTTTTCCACTAATGACAAAAGAACAAATTATCTGTGCATTTATATGGAACTAAGCTTTAGGAGCTTTCCATCCCTTTCCTCCCTGTTAAGTTACCTTTCTTTTTAGTAAACTCTCTGAACACAACCAATGTTCTCAGTGCTGAGTGCTGAGTTTGACTCGGGTACATTCACAAAAAGATCCTAGGTTGCATTTTGGCATGAGTTACGCTTTAGGGACAGTATATTGTGAGGTACTTCAACAGGACTTGGTTAAATGTACTTAGCTATTTTCCACCCCTGGGAAAAACAGTCTAAATTAAAGTACATGTACCTCATATTTGTACTTGAGTATTTCCAGCGGTGGAATGTAAATAAATACATTTACTCAAGTTATGTACTTAAGTACAAAGGTTGAGGTACTTTGAGTCTTTTCTTTTCATGCCACTTTCTACTTCTACTCCACTACATTTCAGAGAGAAATATTCTACTTTTGACTCCACTACATTCATCTGACAGCTTTAGTTACTAGTAATTACTAGTTACTTTAGTTACTCCACTACATTCATCTGACAGCTTTAGTTACTAGTTACTTTAGTTACTCCACTACATATATCTGACAGCTTTAGTTACTTTACATGTTAAGATTTCTGCACACAAAACACATGTAGTTTATAAAATCTGATGTTTCGGGGGGACAGACTTTTTCCGAAAGTTTTGTTGGACAAATTGCCCAACATTTTTGTCGCCTTTTCAAGATTATTTGGGACAGTTTTGTAGCCTTTTTTTTGTTTTAGTTTTTGTCACATTTTCCAAAATCCGACACCTTCATTATTGTTTCTTTTTCAATGTTATTTTAGACAATGTTCAATGATTTTGTGGCTTTTCTAAATTCTTCAATCCATTTCCCGGGTCATCCCTGGATACCTGGATAGTTGGAGATCTCAACCCCTCCCCCCCATAATAAACCCAAAGTTACACCCTTGGTTCTTGTTGAGACAAAACAAGACATTTAAATGTATATCAGTTAGGGCTTTGGTAAATTTGTGACATGCGTTTTCACTGTTTTATGCACCAAAACAGATTAAATCGCTTCAAGGAGAAAAACAAATGGCAGATGATTCAATAATAAGAGTACTAATTAGTAACTTGTGAACAAATTGACAATCTACCCCCTGAAGTCTGAGCAGAAACTCTTATTAAGTAACTTTCACAGTCGAAAAATAACTATGAAAATGAGTGGTGAGTAAGAGTTAAAGGGTAATTTTGTTTACCTTCACAGAAGTGCTGATTTTACCACTGACAGACTCAGATTAATATTCAAAGTGTCTGACAACATTATGAAAGGATTTCTAAGGAGGTCGGCCTTTCTGTTAAAAAGTAAGATCCTTTTTTTACAAAAACATAAAAACATCTACGAAAATGTGTTTGCTAAACCCACCAGACTCAATTTGATAAACAGTAATTTAAGCATTGTAAAATAAACTTCATTCAAAGTCAACAGAAACTAAATACAACTATGAAAAGCTGTTTAGGATGTCTTTTCACTTTTCCAACTATCACAACTCTAGTTTTGGTTAAAATAAACAATAAACACATAGTTTACCGATTTACATGTGAAGATATGTGTAATATAAATACAAGCTGGACAATTGTCCTATTAACTTACATTGCAGCTTGTTTCTCCGCTGCCGACTGCAGTGATCTCTCTTAATAGTGGACCAATGTCAAAGATTGTTGTCAGTTCCCATCAGTCACTTAGACACAAAAATTTTAAAAAATAGGGTCCAGGTTGAAAACAAACGGTATTCCCTCATAACTTCTGTTAGGATTTGACACTTCTTTGACTACATGTAAATAAAGACCCAAATCATGGATTTTTTTAAATCTTTTAATATTCCAAAAATACTTCAGTCTTAGTACATAAAGCACCTGGATCTGCTCTTCTATTAATACAGTGTACTTCTCTACTGGTTGTTAGGAAATAAAAAGTGCAAAGTAGTGGACAGTCTGTCCAGTCAGTCCCGCACACAGAGGAAAGGCTACTTTAGCGCTCCCACAGAAATAAACCGTCAGCGGGACGTCCCGACTGAAACTACACATTTGTCTGTTGAGCCAGGTGGGGCGCCAGGGACCCGAGGCCACGTGCAAAATCAAAACATGTGAAATTCGTGGGTGGATATAAAAACTATTATGCTGTAAAAAGTCCTCAGTGAGCTTTTTCAGAGTCCAAACTGTGTCCTGGATAAAGCAGGAGATAAACAGGCCCGCCTGCTTCTATTTTCTCTTTCCCTCCGTGCTGCACATCTGAAGAGTCATTTCAAGTTTCTTAATTTTTCTTCTTTTTGGTTATAAATGTGTTTGCAAGGAGCTTCATCCAGCAGAGCTTCACAGCGTCAACCTACGGGAGACGATTAGGGCCACATGTGGCAAAATTGAGTTTTTAGAGTTAAAAGTTTAAAATCAGAATTATATGGGCTTTTTCCGAAATTTTTGCTGCTTTTTCAGATATTTTTGTCGCTTTTTTTTAATGTTTCTGTAGCTTTTTTCAGTTTTTTCATAGTTCTTTTTGACAGTTTTTTTTTTTGATTTTGTTGCTTTTTTTCCCCAATAATTTGTCTTTTTTGAGTTTTTGTTGTGTTTTTTTTCTAAAGTTTTTGTCCCTTTTTTCCCCCAATATTTGACATTTTTGTCACTTTGTCAGATTTGAAGTTACACCTTTTTTTCTATTTTTTTGACGCTTTTTCTCAATACTTGTATGTCCCGGGACCTCCTGAAATAGTTGGAGAACTCATCCCACCATTGTTGAACCAAAAGTTATGCCCTTGCTTTAAACATAAATCATAGTTTAGCTTCAAGTCAAGATTCTGAAAATAAAGTCAGAATTCCTACTTTAAAGTTTAGTCAGATGAATCGATTAGTTGTCAACTGTTAAATTAATCTCCAGCTATTTTGACAATCGCTTAAACGGTTTGAGTCATTTTTAATGAAAAACAAGTAAAAATTCTCTGATGTCAGCTTGTTAAATGTGAATATGTTCTAGTTTACTCCCTCTTCTGTGACAGTAAACTGAATATCTTTGACTTGTGGACAAAATGAAACATTTCAGGACGTCATCTTGCACTTTGGAAAACACTGATTGATTTTCTGATCAACTTTATAGTCTATTAGGTATAGGTATTCTGACTTTATTCTCAGAAGTTTAAAGACAGAAATGTATAATTTTTTTTTTTTTTGCTCCCCATCAGAATTCTGACTTGAAACTCAGACCTCAAATACATTTTCACATGTGCCCTGATCATCTCCCATATCGAACAGCTTTAATCCAAACCAAGAATCATTTGTCTTTTCTTTTTTTAAATCACTGCAAAGTAAACCTGTGCAGGGCAACACTGGCAGAACCCAGAGAATTCCTTAAAAAAACACTGTTGCAGCAGCCGTTACCGCTTCTTCTTCTGTTTCAGGGATTTCCTCCTCTTCAGGATCATCTCGTACAGTTTGTCCATGCCCTCATGAAGCCCCTCGCCTATGATGGCGCACGCCGGCTGGATGTGGTAGGCAGTGGCGGGGGAAAGCTCATGCAGGGCCAGCTGCTTCTCAATGTCAGCCACTGCGAGAGACTTGGGAAGATCCTGCTTGTTGGCGATGACCAACAGCGGCGTGCCCTGGTTCTCCGCAAACTTGGTGACTTTGTGCAGCTCCGTTTTGGCCTCCTCCAGCCTGTCGACGTCCACAGAGTCCACCACGTAAATGATGCCGTCGGTGCAGCGGCTGTAGGACTTCCACAGGGGCCGCAGTTTCTCCTGGCCCCCAACGTCCCAGAAGTGACAGCTGATGCCCTTTGCCGTGCCATTGCTCAGCTTGATCTTCTCCGTGTTGAACCCGATCGTGGGAACCGTGTTAACAAACTCGTTGAATTTGAGTCTGTACAAGACCGTGGTTTTCCCCGCAGAGTCCAGGCCCAGCATGACGATGTGAAGAGACTGAAAGGCAGAGATGTTGGAGAAGCTGTTACCCATGCTGGCGTTTTTTCCCCCCACAGCAGCAGCTGGGAGTGTTTTTTTAATCCAGGAGTGGGGGAAAAAAAAGGAACTCTGGCACTCAGGACCCAATCATTTATTCTCTGTGTGGAGGCTGGGGTGCTGCTAAAGATTGGGGTGTGGGGGGGCGCAGGCCCCGGTGATCTCTGGGAGACTGATCGGCTCTGCTGTGACCCTCAGCAGCAGCAGCAGCAGCAGCAGCAGCGGACGCGGTGCGCCACGGCAGGACGCAGCGCGCCGTTCATTAGTATTCCAAGCACGCACTCACATCCATTTGGCCACGAAGAAGCTCCACAGTTACAATTATCCTGCAGAACAACGCTGGGAATGACAGCGGTGATCACAAACCCACCCCCCTCCCCTCCCCTCCAGCCTGAAGGACTCCCTTCTGAGTCCTCTGATTCAGTCCTCTGCACGGTATCAAACACTTCCTCTGGAAGCTGCGCACAAAATACTTCCCTCTTAGGCGTTTGACTGCGCCCCGCTCCTCTGCTCGACCCGATGGGGAAATCAATCTGGGAATAACATCCACGTATTAGTTCACCGGTTGGTGTCGTCGGGCTGCAGCTCTCCTGTCCGTCTCTCTCTCTCTCTCTCTCTCTCTCTCTCTCTCTCTCTCTCTCTCTCTCTCTCTCTCTCTCTCTCTCTCTGTCTGTTGTGAGGCTGACAAAACAAGACCGCAAAGCGAGAGGCGGCCCCGCTACGCTCCACCCCGCAGGGACATTTGACAATGGGCGCAGCAGCGCCGCGCGCACCCTGCTGCTGTGGTGATCCTGTTCCTCTGGATCATAGGCGTAGGGGTGGGGGATGCAACACCCCACTTCACCCAACCCCCCAATATTTAGAAGAGGTAGGTTTACAAAATATGAAAGACAACCCCAAAAGAAAGAAAGAAAAAATAACCGTTTAGGGTCCTCACAACATGCAGCCTAAATATCCTTCTTACCTGTAAATACATGTTTCCCAACGATTTTAGACACCCCTATAGCGGACCAAACCACTTCAACCTAGCTGAGCACTTTTTAAAACTATATAAAATATATATATATAAATAATAAAAGACATTTGCACCATACATTGATGCAGAAAAAGGCACATGTTGCAAATTCACCGGAATGCTTAAAATGTTCTGTGGTAACACCCCCAATATTGAGAAGAGGTAGATTTGTCCCTGTCATAAAAAAGCGCTAAAACACACGTACGGAAAACAAGAAGCATGTCTTTTGCTACAGGAGCAAGATAAATAAAGATAGATTTATGTAGACATCAACTTTGGAGCTTCTGGCTTCAACAAGGTCTCATTCTCTAACAGATTTATTGTTGGAAACAAAAATCCCGAAACACGTGATGATGTTTTAAATATAGGCTACAGACAGTTAAGAACAATACAGGAGAACAACTATTTCCTCAACGCATATAAAGACATTTGCAACATAAGCTGTTGCATAAAAATTCACAAGAATGCCGGAAATTAAGTGTTTGATGCTAGAGATTTTTTTCGGGAGGGGGGGTCTAAGGGTCCCCTGCTCTGGATAAACAACTTGCAGCGTGCAACGTTGGAGATCTTTGTCTTTGAAATCAGAAATAGATAGATAGAGATCCCATGTTTTTATGGGATCTATCTATCCATCTATCTATCTATCTATCTATCTATCTATCTATCTATCTATCTATCTATCTATATATATATATATATATATATATATATATATATATATATATATGGGAAATTCCAGTGTTGCAGCATCAAAATATAAGACACAGCACACATACAGAATATACATGAAATATTACTAGAATATAAGAACAAATAATTTAAAGTAGTTCAAGTAGTAAGCCGTTCAAGCTTCAAGATCATTTCAGCCTTTTATGTTCTGAGTCGTGTAGGTTTCATTAGGTCAATAGGTTCGGAAATAAAACAAAGAGAAAATTAGTGGTGTGATGTAATATGGAGGAGTTACATCCTGTGTGTTCATGGTGATGGTGGAGGGTAAATCACAGGCAGCTCCGCCACCTTCTGGTACAAAGCCGACAGGCCATGACATGAAAACAACTGTTGACACACAACCATGAATTCAAAAGAAAACATTTTTTTTAAATGACTGTTGGGATGCATTTCGGAAACAACCTTTAACAAAAAAGTTGTTTGGAGTGAGAACGGGTTGGGCAGGTTGATTCAAAGCGGAAAAGGCCCAAAAAGGCATCTTTAATTAAAGAAGAGATCTGACATAGACAAAGACAGAGCCGACAAGCCATAGAATCAAACTATAGACAACTAAACTAAAACCAACTCCATGATAAGCTTTGTGTTTTTGTGCTAAATGTACGTTCATCAGCACATGAACAGTATCAGATCTCAGGCTTTTACCAACACCGTAAACATTAAACTTTTGCACCAAACATTAGATTACATGCAGGATCACGTCAGGCACTCGGGGGGTAGCGTTTAGGGCGCGTCCAAATCCACTTTTGACATGAACAAACATTTGACATGGTTCATGTACTTAGTGTCTTCATTAATCATAGGTGTGTTTTGGCCCATGCAATCAATCAATCAGAGTATCCTTTCCCGTTCCTTTTAAAAGCCAGCCACGTTTGTATCGCATACCATACCGCTCATAAGTTTAGGAACCCATGTTAAAGTTGACTAAAATGAGGATTCATCTTTTGGAAATTGATCTTAATGCCATAATTAAAAATATTTGGAAAAATCCGTTAAGGACACATATTGTCTTTGTGAATGAATAATGTCTTGTGAATAATATTCTCCTTAAAATACAGGGGGCCATATTCCCATAGAGACAGGCAGATTTTTATTATTAAAGGCCAGTTATTTCATGGATCCAGGATACTTTGCATCGTGATAAAGCCCCCCCTATCCACACACACACACACACACACACACACACACACACACACACCCTTTACCATACATAGAGATAAGCATGGGGAATTTCCCATAAGATCATCTCTCAATGCAGATCAAACCAGGCTAACTGAAATAAAACCATAAAAGCAGAAAGTTGGTCAACTTTATGGTAATGAGCTATGACGCGATTCAGCGCCAAACAACTAGCAACCAATCTGAATATATAGACGTCCTTCACACTGGCTGATTCCAGAGAAACATACTATGTTAACTATTGTTCCTACCCAAGCATTAGTTCCCAGACAAATGGAGGAAGAGCTCACCATCGCTGTCGCTGGGTTCCCTATAATTTATGATATGACGTTGGGGTTGATTACTACAGCCCGCCTGCTAGATCGATGAGTCATCAATAACAGTAATAATGTCTAGCATGCTGCAGCTAGCCATTATTGTTGCCTGAAGGCTGCCAGGCAGAAAGGGAATTGAGTCAACATGTTTGTAGCATGCAGGCGTAAGTTGGGGGATTCGCTGGAAGTTGTGTAACTGCTGGTAGTTTCAGTTGTTTACTAAATTGTATAGAACTATGAAAAGTTAACTTTGTTAGTTAGTAAATTATTATTTAAATTTATAAATTTATAAATTGGTTAGTTACAATAATTAGTGCCACTGTAAGTCATTGTATTGTCACAAGCTGAAGCGTCACTTCCTGTCCAAATATTGAACATAACTGCTGTTAGATATTACTTGGTCTAATTTTGATGATGATTATTATTTTTTAACTAGGAGGGAATAATTGCACAACAATGAGCAGTGCACCATAGCATGTTAGTCTAACACCATCCAATAGTTGTTAAACTGTTGGATCGGTGGCGGTGTGTACGTACACTTAAAAAAAACTGTAATTTCCCATTTTATTGGGATCAATAAATATCTATCTATCTGACATTTTCACTGCTGTACTTAAGTATTTTTTATTTACAGTTTGGTATTAGTACTTTTCCAGCAGTACTAAAAGTCATAATATTTCAAGAAAAACACATAATATCTTAAGAAGGAAGTCATGAAAAAATGTAAAAAAAAGTCAATATTTCAGGAAAAAAGTTGCACAAAATAATAATTATGAGAAAAACATGGAAAAAGTCATAAAAATATTGGGTTACACTTTACTTGGAGGTATCTGCATAAGAGTGACGTGACACGGTCATGAACGTCTCATGAACATTATAAACAAGTCAAATGTTTGATATAGCTCGTCTTTCAGTCAGTATCATTTGGTTTTGTCATGAAAAGTTAGGGTGTTAGTGTCAGTCACGCTTATGTAGATACCTTCAAGTAAAGTCTTACCAAATATTGTAAAAAATAAAAAATAAAAGTAGTAATATTTCAGGAGAAAAATCAAATACAGTTAAACTACATTTTTTGGATGATACATAAATAATTTTTATTCAGTAAGGTTTTGAATGGAGGACCTTTTTCATGTAGTGGATATTTCGACAGTGTGTATAAGTACTTTTACGGCTGTAAAGAATCTGAGTTTTGTAAAAGGTGTATGACAAAACGAGAAACTGAGTGTGGAGCAGAGAACGTGCATTCAATGTGGCCTACTTGATGAAGTCATTGACTTCAAGTGTTCATGGTTTCAGAGACAGTGCTTCAAGAATCACTGTGTGCGTTTAAGCATTCAGAAAACACAGACTCATATCTGTACGTGTCACATGATGCAGTTGAAGGCACCGGCATACTGTTTCACTTTCCTCCACTAGATGGCAAACTGTGCTTTTCTCCTGCATTAAGCTCACAACAGTGTGCACCGAGAAGTGATGTGACACAAGTTTATGAGACATGACATAAAATGTGATTTTTTTTTTTAATCTTCAAAATTCTGCACATTTGCTCCTCTATGTGAACCAAAACAAAGCCAGAGGGAGTTCAGTGTTGTGAGGAAGGTGTGGTGATAAAACATAAATAATGAAGAGAGCGGTCTGAACATGCTCATAACACACACACACACACACACCCCAAGAAGAAGCTGTTACAAACAGCCGGTGAACATGTGCACACACGTCTTCAGCCTCTTCAGTTCCTCCTTCATCACTACTCCAGAGAGGATACCTGCAGGAGCGCCACCTCACCCGCCTCCTCTTCCCTCGCAATAAATGCACACACACACATTCTCACTCACACACACACAAATCTCTCTCTTCCTTGCACACGCATGCACGCACACACACACACACACACACACACACACACACACACACACACACACAAAAATGGGCCCTCCAGACTGCATCCATTCCCTAAAGCCTGATTTCTTTGGGGATGTCATTACCAGAGGTGTACTGGAGGGTAACCATAAATAAACTGCTTTTACCCTCATCTGAAGAGCTGAAATAGCTTTCAAGATTTCTCTTTTCTTATTTTGTTATCGTCAGAGGAGCACAGAAGAGCCATTAACCCTCCGCCCACACCGGTGAGGTGGAGATGAAATCCGCTTTGGGCCGAACAGACAGATCACCTTTATAAATATTCTTTTCAATAAAATTCTTTGGAGGTAAATGCATATATGTTAAGGCCTGTAAAATATCTTTAAAAAAATGTGTTCATCAAAAGTAAAAAATGGTCCTATTTGCCAAATCTTCACCAAATCATGTGTTGAGTAACATCTGACAAAATGTTAATATCCAAAAGAAAAGCATTCCCTCTGTAAGTCAACGTGGTTATGTTTAGCGCAGGTCATCAAACATGTTGCCATGCCAACATCAGTCAGTAACATATATCAGTATGTTAGCATACTAATGTTATGTAATATTTCACATGAAAAGGACAGTGATTAGTAACATTTGGAAGCTGATTATGGTTTGGTGGATTTGTTGCAGCAGAGAGACAAATTCCCAAAGGCTTCAGATGGCTTTCCTTCCCTGAGGTTTAGTCCAACCAATGAGATTGTTACTGTGGTCATGGTGGCTCTTCTGCTGAGGAACATCTGGAGATCTAGAGCTCCAAGGGACTAAGGGTTCAAAATCAGGATTTATTATGCACACTATCAGACATGTTTCACAGAAGCATATTGTAATGTAATGTAATGTATACTTTATTAATCTTGCAAGGGGAAATTACAATTATTACACACATTACACACAGGCCTGAATTACACACACATGCTCAGTACCTATACATGCACTAATGGAGAAATGTCAGAGTGGGGGGGCTGCCCATGGAAAGGCGCCCCGAGCAGTTGGGGGTTCGGTGCCTTGCTCAAGAGCACCTTGGCAGTGCCCAGGAGGGGGACTGGCACCTCTCCAGCTACCAGTCCACCACATCTCAAAAGGTACACTATGAGTTCCTGTATGACGTCACTTCTTCAAGTAAATTTCAAACAAAACAGAGCAAGCTCGCCCCTCCCCCCCAGGTTTCCTTAACCGTCAGGACTAACTGACTAATGGCCGTTTTTCAGTAGCTGCAGCCAAGCTGGTGTTTCCACGGACTAGAAGGAGTAGAAAAAGGTAAACAATGGCAGAACTGGCAGTGTGTGCACACAGCAACAAAATGTTATGGTGGGTGATTTGTCTTGTCTTATTGTGGTAGTCTGTTTTCCTGTCTTAATGTCCCACCCTGGTTTTCTGTCATGTCACGTGTGATTATGGTATGGTGTTATTTTTGGTCTGGTCTTGTATATGTTCCGTTTCCTGTTTTATTTTGAAGTCTGGGTCTCTGTCTCGTCTTGTCTTTAGTTCTACTTCCTGTGTTTTCCCGCTCCCGTGATTACCTGATGTTTTCCACCTGTTTCCCAGACCTCCTGTCACCAGCCTCTCGTTACCTCGTTATCCTCTGGATTTAGTTTTTGTGCGTCCCTTGTCCTGTGTCAGATCATTTTGGTATTTCTTTTGTAGTGATGTGGCTCCCTGTGTTGGTTTGTTTCTGGTTCCTTTCTTCCTGGATTTTTTGCACTCTTGTCTTCAGTTTTTGCCTGCCCCTCTCAAGACTTCCTTTGTTTGTTTGTTCTTTGCTTTTTATTTTATTAAACCTTTAAGATCAACTTTTGTCTCCTCTTCTCTGCAATTGGGTCCACCGTTCCATGCAGCTCATGACACAAAAAGTGTAAATCATACAAATTACAGGGTTTAAATATTCATAGCTATTGTTCAGGAGAACAGGCTGAAATGTCTAATTTAAAGGACAAAGAGAATTCAGGTTTTATGTCAGAGCCATTTGAGCAGTTTGATAAACCAAAAAAAAGACTTCAGTCTGTTCTGCAGGATATCGCAATGCTCATGTCACATCCAGACATTCATAATGACTGACGTGTTTTCTGAAGTTTTTTTCTCTCCAATTTTGACAGAAAGGCCACAGAAAATTGGACTGCAGCAGCCATGAAAGATGAGTGATGCAACTGGGGTCTTTGCCTGTGAAATCCTTTTAAATGGCTGTTGGGCCTGTGCCTCTCAAGGCTGAGCTCACACTTCAAATAGCTAGTCAGATTTCATTCAAAACTCTGCCAATGAAAGAAGAAAAAAGGAAAATCTTGTCCCTGACCTCCATCGATTTTCCCCATAGACAGTTAAAGAAAGGGACCAACAGATCCCGTTGCTCTGGACGGAGACCAGTGAAGTCTATTAGAAGAAGAGCGTAGGTATACAGTGTGTATATATATATATATATATATATATATATATATATCCCCCTCCCACCCCTTGTGGGGTGGTATGTGTCATCCTCAAGCTTGGGTCCTCTGGGCCTGGGAGTTTGAAGGTTCTGCGCAGTATCTTAGCTGTTCCTAGGACTGCACTCTTCTGGACAGAGACCTCTGATGTTTTACCTGGAATCTGCTGGAGCCACTCTCCCAGTTTGGGGGTCACAGCCCCCAGTGCTCTGATTACCATTGGCACCACTGTTGCTCTTACTTTCCACATCTTTTCTAGCTCCTCTTTCAGCCCTTGGTATTTTTCAAGCTTCTCGTGTTCCTTCTTCTTGATGTTGCTGTCGCTTGGGATTGCCACATCTATCACTACTGCCTTTTTCTGCTGTTTGTCGATCAACACCATGTCTGGTTGGTTAGCCATCACCAGTTTGTCAGTCTGGATCTTGAAGTCCCACAGGATCTTAGCTCGGTCATTCTCGACTACCTTAGGAGCTGTCTTCCATTTTGACCTTGGGACTTCCAGCCCATACTCGTGGCAGATGTTCCTGTACACTATTACAACCACCTGGTTATGGGCGTTCCATGTACGCACTTCCTGCCTGCATCTTACACCCTGCTGTTATGTGCTGTACTAGCTTCTAGCTTAGCTACAAGCTACCTTAGCTACAAGCTAAGCTAGCTACAAGCTAAGCTAACAATCGTAGTTTAGCCTTTGTTGTTTGATTGCTAGCTTAGCTACAAGCTAGCAATCAAACACAACAAAGGCTGTCAGTTGAATGGCATTTTGAGCTAACATTAGCAAGCAAACAATCCTAGCTAGCTAAAACGTTTCTGAAATGATTCCCATCTTCTGTTATTGTTTGTAATGAGAAACGTTTATTATTTCATGGATTTCACAAATTTCAGTATGACAGTTATGCCGTAAACCTTTAAATCTAAGCATGAGACTCAAATCTGCACTCAACTCACATCGGGCCGTGACAGCGTCAATGTCCTGGTAGCGAATTTACAAAATCCCACTATGGCAACGCCAAGACAGTCCCTTCAATAGCAGCTGATTGGTTAGGGTTAGGCATTGACCTTGAGTGGTTAATGTTAGGATAGCCGATTGGACAGGGGATAGGACCTGAACATGTAGGCGTGGATGCCTGGCCAATGGTAGTGTGTGAATGCTATTGAAGGACGGGTCTTGGCGTTGCCATAGTAGGATTTGTAAATTTGCGTCCTGGTAAGGAGGCAGATTGGGGCGGGGGTGGATGGGTCAAACAAACACAGGACTTTTACCCCAGGAGCCTGGGTTCATGTCCCGTTTGAAAAGAAAAGGAAACAGTTTTTAACTTTACCGAACAAATCTCAAAGCTCCATCACGTTCTGTGCCACAAGCCCAACAGGAAGTTAGGTACCAAAATGATTCTCTGAAGTCATCCAAACCATATTACAATATCTATTGTCTGTTTACTTTTCTTTTCAAACGGGACATAAACCCCGGACTCCTGGGGTGAAAGTCTAGTGTTTGTTTGACCCCCCCACCCCAACCTGCCTCCTTACCAGGACATTTGGTGCTCTTAAGCCCTTGACACACCAACCAGATGGCCGACCCTCAGAAAAGGCAGTTGGCAGTCTCAGTCAAGTTGGTCAAAAAAGTTCCTTGGAACAGTGCAATGACACATAATACATCTCCGTAACAGTAGGCAACGCTAATCTCTGTTGTCGTCCAATATTTAGTAACGGTTAGTAATTAAACCTAAACAGCTGATGTACAGTAAGTCCAAACTGTCTGCAAGCTTCTCCTGATTTGTCGACTATGAGACAGTAAGTTGCGTGGTTATAACACAATCGTTTTTTACAAAAACGTCTTCTACGGAGCCATAACGTCAGATATAAGGTAACGGAGCCTTTTATACAGTGTCGTGTTTCTTTAGAAATAAACAACAGACAAATAGAGTCTATCTATAGAATGCTAACGGCAGGTGATGGCTTCGTAGCATTAAAATTGCGCCGTGGGAGCTACGCTTAGAGAGGAGAGGCTTACCCCCTTGTGTGTCACGGCCTTTTACTTCCTGCTTTGCTTCCATCAGAACTACTACGACCACTAGAGGGCACCGCCACTAGAAACCTAAATAAAGGTCAGAATGATGTTTTTCTCAGGAGGACATGAAGCGACAAGAGGCCATTAAATGAGGAAGCTGTTTTGTTTTTGTTGTTTCCCTCAGCTCTCACATTCTTCATCTCCATGAAGACTGACCTGAAGGACTCTAAATATATTTTCACAGCCATTTGTCTTGATGTCTTTCAATCATTACCTTTCTTTCTCCCTCTCACACACAAAGGTTGCTATGGAGATTTGCATGCTGCGCTCTGGAGGTTACCATGGCACCAGTGTTTTTTTACTCTGAGCAGAGTGTTTTACTGTCGCCGGTGGTCATTCAGCATCCTGCAGAAGCTCAAATGAGAAAAAAACAACAAAAAACGAGTTTTGTTTGTGGCTTGTTGAACGCAGCACTGGATGTTTACTGACTCCTGAAACAAGATCGTAATGACTGAGACGGAGGGCAGGGAGGATGTGGCCGTGACAGAATGCGATGATCTATGATCTGATGATTGAAAAACAACCCTGAAGAGGCCGCGTCGAGCTAAAGAGAGGCAGCGACGTGCTGAGTTACAGCCTCTCTCCAGCTGCAAATAGGAAAGCAGTCTCCATCTCCAAGCAGTCCATGCATTAAAAATGTAAAACCTCCCTCTGTGTGTTTGGGTGTGCATTAAAAGAGAGTCAGGGGAGACTGCAGAGGAGACACATCAACAGATTAATCGTCTGAATCCTATGAAATTTAGCATCCAGCGAGACATTCCTCCGTATTTTTAGATAACATTAACAGAGTGTCTCTCTGTAATATTTTATTCTGTTTGTTACTCAGTTGAGCACAGAGTGAGCCTCGCTGCTGTTCATTCTGAAGGAAAAGATACTAAAAATACACTTAAATCAGTTCCTACATAGAGCAAACTACACAGAGTATTGGATTTCTAAATTCTAATAAAATAAGATTGTTAGGGAGAAAAAGTTGCATATAAGAAAAGCAAGAATCAAGATTGATGATGAAATGTTGAGTTCTGTTGGTGATAAAAGGCAGTGTTCTTAAGCTGGTCTCCAGTGTAACGCTGATGAAATATTCTTATCTCAGGCAAACCTGTCCTCCTCAGAAACCAAGAAGGTTTCCTAGGAGACAAACGGCTAACGTCACCTACCAGTCTGTTGTCGACAAGAGAGAAATAGGGCGGCATAAGAACAAAAAAAAATAGAATATCTTTATTTTCATTATAAGTACAACAATATTAACTACAAAATGTGGCAAGAAATGTTAACAGTGTGCCTACTACTTGGTGCACAATAACAATAAAACTTAATAAACAAATAATAAAACAAAAGTGGTAAATGTCTTAACCCTTCAGAGACAGACCTTCTGTTTCCCAGAAACAGATTTGAAGTAGATAGTGCTAAATCAACCAGACTCCATTTAAAAAAAACTATACTTTTAGCGTGTTTAGAGCCAACATATTTTCACATGTAAATCGGTAAGTTTGATGAGTTTATTTCAACCAACACTAGAGTTGTGATGGTTGGATTTAGCAAGACGAGCCTTAGCAATACTAGAGATTGTGAGTGTCAAGGAGGCAGGAGGAGTGGATACTTGAAGTGAGAGTGGCGGGGTTGATATTCTTTATATTTCGAAATGAAATAAGGCGTGGTATTTTTGAGATGGAGAGACTGAGTTTGCATGGTCACTTCTGTTGATGTTTCAACTAAATTCAAAGCAAAACAGAGCAGGCTCATGTTTCCGTAACTGTCATGACTAAGTGACTAACTGTCTTAATAAGGGAAAAACGTCCACTCTCTCGATACTTCCGGCTTCTGAACTGTTTGCAGTTCCACCAGAGGTCCACTGGGGGCGCTCACAGATGAGTGCAGAATGAATGGATGTCTATGGAGCTATACGCATAGATATAGAACTAGATCTATGGCTATACCCCGCAAAATCAATTTTTCTCAAGATATACAGTATATATTTTTTGTCTAGTAAATTGAATGTTGCATCTTTGTTCTAAAAAGCCTTTTAAAAATGGCAATGACGTCATACACATCGAACAGCCAGAGATCCTGCTTTACGGCTAGCTCTGAGTCATTTACTTTTTTTTTTCAAGGCATCGACAACACAACAGACAGGTTAGGCTCTCCTTGTCATTACACGTGCTAGAAAGAGTTCTGCTAATGTTTTAAGAACACACTGAAATATTCACACAGACATTCTGGCTCCGCTTGGATGCCATCAAGCGGTTGTTATCAGACCTTCACTGACCAATCCGCATTCATTAGCAGAATACTAGTGTGTTATGCGCAACAATGACTCAACCTGTAAGAAACAAAAATCCACGTTGAACTTGCAAAACCTACAATCAAAATAAATATTAATATAACGCTTTGAGTAGTCGTTAAGAATAGAAAAGCGCTATAAAAAATACAGTCCATTCCACACAGTACAGGAACCATTCCCCATTCACACACATTCATACACTGTGGCCGAGGCCGCCGTACAAGGTGCCACCTGCTCATCAGATAAACACTCACGCACATTTACACTCTGATGCATCGAGGGAAACTCTTGGTTCAGTGTCTTGCCCAAAGGAAACTTCAACATGGGACTCCAGGGCCAGGGATCAAACGACCAATCTTTCAGTTGGCAGGCCACTCTACCACTGAGCCAGAGCTGCCCATAGACGCCTGTTCATTTTGCACTCGCCTGAGCTCACCCCCAGTGGAACATTGGTGGAATTGCAACCAAATTTGGTACAATGGGGCTAAATAGGGAGTATAGATAGATGGATAGATAGATAGATATTGATCTCAAGAAAAATGGGAAATTACGGTGTTACAGAAGCACACGTACATCATTCACACAACACAGAATATAAATATAAATGAGATTCTAGGAAAAATATACATAAATACAATACACATGAAATAATAATAGGAATAAAATAAAAGAACACATATTTGAATATATACAGGATGGGAAAACAAAAATGTGCAACTGCTTAAATAATATGCTAAAATGTATGCTAAATGTAAATGAACCAATTGTGCAGGTTGCCCTTGTAGAAGTGCAGTATTAGCATAGTATAATATATAGTATAGTGCAGTAGTGTGGTGTCTAAAAAGTCTCATCTAGCACCCAGTGATGAAGTGTTAAAGAGTGTTATTGCCTGTGGTAGGAATGATTTCCTGTAGCGGTCCGTGCGACATCGAAGCTGTCGGAGCCTCATAGAGAAGCTGCTCCTCTGTTGGACCAGTGGGAGGTGGAGAGGGTGGTCTGGGTTATCCATGATAGATAACAGTTTGTTCAGTGACCTCCTCTCCACCAGTGCTTCAAACGTGTCATGTTTGCAGCCAATCACGGAGCCAGCCTTCCTGATCAGTTTGTTCAGTCTGTTTGTGTCACTGGCTCTGATGCTGCTGCCCCCCCCCAGCAGATGGCAAAGGAGAACAGAGTGCTGGCCACAACAGACTGGTAGAACATCTCCAACATTCTGCTGCACACATTGAAGGATCTCAGCTTCCTCAGGAAATAGAGTCTGCTCATCCCCTTATTGTAAACAGCAGTGCTGTTGACCTTCCAGTTCAGCCTGCTGTCGATGTTGACACACAGGTATCTGTACTCCTCCACCATGTCCACGTAACTTCCCAGGATGCAAAGGGGCTGCGGAGCCGTTCCTTTCCTCCTGAAGTCAATCACCATCTCTCTTGTCTTATCCATGTACAGCAGCAGGAAGCTAGCGTATCAAGGAGAGATGCCTATGATTAGAGACAAAAATGAAATTGTGCTGAAACCATGTAGGAACTCATAGTGCACCTCCTGCAAATTTGACCCCTTTAAAAAATTTCTATATCTGAAATATAGGTTTCTTTTTGGGTTGTAGTCAAGACCACCTTTGTCAAGTCCAAGACAAGTCCAAGACCAGGACTAGTCGAGCCCAAGTCAAGACCGAGTCAAAGAGGTTCGAGTCCAAGACAAGACCGAGTCCAAAAAGGATTGAGTCCAAGTCAAGACCGAGTCCAGGACAGAAAAAACGGTTTTATGCATGACAGTATCAAGACAATCAATTTGGGTTATTTGTTGATATATAAGCAAGAACAGTGTCAGTACACCCAGGATTTATGAGTATAGCCATTCCCCTTGATATCATATGGTGATAATTCATAATAGCTACATAGACAATACTGCTACAGTAGGTACTAGTACTGAGCATTAGAACTGATACTGCTACAGTAGGTACTAGTACTGAGCATTAGAACTGCTACAGTAGGTACTAGTACTGAGCATTAGAACTGCTACAGTAGGTACTAGTACTGAGCATTTGAGCAACTAAATGACAACATAGCTTCATTCCAGATGTAGTGTAGAAATGAAGTGACCAGTATTACAGAGTGTAGCCCTATGGTTGGTTATGGCTTCCCTAAAAAATATTGTATTCTATTGTTATTAGGACGTGGGTTAATAGGAAATACATGTATTTTCAGAAAACATTAAAGTTTGGTTAAACAACAATGAACACAGTGTAATTTAAATGTTCTTTTTATTTGAGACAAATTGTAGAATTTTAAAATAAATCCATCAGGAAGAAGTTGTTTAGGGAACACACAAACACACACACATATACACACAGCTGGCCAGGCAACGTTAGCTAATGTCCGCTAGCATACAAACGGGCTAACTATAGCCAGTTAGCTTTTTTATAACGTAACAAAAACCCACCCATGTCGTAAAAGCAAAGCTTATTTCATGCAATAAAATGACGGCTCAAAAGGAGCACTAACCCCACAGGTCTTATGTTGACAACGTGGACGCAGATATAGGAAACTCCAAAGGCAGCCGTAATATTTACCTAGTAAGCTAGGCTGCACTGGTGCGCTAACGTTAGCAAACCTTGGCGTAGCGTTAGCTAGCTGTCTAAACTTGTAAAAAGCCGAACAATATCCCCACCTGAACTGTGTTTTACTTTCCCTCCAATATTATCATCAACATAATAAAGACACCTGGACTCGGTCCAGACCAAAAGCCATATTTGGCAAGACCAGTGGCCGAGTCCGAGACAAGTCCGAGTCCAAATACTACCGAGTCCGAGACAAGTCTGAGTCCATAGAAAAATGGTCTTGAGTCCGGACTCGAGTCCAAGACCGGACTCAAGTACTACAGCCCTGGTTTCTTTTAAACCACATTACCACAAAAAATGGATTTGATTCCATACAACGCTCTTTGCAAATACAATTGATCACTTTCATTCCTCTGATCTTAACTTATCTTATTAGTCAAAATAATTCATAATTTCTGCTTTTTTAACTTAAATATTAGGTATAATTTTATATAAATGAAGGTTATTGACCATGAATTCCAAAATGTACCGTAAAACTAGTGGTAGTAAGGTGGAGTTAGTGAAAACTTAAAAAAAGCCTGAAAAAGGGACGGAAATGTCAAAAAGGTTAAGATTTATATGATTAATGTGTTTACGGCATAAATCTAACTGGGGCGTTTTGGGACGGAAAATAATGTTTTGCCTGTAGTATTCTGTATCCTTAATAAAACCTTATTGGCAAAAAATGCACATTGAGTTGAGAGAAAGAACAGGTGTTTGTGTGGCCTTCAGTTGCACCTGTGTGTCGTGTAAACACGGAGGCTCCTGGGGCCTCCCTCCTCCATCCGTCAGTGTCTCTCCTTCACTCTGTTCTCGCCCCACAGACCTGTGTGTTTTCACTGCACACACACACATGTACACAAAGGGTTAGGCAGGTGGACTGTGGTTACACACACACACACACACACACACACACAGTTTGGTCTGGGGGCTGACGGTGCTGAGTACACAGAGAGAGTTCTCTGCCAGGTTTCGATCGCGCTCACCTCAGCTTGGAGAACAAACACACTTCTGTTCTGCTCATGTCAGCAGACACACACACACACACACACACACACACACACTGCAGGATGAATATTACACCACACTATTCATCTGCTTTTTATTCACGTATATTCCTCAAATCACCCAGAAAAGAAACGCCAGTTAATGTAAATTATATTTCATTTTACATGTAAGTAATACACAGATAAATGAATATAATTAACTGACTGTCATTCTCAGTTTCCAAGGAGTCCTCTTTACTGATGTGACGGGTTTAAATGGATTTTCAGCTGGATTTGAGACATCAGAGAGTTTTAGTTAGTTTGCTGACTCCGTTATCCTCTGGTGGTGAAGACAGATCAGAATCTTCTTTGACTGAAAGGAAGAATCATGGAGAGAAAACAGCAAAGAGCTGCAGAGTGTCTCCAAGTCCAAAAGAATCTGGCATGCATTCAGACATTTGTGATTGTTTTTTTCATCTCACAACCTTTTAAAATAACCAAAGTTATTTTAATTGTTTTTAAATCCCTGATTCTTCCAGGGGCCAAAAATCTGTCAGAAAAGGTTTATCCTCTGAGGAGCAGCAATGCGCTTAGTCAACATAGCAGAAATCTTAACAGAAACCTTTTATAATTTAAAATTTCTTTACCCTGATGGTAGTCTCGCTTTGCGGTGACTGTGCCGTGCTGTGGAAGAAGGTCTGGCAAAGCAAGACTAAACTGAGTGCCTCAAGGATCGGTGCTTGGTCTGCTACTATTCAATATCTACATGCTACCCCTTGGGATGATCATCCAGAAACATGGACTCCTCTTCCACTGCTAAGCGGATGATACCCAGCTCTACATCAGCACTAAGCCATCTACTCGTCTTCCACCAGTGCCACTCATCAACTGCCTGAAGGACATCAAGAACTGGATGGACAGTAACCTCCTCAAACTCAATAACGACAAAACAGAACTCATGGTGTTTGCCCCACAGTCACTTCCTCAAAAAGGTTGGTGACATCACATTGGATGTGGATGGCTGCTCAATCTCTGCATCCCCTCAAGTACGCAACCTGGGCGTCATCATGGACCCCACCCTTTCCTTCCAACAGCACATCAAAAACACTACTAAAACTGCCTTTTACCATCTCAAGAACATCTCCAGACTCCGACACTGTCTTTCCAATTCTGTAGCTGAGACCCTCATCCACTCCTTCATCACCTCCCGACTTGACTACTGCAAAGGTATCCTTTTTGGTCTGCCTAGCAAGTCTACTGACAGACTTCAGTATGTCCAGAACTCTGCGGATAGGATGCTCACCCACACAAAACTTGGACTTCACATCACTCCCATCCCGAAGAAACTCCATTGGCTGCCAGTTAAGTCCTGCATCCTATATAAAATTCTCCTACTGACATACAAATCTCTCCATGGACTTGCACCTCAGTACCTCAGTACAGTAACAGATCTGCTACACCCATACACTCAGTCACGGTCCCTGCGGTCCTCTGACAAGGACCTGCTTGCTGTCCCTAATTCCAGGCTCTGGACATTTGGTGATAGAGCCTTCTGTGTCAGTGCACCATCGCTCTGGAACAAGCTTCCTCTTGCTATTCGCTCTGCCTCCTCTATTATTACCTTTAAAACCCAACTAAAAACATACCTCTTCACTGAGGCTTATGGAATTTAATCTCTCCTGGCCACACACCTTCACCTCTTAACCCCCCCCCGTTTGTTAAAGGCTCTATATAAGTCAAAGTTATTATTATTACTATTATTAGTATTAAACTACACCGCTACAGCTGATAACCGATTCCATTTTAAATGTCAGCTTGCACTCTTTGCTCAAAGACTTTCAGCTGCTCAAGTCTGGAAATAGGTTTTTAGTTCCAAGGTGTAAAGCCAAACAATATTGCAAAAAAACAGCTTTGTTCCAGCTGCAATCCCACTGACATCACCAGCTGTATGACAAATTTCACAATTGCTCCTACATCACTGGTTTTAAAAATTGTTTCTATAGTTTTCCCTTTTCTATGTATTAAATGGTGGTCAGTTTTAAGTGTTTATCCCTTGTGTTGTCCTCGGGTCAAATTCACCCGTTTCAAAGTGTATTATATCTGAAATATGGATTTCTTTCAACCAAATTGCACAAAAATAACATGGATGATTCCATACAACATTCTTCAGGTAAAATTAATAGTTACTTTTATTGAAATTTTGGGGTGTTTTATTGAATCGTATCTGGACTAAACTTATACAACATATACCCAACATCCTCTGATATTAATTATTACTCAAAATAATTCATAATTTCTCTAACTATCTAACTAACTAGGTTTTTAACTAAAAATGTATGTATAATTTGACATAAATAAGGTTTGTTGACCATGAATTCCAAGAAAAAGTGTAAAACCTGTTATTAAACCAGCTCAGGTTTTTTTTTAAAAGCACCAAAAGCTGGAAAACGTGACAAATCAAAAAAAGCGACAAAAACATCAAAATTTTGAGCTGGACGGACAAGTTCATGGTTAATGGGAAGACAACACAAGGGTTATTGGTATTTATTAGATTTGTTTATTAGCATCTTGATTAGCACCGGAACATTTTAACAGTGTCATTTAATTTCAATAAATAAAACTATAATTATTTAATTATTAATAATTATTTTATTTTATATTATCCCATCGGGCGTTGATTGTTTTGTCATGGATGCCCTGTACTTAACGTTTTAATTTACCTACGGGTATTAATAAAGTAACCTGACCCTATAGATTGTCATGGCCTGGAGATCTTAGGGTCAAATTATTTAAACATCCATATATGTGATTTACAGAAGAGATGTTCTTTTGAGATTTTTGTTACTATTTTCAAGTTTTTTTATTGCTATTTTTCCGATGTTTTGTTGCTTTTCTCAGTACATGCGTGTCCCGGGACCTTCTCTCCCCCCAGAAGGTACGCCCTTGGAAACATCATTATGAAAATGGAAATTCAGTTAGCAGGGAAAGACTTTATCCTGCAATAAAAAATGTTCGGCATGTGTAACCATTGTAATCAGTACAAATTAACAGGCAGATTTGTAATTTCCAATGTTCCCATTCCTGTGTACAGATTGAGACCTGCGGGTATTCATGAGGCTTAAAAAATAATCCTCTTATTTAAACTACGCCATTATTTACAAGTGCAATGATTAAGATAACTTACACCTTGACCCAAATGAGCATGATAAATCGGAAGGGAACAAACAGCACGGACATGTCAGACATGACAGGAAAGAGTCAACATGTTGAATGAGCCGCCCCGGAGTCCCCTCTTTGTTCAGATTATCTCTGGGTTTTGAAGCCGAGAACAGAGAGGCGTGCTGTTCGGTGAGCCGTGTTGCCCTCGGCAGCAGTCCAGGCTGGGATTTGAAGCATGGCAGGCCCTACTCGGCTGTATTTAATTCCACTCCTTTTGGCTCTTTTTTTCTTCTCCATTAATCTCCGTATTTTATTAAACTTGGCTTGCTTTAACGGCACATAGCGCGAGAGGCTGGAAAAGGACAAGGAAGAGATGAATAGGAAGAGAAAATGAGCCTCAAACTTACAGAAAATTCTTCCACTTATCTAGGTGAAGAAGCAGGTCTTCCCCTGTCCCCTTTTTACCAAATGTCTTCAGTATCATCCTCCCACCAAGACACTTATAACATAGTCTAGCACGTCCAGACCTGTCTTCACAGCGCTGTGGTCTGGCCATACCATGGATGCATTCTGGCATAGAAGAAAAAAACGCATTTCTTTAAACCAATCACAATGGTCATAGGCGGCGCTAAGCTCCAGATGTATCGACGGCGGCGCTGCTGAATAGACGGAACTTGTTTTGCCTAAACATTTGCACCCGCAAAAGAAAACAGTTGTCTCCATTGTTTGCTGTGAGGTCATAAAACTCAGTCCCAGTCAGTCTTTCTCCCGTCTGGACGTTCAGACAAAATCAAACCTGTTTGATTTTATCCTAAGTTGAAAGTGATATCACTTGAACATTGGCTTTTTTTAAGTTTATTTTTTTAGCTTTCCCGCCTTTAATTTTTGACAGGACAGAAAGGGGGACGACATGCAGGAAATCACCCCAGGTTGGATTCGAAGCCTGGACCTCTGCATCGAGGCATAAACTTCTCAACTGATGGTCTCATGAAATGCCGTCTGTATGACACTCCAATGCGTATGCATTAAGTGGCGTGTTATGATGACGTGTACTCTCTTTTAGCATCTTTATCTACGCCGTTTGGACTTCATTGAGTTCCATTACCTTGCGATAGCTTGAGAATTTACGCCATAGCGCGTAGTATGAAAAGGCAAAAATCTGCTTAGGGAGGTTGGTCGGGGGGTATGGGTCAAACACAGAACTTTCACCCAGGAGACCGGGGATCATGTCCTGCGTTTCACGTTTCCTAAACCCAACCTTTAGTTAATTTTTCTACAAAAGCAAACCCCGTTCTTCTTTTCCTAAATCCAATTGTTGCTTTCTTCTCTCGATAAGACGGCAAGTGCGTGTATGTCTACGTCTGCTGTATACAGCGTACACATACACGCAGATCAAAATGCGTACAGATAAAACACCACTTGGCTTAAGAAAGTCGGCGTGTGTGTTTACGCAAATTCATGATGTCATGTTGGTCTTGTAGTGTCTGGTCAGCATTAACAGTGTTTTGTTGCCAATAGAAATCTATTCTATTCCCTCCTGCACCATCCTGTTTACATTCCACTGCACCTTTTCTCATATTGTGCGTTTCCCACAAACAGAACACTGATAATACCACAAAAACATGCCGGCTCTCGCTCCGGCTTCAGATAACGAAGTCCTGGCAGACGGCAGCCAGACGCAGGAACAACCTAACAAATGCTGTGTACAAATATTTACATTTTTATTTAAATGTCTTTTCTGCAAAAAGTATGCAGTCACAAAAGAAAAAGACTTTTCAAACTTGCACATGATACAGTATGCAGCACTGAGACAAAACCTAACCGGTCACAACAGTGAACACGGTCATCTGTGTCGGGATGGGTTAGTTTTTTTTTTACAAGCTTTGGTACGAAGAAAACACAGGAGAGAAATGAGTCGTGAGCTGGGGGGTGAGGCTGAACACTGTTAATCCATTGTTTGAAAATGTAATAATCATTAGATTAATCCCAACTCCCCGCCTACTCACTCACTTGTTCTGGAGCGTTCAAGCGTCGTCCACAAGGCCTCTTTTTTAGGGTTATGGGTAGGGAAGGAAAATCAAAAGTCAAATGTATCATGAATTTTTTTTTTTTATGAGGATTTTTAAAATTGATTCTTTTCTACCGAGCCCCAGAGATGACATGAAGGGGAAAAAAACTGTACTGGGGACAAACACTAAACTCAAGAGCTCGAATTTGAAAGTCAAGATTTTTTTTTTAAATTTTTGTCATTTTTTCCTCGCAAATAAGACTTGAGATCTTGCAAAAGTGTTTGTCCCAGTACATGTTTTTTTAAAATCTTTTCTCCAAGTCAAAGTCAAGATCTCGCAAATAAGACTCAAGATCTCACAAAACAAAGTCAAGATCTCGCAAATAAGACTCGAAATCTCACAAAACAAAGTCAAGATCTCGCAAAAGTGTTAGCCCCCAGTACATTTTTTGTATTTCTTTGTTTTCTATTTTTTCCCCCGCAATGTCACGTCCCTGGCTCTGTACTTTCCCCAAGAATAGATATTTTTTATTTTATTGATTGGTTTTCTAATGATTGACCTAAATGTTTCCTGTTCACATGGTACCGCCGATGGTGACTACAGCTTCTCTTTTTTCATGTGTTTTTCTTTAGAGATATGTTATAACTGTCTCCTGATATATTGTCTCTAGAAGTGTGTTTTTACATTTTTGTTGTTGTTAAAGAAGGAAAAGAAAATCCCAAAACTCAATTCTATCGAATCGCAATACTTGTAGAATGACAATACATAAAAATCCCAACTGTTATGTTGAAAATGTATGTTGATGAAAGCAAAATGCTCCACTTCTGAAATGCTACCGGAGTGGTATGACGCACAGCAGGAGGACGGAGTAAAATCGCGGCACATCTGCGCCTGGTGGAATCCCCTTGAAACTGTACATGTATGTGTCAACATGTGTGAGGATGACTCACAGATGGAGATGACGGCGCTCACTCTCACGGTACCGTGATCTAAGACAGTTTGTGTGGACGAACACAGAGAAAAAGCTACATATAAAAAAATGCTGTGTGCATGTGGACGAGGCTGATTGAGCATCTCCAGGACTTCTCATTAAAGCCCGAGTGATATATCGGCAGGCCGATGTTATCGGCCAATATTGGGCATTTTCCGACTTATCTGCATTTATAATGGCCGATTAAAAAAAATATATTTATTTTTTTAATTTTCATTCATCGGAAGCATTTATGACAAATGATAGTACAGCATAGCTTGTCCACCAGAAGGCGCTCTACAATGTCCCTGTTAGCAACACTCACTTATTAACTAATTAACTACAAATAACTAATGTTAGGGGAATCTGTTTGTTTTGTAACGTGTTTTGGGATTTTTTTTTTTTTAATATAAATGTTGGCTGATATATTGGAATATCGGATTTTTAAATAACAAAATATTCGTATCGGTGTTGGCCTTAAAAATCCTTTATTGGTTGGGATCTACTTCTCATCCATCCATTCAACTTAAGCTGAGAATTATTGACTCAAAAATTAAATTTTTAGGAGACTTGTGAAGCTGTCTGTAAAAAAGGACAACAGCGTCTATACTGGCTACCATTTTCATATAGACAAGACTATGATGACATAATGTCATCATGCCTTTATCGAGTCCATCATATCTTTCTCCTTTGTGTCATGGTTTGGGTGTTTCAGTTAAGAATGGCCTAAATCAAATTGTAAGATGGTCAATTAAGCTGATTGGTGATATGGTCGTCTTAGAGGACAGCCTTCACCCTTTGAACATTGAATTCCAGTATCTTCCTTCTGGATGGAGGCTAAAAGCTGAAAGTCCCTGGTTGTACAAGATTTAACAGTTTTGTCCCCACGGCAACAAATTGTACAATTACTTACACACAACGCACTATGCTATGTTCTAGCTGTAGAATGTCTGCATATAACTGCACAAGCCAAAGTGGTCATGGACAGTTTGTTATCCATGTTCTACTGTCCGTTTTATATGTTTTAATGTTTGTGTGGTGCGTGTTATGTGGTAGTCTACAAAGTTTTAAGGATGTTCTGCCTCTCAGACCGGGAGTCTTCAACGTTTTTTAAGCCGAGGAACCCTTCACTGAAAGAGAGACGGAACAGGGACCCCCTACTACATATATTGTATAAAATTCGATTACCTATTAAGCTGGGCCAACAATAAAGCCTTTATACAGTACATACCTTTTTTTTGCATAAGTCAGTCCCTCCAGAAAAACGTGATTATGCGATTGCATAATTCTGCATAGTCTGCATATTTATGAAGGGACTGCATTTTTTCAAATACGCTGCACTTTCGTTTAAAAATTTAAAAATGTTGTGTTTACTTCACTCAAGAGCAGCCATTTTCCCCTGTTGCTATGGGAACGTTACAAAGTGATGTAATTACGCAACAAGACAGTCTCTTTTTCATCAAACCGCAGTTTTTGCAAGTTCCTGCAATTTCATCGCATAAAATTGCATAAATATCCTACATATTCCATCGCATTTTTTTAAGAAAACATGCAGCATAATCAAGGATTTTTGTCCGCAACAATCACAAAAAAGGACTGATAAAATACTTAGATATTAAATCTCTCTGCATTGACTCTCGGGACCCCCTGTTGAAGATCTTTTTCATAGACGATAAACCTAGTTTTTTACCTTATTGGTGCACAAAGTTTGGGTTATTAATGGTTATTGCGCTCAGATGACGTGACGTGGCTTATACACTGTCCCATACTAGCAGCCTAAAATCTGCTATTTCATCTGCTTTTATCTGCTCTTTAATGTTTAATTTCGTGTCCTGAAATGTAACTTTTATTATTTTACTTTCATTTTTATGTAAAGCACTTTGAACTGCCCTGTTGCTGAAATGTGCTGTACAAATAAAGCTGCCTTGCCTAGTTCACCTAGGGGTACCAAAAAGTAACCTGACCTGACCTGACGATCACAGAGAGACAGCTACAACGTCCGATGAAGACCCTGACCAAAAGCCTGGTCAAAGGCACCAGAACAAGTGAGTGAATGGACTTTGAGTCAAGGTTGTTGTTGTCCACGGATGTTTGCACACATGACACAATAATAGATCATAATAATCAGAAAACCAGTGAAAAAATGTCCACCGTCATTTTCAAATAACAAACATACAATTAACCAGAAAATGAAAGCAGCCAAAAAATAAACAATGTTTTAAATTCAATCAATTTAGACCATGTCACCTGCTGTGACTCATTTGCTGTAAAATTATGACTCAATGATGTGACTAAATGTCTTGGCACTGGTGGAGAGCTTGATTCAAAGTTATGGTACAAGATTAGTAAATTATTCTGCCAAAGAAAACCGTTCAGACTGAATATCTGGATGTGTGAGATGAGCAGCACGCAGAGTGAGTGAGAACCCGAACATGTGACTTTTCTCGTTGACGTACACATAAATAGAAGAGATTTGACACGTGTGACAAGTCCTACGATATCTAAAGGTGACTTTTCTTGGCCATCAATCCACAGTTTCAAAGTGTTGCTTTTAAAAAAACGCTGTGCCATAAGAAGAGTACAAAAATACATAATTATGCAAGACAGGGAACTATTAAAAGAGTCTTTGTGAATACTGTCGGAGAGAATATGTTGTTGGGAGAGGTCCGGAGATGTCCGCGGGAACAAAGTGACAGACGACAGCAGCAGTGGCGTTCGGCAGTGGGATTGGGCATCGTGGAACTGTTTAAAAAAATTACAATTCCAATGGAATCGTTTTTGGTCTTTTATTAGAGTCGTTTAGTAATTGTTGGTTAACAATTTAATCATCAGTGTCACTCCCCAATGTGAGTCGCGCATGCTCAGATCTAAACTGTTTACGGCATGTGTCAAACTGAAATTTGTGAAATCCATGAAATAATAAACTTCTCATTTCAAAAAAACTTAGCAATCAAACAATCATAGATAGCTAACGTTAGCTCAAAACACCATTCCACTGACAGCCTATGTTGTGTTTGATGCTAACTTGTAGCCAGCAGTGAACCAACTTTGTTAAGTTTTTCTACTGTACTGACATTACAGAAGTCTCTCGTTAGCATCTTGTCGCAAAGTGACGCATGCGCGACTCAAATCTGCACTCGACTTACATCTGGGAGTGACACTTAGTTCCAAATTTAACACAAGTAACTTAGTTTTATTTGTGTTGCAGCCACGGAGCAAAGAGAGCAGCGCTCTGAAGTGTGGCTTTATTTTACGTTGAAGAAGCGGTCAAACGATTGACCCTTGGCGCTGATAGAATTGCCTCTACAGCATTGAGTATCATAAATGCCTTGTCATTCAATACACAATTCCAATCCCTAACGAGTAAATCTCATGAGTGTCAGAGAGCCAATCAACACCCAGCATGCAGCAATAATGTCTGTGATTGGCTGTCTAACGTTGCGTGTCATAGAGACACGCAGGAAGAACGGGACTCACGTGGTAGGAGCTGAAACATAAATACAAAGATTTGTGCCGTAATGTGCAATGCTGTCATTTCTTTTTGTCTTATCAAATAATCGTTTACGAACCGGTATGGAAGTCACGGAACTGGTATGCCCAACCCTCGTGAAATAAGCATGGGACCCGTTCCACCACCAAATCCAAAAATCAATAAGAACCGGCATCGAAAGGAAGAATTGGAATTGGAATAAGAATCGTTAATATCAAAACAATGCCCAACCCCAGTAAGCAGACAGCTGATGTGCAGCATTTCAAACTGTGAAACTTGTTGCTCCGGCAGAGCGAGGTGGCGCGCAGGCGCTGGTGAGGACCCAGTTCAGATGGCGTAGTCATCCTGAGCGGCGGGGCTGAAGGCGGAGCTCCGCAGGGCGTCCAGGCAGTTGACCAGGATGAGCGTGCCCGTCAGGTGCTTCCAGCGTTTGGTGATGGGGCTCTTCATCTTGTCCAGGCCCATGTGCAGCTCCTGGATCACGTCTCGGTAGCTGTCGCCAATCTGAGCGGCCCACGTGACCAGGAAGTCGTACGCCGGCTTCCACATGGCCTGCAGACGGAGAGAGAGAGAACAAACACACCATCATCTGCTGATGCACTGACACGTCTTAACGCTCGTGTAGACAGAGCCGATTGTTTCTTGAGTGCAGAATGAAGAGCCGTCAATGCCATGAACGATAAGCGCGTTGGAGATGAACGAGGAATTTTAACTGCCATTTGTCTAATTTAGAGGCTTAATCTGTACAGAGCACATGTTGTTTTGGCTGATAGTTACGTTTAGAAGTCAGAGAGACCAATGTTAGGCAGACTCTAGCCGATACGATACAAAGATTTGGTTATTTAAAAATCCAATATTCTATATATATATATATATATATATATATATTTTTGTTTCTATGTAGTTCAGCTATATAGTTCTCACTAAAATAATAAGATATAATTTGTTTTATTGTCACAACAGAACAGAGGAACATCAAAATATATTAAAGTTCTAATAAATAAAATGTATAAAAATACATATGAAACTTAAAGTCCTTTGAACAAAAACACAATAACAAAAAAATCTAAAATAATCAGTGTTGCTAACAGGGATGGTAGCAGGCGGGGAGCAGTTCATCTCAAACAGGCCTAATAGCTATAAAGATAACTTTAAATTAGGCCTGTCAATAGATTACATTATCGGGTTAGTGGCCGAATCTAAGGATGCCAAGTTGGCAACACTGAAAACGATGAAAATGCTCACATCTCAGACACCCTCCTGTTAAACAGACGTACCTCGCTGTCCACCACCCCGTTCTTGTCCCGATGCGGTGCCTCATAAGCATCCATCTGCTGGCGGGAAACCTTGATAAGTCTCTCGGCCAGCTCCCTCCAGCGCCCGGCCACCTCCACGGCTGTCGTCAGCAGCACAAAGTCCATGACCAGTCTGGCCACGAGACCTTGACAGTCCATCTTCAACAGAGCCTGTACAGAGAGGACACAGCAGGACTTTCAGGGGAATATCAAGGTTTTCCCTGCCATTAAAAAGCTGAGCAGCACCGTCACAAAATGTGTGTGTGTGCGTGTGTGCGTGTGTGCGTGTGTGCGTGTGTGCGTGTGTGCGTGTGTGCGTGTGTGCGTGTGTGTGCGTGTGTGTGTGTGTGTGTGTGTGTGTGCGTGTGTGAGAATGAATAGCATGAATAGCTCCTGGTGTTGCGCCACCGGTGTGTGAATGTGTATCTGATGAATGGTTCCTGTACTATGTAAAAGCACTGTGAGTAGTTGTTTGGCCTAGAAAAGTACTTTATAAATACAGTCCGGTCCATTTAAGCTTAGGAGCAACAACCGAGCCGTTAATTACTGAAGAGGCACTTTATTTGAGTTCTGACTTTATTCAAAGTCAGAATTCTGAGTTTAAAGTCAGAACTCAATTATATTTTGACCAGTGGCCCTAATCCTCTTCTGTAGTTCTGGGCAGTACCTAAGCCAAATAAGTGTAACTAAAGGACATTTCTCAGATCTAATTGTTGTAGTCGGTCCCCAGTGGACTTCTTTAGCAAGTTTTGTCTTTGAGATTTTTATGTATTGCCTGCTCTAGCTTTTCCTACTTTTGAGACACAGATACTGGATGTAGGGTTGGGTACCGAACTTTGATGCTTTTCAGGTTTGCCAAATTGCTGATGACTGTCATCAACGTCAGTGAGCCAATCAGCATGCAATATGCGTGTGTTCAAAAATATGCTAAAATTGCATTTCTTTTTATTGAAGAACGTCACATTTTCTTGAGAGAGCCCTGCACTGCCCTGTGCACACAAGTCTTCCACCTAGGGAAAATCCTTCATATACGATTAGAGAAAAGTATAGTTTGAAGTGGATTTTAGAGACGTGTGGTGGCTAAATTGTAAAAAAAAATAAAAATAAAGAGAAAACAATATATATCAGATGTAGTTCTGACTGGGAATCAATGCAAGTGAGAAGACAACAGTGAATTGTGAAACTGGCAAGAAGTCAGTGAAGTTGGTCTTGGTAGAGACGTATTATAAATGTAAATCTACAGGTTTCATACCACCACAACTTGCTCCTTTGTTATTTTCCACTGCCTGCCTTCTTAAATCCCCCCGAAAATCTCAGCTTTGTGCATTTCTTAGATGCTTTCTGGTGGAAATAGAAACAAGAGCCTCACGTTGCTTCAACAGCAACACTCAGGATTTATGTCACATCTGCAGGGAGGGGAGGAAAGCTGCCCGGTAACCAATATTGATACAGACACAAGCACTGCGTTCAACAAGATTAAAGTCTCCTACAGGCGACATACTGATGTTTTAGCTGCAATAGCATTAGAGGAACGTCGGGGTCAGTAATGAAAAATAATCGTAAAGCTTTTGTGCTCTGCAGCAAAGTTTAAACAGCTCAACAACATCTCCATCTCCATCTTGAGCTAAAACAAATGAGGAAGCTAAATGCGACGTACCAATGTGGCTCTAAGGCTGTGTTCTTCGCAGGGTGGTGCTGCTGCGACGTAGGAGTGGTACAGGTACGTCTCATCTGTGCCCCCCTCCCCAAGGTAGCACAAGTAGATTTTATATTTCAGTTACGGTTTTACGTTTTAGAGCACCTCAAGGCAGCTTCATTTCACAGTGAAGGGAAAAAAAGAAAAGAGACGGAGGGGCTGAGGAAACAGTCAGCTGTTCCACAAAGCTTGTGTTTGGTGTTTTAAGATGTTCTTGTGGCCGAGATAGAGGCAGTGGTGTTTCCTGTACGGGACTCTCTAAACCATTGTCACTCCCCGATGTGAGTCGAGTGCGCTCAGATTTAAACGGTTTATGGCATAATGTGTCATACTGAAATTTGTGAAATCTATGAAATAATAAAGTTCTAGTACTTCATTAAGTAGGTCCATTTTTACTGTATTGACATTACAGAAGTCTCTCATTTGCATCTTGTAGGCTACTTGTCGCAAAGTGATGCATGCACAACTCACATCTGTACTCGACTCACATCGGGAGTGACACCGCCTCAAAACACACCAACAAGTCTGATCCGTGCTCACATGATTAGCCAATGCAGCGTGCCTCATCACATTTAAACACACGTTTGTAGGTCCGTCCTTGATTAAAGAAACTCTTCAACTAACACTCATATGATTTCGTTTAAGGTATCTTTATTAGACCCGAAGAGCAATTTGGTTCGGAACCAGCAGTAGGCCACATAGATGGCAAGCACACCAGAAAACACCACAAAATAAAAGCACACCAAAATCACCACAAGATAAATGAGTTACATTTTCTGAAAGCCATTCACAATGCAACTGGCAGCAGGAATAAATGACTCTTTGAATATATTCATTTTGCAACGTGGAAGAATGTTTCTGCGCCCTGATGGTAGCAACATACCTTCACACTCCAGGGGATGGCTCGGATTGGCCAAGATCAACTTGGCTTTCCTTAAGGACCTGTCCTGATTCAGGTCATGCAAGTTGTTGAACAGTGTTCCAGCTATTTCATTGCATCACATGGTCAGGCCATGCCAGGCCTTTGTAATAACCTCACAAATTGTCAACTCTTTTTCTTATTTTGTTTGTTACCCACGTTTTTTTAAGCATTTTTGTCACTTTTTTTTTAACCTTCTATCAATTTCTTTTCAAATGTTATAAAATCAAATAAAAAACAAAATTTAAAAAAAGACCCAAATTAATTGAAAATATTGAACTGATCTTTTTATTGAACTGAAGATGACTTTTATTTTACACTAAAGAACATTGTATGGAACCATCCACGTTATTTTTTGGACAATTTGTTGAAAGAAACCCACATTTTTGATAGAGACTTCCTGAAAATGGGTCATATTTGACCCGAGGACGACAGGAGGGTTATGTAATACATCCCCTAGCCCTTAAATATGTAATCTAAGTAATAATCATACTAACAATAGTAGTCTTAATTTTTTAGATCTTTTGAAAAAAAAGTTAAAATGTTTCACAAAAGGCACAAAAGGGAAAAACTAACAATGACGATATGAGGTACAGGAGAAAAGTAGCTTTGAGATATTTAACTGGACCAGGATAGGGCTGCAGGACAGAAACGTTGAACATCACGATAATGATATTACTTATATATTTTTAACAGACCATTAACAAATATTGAAGTGATTATTTTTGCTGCTTCCAGTGTTCTGCTCAAACACGAGAAATTGCTTGTTGATTTAAAAACAAACATAAGAAAATCATTCCCAACATTCTTTTATTTAACAAATTGAACTTTGAATTGAACATAAAAGGCAGAACTAAAAAAGAACGACAGTTACATACAAGTGTAGTAGTTTTCAGATGATATTTTCTTTCAACTAATGCAAAAAATTATTGCTGCAGTTGATATCGTGATGACGATCAAAAAACGATATATTGTGGAGGCTAACCCTAACCCCAAATGTCAACACTTTCCACATGTCCTCCTTCTCCAGGTCAAAAACTCAAATTGGTTCTCACAAAGACAGAGGCACACACACACACACACACAGGGTTTGACTTGCAGACTCAACAGAGCGGAGGTGAATTTAAAGCTCCAGTTTTGGGCTTCAGTTCTATGTGCAGGAATGTGAGGAACGACAGGATATGAAGGGGAGGAGGATGGGGAGTGAGGAATGCAGATGCCATGCTCCGGCAGCCTCTCTCACTCTCAGACTAGACCAGAGGATGAGATAGCAGTGCCCAATCAGACGCTGCTGCCTGAGCTGCCACCAAAATGCGTTTGTCCAATGAAGTTCAGAGACGCTTTTGGACGAATGAGTTTTATTTTGACGTGAAGTGAGCGACTTTTTTTTTTGTTCCTGGGTCTTTGTGGCTGTGGAGGCGGAGAGGCTGTCAGGGAGATAAACCATTTTGACAAGCACCGTTTTTTTCTTGCTGGATAATGACGACAGGAAATCCCCGCCACAATAAAGGGGGGAGGGGGGTCATTTCCTATGTCTTACTGCAGGTTTAAGACTGCACAGAAGTGCTGTTTGGTAACGACTGATATAAAAGCCAGATTGATCAAGCCAAGAAAACGTTTTAATACCGTCTATAGTTACATCTTGTTTTTTTTATATTCTGAAAACAGTAACTGAACAAAAACCTTTTAAAGTAACATTAGCTTAGTCACAACTAGTGCTAGGGTTAAACTAATCCATTCTCCAATTAAATTTGTTTGAGTGATCTGATATCAATCCATAAAATACAGAGATCTTGGGCGCCCCTGTAGCTCACCTGATTGAGCGTGTGCCCCATGTACCAAGGCTCAGTCCTAACCGCAGCGGCCCGGGTTTGATTCCGACCCATGGCCCTTTGCTGCATGTCTTCCCCCTATCTTTCCCAATTTGCATAAATCATTTGCCTGTCAAAAAATGAGAAAAACAAATTCCTGCAGACATATTTTCAGAGATAACGTTGGCTGTCGCTGCACACTAAAATACACACACACACACTCACTCACGGTCTGTCCCTGCTCATAAAATGGCTCAACTAAACCCTGTGTGTAACCAATGGCGACCTCTTTGATGAATTACTTGTGACTTCCGTCATCCTGTTTCAGTTTTTTTTACCTCAGCTCCAAAACCGACACTGAATCCCTCCGCTTCAATCTCCTGGTTATTATTTTTCTATCCCATCTTCATTTTCCATCTGACTTCCTCCGCCTTTCACATTTGCAGCCTCTTCACTCCATCTCAGCCCGCTGTGACTTTGCAATTTTATTTATTTTTTTTCTTCTTCCAGTTCTGCTCCAAACCTGCTTTGTCGTCTCTTTGCTCTATACCTTTCTGTGAACAAACCTCGACCTCAGAACCAAAAACCTGGGGATGCTGGGAGAGACTTAAGACGGCCAGTTTAGGAACGATTTCTCCCAAAACGCAAACTCCCTTTATTCTTCATGAACTGGTTTGGAAATAACTCGCACATTCCCAAATCAGGCCCAAATCTCTAGAGTGCGAGTGATCTGCTGTGCAGTCAATTATTCCAAAAGCAGCAGCTTTGCCACACCCAGTCATTGAAAGAAGGAAGGGAGAAGAGGAAGAGAAGAGAAGAAAAAATAAATAAATAACGAGGAAAAGGACTGGGGATGAAGGAGAAGAAAAAAAAAACTCAAACCAGATTTGTGTACAATAATGGCAGAGCAGAGTGCAAATTGCACATACCGGGCGGCCTGGTTTTTCAGAGTGTTCCTCCAGAAATAGGCTGTTTTTATTATTACTCCCAGGCTCGACCCGCCACACTGAACTCACCGCAAATAATTCACGAGGGTCAGACGATCGGCTCAGTGCAGAGCGAGAGCTTTGAAATGAAAATCCCATTTTAGCACCACGCCACAACAAAGGTTCCACCTCTGTGGTGAAGAAGTTATGGAATCTGCAGTTAAAGGGCAGGATAAAAGACAAGGCTTCTCCCTTGTCCCTCTCTTTCTTCTCTAACACAAGCAGTGCTATCCTCATATGTATTTGTATATCTCAATTAAATTTGTATTTTATGTTTGTGAAATGAACTAAACTGAGTCCAACGGGAGGCGCAGGAGAGAGACGCACACTCAAAAAGACAAAAAGTATTGAATAAGTGAAACCTGTGCACATTGGTTTCAAGTAGGGGTCCGAAAAATAAGATTCTTAGATGCATCGCAAATCTCTCTAGAATGATTCGACGCTCAATTCTGATAAGTTAATAATCGTTTCCAGACAATCAGATAACAGAGTGACTGAAAGAAGACGGGATAATGGACAACAACTTAGAGTTTTGGCAAGAGCAGCGTACACACATCCAAAAATTACATATAAAAATTTTACGATGAGCGTGACTAGAGTCCCTCAAAATCGGACAAAATCTTTCAAACTGACCTTTGTCAATCTGAAATGAAGACAGATTCAGCCGCTGCACGGCCTATTTCTCGCTTAAATGTTTCCGGTGAACTATTTTAGTAAAATTTGAAATTGTGTTATGAACAAACCGCCAAGATAGTCTGACCTTGAATTTCCAGAGAAACCAGGCCCACGTAACGCGTTCACCCAATCATCTGCCGTCGGCATCGCTTCGGTGTGTTCCGAGGCAATTGTGTTGGCCAACCCGGATCGGCAGTCAGTCTGACGGCCTTTTCTGCCTGACGGTCAGCCGTCGTGTTGGTGTGTGAGGAACTTTACTCTCCAGCCAAAAAAAACAAACAATGGTAATCTTTTGAGTGGCTGGTAAAAATTTTAACCTTCACCGGCCGTTTGGCTGGTGGGCGAAAAGTTAAATCTGAACCCTGGTCACATGTGCAGAGGAGCGGTCTGGGTCAAGGAGTATTATAGGAAGTGGTTCGGGCTGCAGGCGCCTCCTGGTCCACAACTGGAGCTTCTGTTTAGTTTGTGAACAATGAGACAGGAAACATCTGCCCGGATCAACCTGGATCCTTTCCATCCCCCGCTGACAACAACAACATAGCCCCCAAACAACACGGACATCACAAGAAGTCCACACTGATTCTTATATAATCACCTGGGGACATCCACAATGTCCGCTGAATAAACGCTGACAACCTAATGCTTTGCTAACAAGCTTGATAACTAATGAGCACTTAGCAAACTCATTAGCTTGGAAGGTTTCCCCCCTCTTCTAGTCTTTATCCCAGGCGTTTCATTTCCGGGATTGTTTAGGTGCCGGCGGAAATTCCGCCAGATGTCTCTGTGTTGGCGTTCTAACCTCCGGTAGATTGTTGAGGACTATGGTTACCTGGTCCTCAGATCTCTGCAGGATAAATCCAGACAGCTAGATACACTATCTGTCCAATCTGAGGACTATGGTTACCTGGTCCTCAGATCTCTGCAGGGTAAATCCAGAAAGCTAGCTAGACTGTCCAATCTGAGTTTTCTGCTCCACGACTAAAACTACTTTTGAACGTACACATTTTCCACCAAAACAAGTTCCTTCCAGAGGCTATTTAGCAGAGGCACTGTCAATGTGTCCAGCGCCGCCCAAGACAATTGTGATTAGTTTAAAGAAATGCCAATAAAAAAATTAAGTTTTTCTCCTATGCAGGAATGCTGTGTGGACTCGCCAAACCCTCCTCCACAGCGCTGTTGAGAAAGGTCTGGCAGACTAGTCCTCATCTATTTCTTCTCTCATTATTGCATGAACTGTATCCAGTGTGTACAATCCTGAGAACAGAATGCCAGTAGGGAGTGAACGGCCCTGTACAGAGATAATATTGTGACTAACTAGTGCTAACATGTTTGGTAGTTCACCACGTACGAGTAAACTCTGCCTTACCAAGCATCTAAAACCAAACAGTCCTCAAAGACGAATATATTGCAGCAATAAGAGAGATCCCTGAGCAACAACGTTGGGCAGCTTTGAGAAATACACTTTCTATGCAGCAATGAGTGATCATTACGTCCACAGTTAACTAACATGTTTATAACTGTACTTTCCTTCCAGACTATGATGTAACACATTAGAGGTGAGAGAAACAACACATTGTTGCTAAGTGATAGACTACAGTGAACAATCTACAATAACAGCATCTGATGAAGTTCGTAACAATCTGCTGTCAATTTTATAGCATTTAAAAAAAAAAATTTAAGTGGTTTCCAAATATTAGTAAAAGTTGACATATTCCAGTCTCTGATTATCCATCAACATTCATCCGGTGGACAAACTATGCAACACCAACACTCACAACATGGTTGACTGTCTGTTTTTATTTTATTTTTTAAATAATTATTTATTTTAAATGATTCTGGTGAATGAAAAAAATAAAATAATTAGGAAATCGCCTGAAGTCAAAAGCACAAACTTTGAGTCAAAATATAATATCCAAAGCTGCAAAAACAGAGCTCTCCTCACATCCACAGCTGTGATTGACATATTCAACGCGCTAATATCTATCAGTGTGATATTCTGTGTGTGTTATGACACCAGTACCCGGGCGACTCTGAGCAGCATGTGAAGCAGAAAGTATAGATTTGTAACAGATACACTGTATGAGTGCACAGGCGCTGCCACTTTCACCACCAACAATCAAAGCATGGCATAATGGATTCACACATTCAATGCAAAAAGAAAGTGACCACAGTGCTTTTGATTTGGTTCTTTCTTCTAAAAAATAGACTCCCTTCCACATCAAATGGCACACCGGAAATTCTTCTGTGACAAAGAAATTTTGCAGGAAGAGAGGAAGATGAGGATTTCATCTGGCAGCCTTTAGACTCACTCGGCTTTACTCTAAGGCCTACACGCACACAACAAAATCCACTTAAAAAAAAAATACATCAGATGTTTGCACATGGAACAAACAGCATATTTGTGCCGGTACAAAGAGTCCTTGTGATTTCAAATTAGCTGGATTTGCTGCTTGCTTTGTCTCCACGGTAACCAGTAGTTTAGGTGTAATCCAGACAGAAGAAGCAGAAAAACAGACCTATATTCAGAAACAAATGCACAGAACCTCCCTCAAAGACCATATTTTTCAGTCACCACCTTTTATTATGTTCTTTTTCGTACTATAAATGGTTCTAACTAGTGTTTACAACCTCGCGTTGATTACAGTGTTCCTGCTCTGTGTTACTTCAGCTGTAGTACGTCCCTGACCTCTGACAGAGACTCTTGCTCACATAATATGATGACTGGGAAACTAAGTCTAGGAACAGTGGTATAAAGGCAGCAGGGGAGCTGAACACCCTCCACTCTGAAGATTTTGTAGGCAAAGACACATCAAAAATAAAAAAATGCATAAAATGCAAAAGGTTTATGAAGCATTACTCAGACTGGATATGATGAGGCCGTTTGTTGTGTTTAGACATCTCAGGGTGATAACTGCTACCCGGACTGCCTGAGGCGACAATGGCAATTCACATTTCCATGACAGAAAAAGCACAACCAAGTGCCTGAGAGAGTCACGCTGCACACTTGCAGCTAACACAGCTCAGCACTTCTTCCTCTTTAAAAAAAAAGCTGAATATACTGGGGGGAAAAAGAAACACATGAGGCATGAAGAGGCACGAGTAAAATCCCAACCAATGTCTGACTGGGCTGAAGAGTAACTGTAAGACAGTAAGACAATTCTATCTAGAGGTGCAAAGATGAACCAATTAGTGGTTAACTATTAAATGAATCGCCAATTAATCAATTAATCTCACTCTTCACTCTCTCTATCACTCACTCTGACATCTCTCCATTTGTACATGAATAGGTCCTGAGCATGTGTGTGTATTTCAGGCCTGTGTGTAATGATTACTAACAAAACAGAGTGTAAATTGTAATTTCCCCACTGGGGATCAATAAACAGTATACATTATTATAAATTATTATAAATTAATCGGTTTGAGTCATTTCTCATGAGTAAAAATGCTCTGATTGCAGAGCCCATGGAATGTAAATGTCACTTTATGCACTTTATGAGGTTTTTTAACATTAATATGCGTCCCCCCCAGCCTGCCTATGCCCCCACCCCCCCACCCCAGTGGCTAGAAATGGTGATAGGTGTAAACTGAGCCCTGGGTATCCTGCTCTGCCTTTGTCAAAATGAAAGCTCAGATGGGCCGAGCTGGAATCTTGCTCCTTATGAGGTCATATCATTTTTCACAATTTTTACGACCAAACTAATCAATTAACTGAGAAAATAATCAACAGATGTATCAACAATGAAAATAATTGTTACTTGCAGCTCTAATTCTATCATTAACTGTATGAGAAGATAGCTTCTGTTGTGTTTGCTCTGCTTTTAAGATATTCAGTAGTACTTTTGGTGCATTACATTTGCCTGTGGTCCCATTTCTAAAATGACTTGTAAATGTAAACACAAGTGTAAGAGTCTGTTTCGGCCTCTGAGGGCTTTGATTCATATGTACAAAAAGATAGAAAATGAAAGTAGCCTGTGCGATCAATTGGATTTATAGGGTCAGCATACTGTACACACACACACACTGCACATTAACTCTATGCTCATTTGAGTGTCTGTTGCTTGAGTTACAAAGTATTCTTTTGCCCTCCATAGCTCCTCAGGTCCTGATTAGGCCTGGGTGCCTACACAGCATTTATCGACTGCACTCCCAGCAGAATGAATAGACTGGACCACAGCCGAAAGCCAAGGAAGGAATTGTTCTCCAAGTAAGAAATATCTGACCAGGAGGATACAAACAGAAACTCAATTTGACACATGAAGGACAAAAGACGCTACTCAAGAATAGACTATATGTTCATGTTGAAAAATGACAGACAGGATTGTAAAATATGACATTGGGACTAGGGATAGTGAAGACTACTCACCAATTTATCTGAGCCTGCCCTTCGATAGTAGAACAAAAAAAGCAATATGGGGACTCAGCACTAGCTCACTCACCAACAAGACAGTTATACAACAAATAAAGTTTGAAATTAAGACCTTTCCTGATCCCAATGACAACAGGGGAGTGAATCCGCAGGTACTGGGGGACACATTAAAGGCAGTAGTCATAAGTAAATTGATATCCCTTAGAGCTGCAATGAAGAAAGCAAGGGGGGGCGGGACTCAAAGACTATGATCTACAAGAAATTGAAGGCAACACAGCAACAGATTATGACCCAAATTATGATTAAAATTAAGGAAATTTGAAATTTAGAAAAAAGGACAAAAGACGTGACTGAGACTTCAAATTTAAAGCGGGACGGATGATTTGTATTTTCTCAAATGAATGACTCGAAGGAAATGTTTAGTCACTGAAACAGAGGAGGAAGCCAAGGTTGTAACTTACCGTCAGGAGTTCTTTCTGGAAGGACTTGCGCTCTTTGCTCTCTGCATTGTTGCAATCCTCCTTCAGCGTCTCCAGCACCGATGCGACCCTTTCCGGTTCGCTGTCCAGCTCTTGGCGACAGAAATGGGTTAACGGCAGGTTGGCGTATCCGAGGGCGTCAGCGAACGCTCGCCAGTTGCCGATGTTTTCCATCAGTATAGTTCTTACGGAGGCGTAGATGTATGTGAGGAATTTGCAGGGCTTCAGTATTTGCTCCAGTAACAACGCTGTGGTAAGGTCGGGCCCGCTGAAGTAAATGGGCTTAACTTTGCCGACCACCAGCACGTTCTTTGCATGAACAAATCCCATTTTGCCCTGATAATACCCAATGTACCATTCTTTTGTCCACAACTGACCCTTGAGCTTGATCTTCTCCTCACTCAACAGAGCTACAAAGTCCCCTTTTTTGTACTCAAGCAAGTACTGATTTTTTGTTTGTCGGATGACAGTTTTGATTAATTTTCCAAACTTCACGTTATTTATCCTCCGGTCCTGGAAAACAGGGTACTTGGTGGTGATGGCGAGAGGAGACAAGACTATCTTGCCCACTTCTTTCTTCTTCAGGAAACGGCGTTGCACTGATGCCTTTGGGCCTGCTTTGGGCGGCGGTGTCGGAGTCTGGACACAAAACTGAGCCAGTATACAATCGTTGTCATCTTTGACCTGTATCCTTAAGGTGAAATCGGAAACATCGTCGGTGTCTCGCGAGGTAATCATGTAGACAAGCCGGCTGACTTTGCCAAGTTTAACCTGAAAGCCCCGGACCACTCTGGCCTGCTCGCCGGCCTTTACCTCATAGTTGGCCATGTTGGAGTAAACCCCAACACTGAGGTCCTGGGGTTTGGACAGGACAAACTGGTGTTTACCCCAGAGCTGCAGCACTACTGAAGGAGAAGACTGTGATTGTTTGCCTACCTCGCTCACCAATAATGTCTTTGGGGCACAGTCATGGCCAAACATAGCCACGACTGTCTTGAAGGACGGGTGAATGTGTTTGGGTCCATATACTCCTAAGGTGATCTTTTTAACCACATGCTCCCAGACTGTGGAGTCTGGAGAGAGGGACTGGGACTGAGCCACAACACACACATACATGCAAGGCTCCAGGTTATCCAGGCATACCTGGACCATGTCGCCATACATGTACGACTGAGGAATGGGGCTGTAAGGTCCCTCTTTACAATCACTCCTGACGCACAACACTTCTGTCGTCTCCCTGCTCTCCATTTTCACCACGACAGACACTTTCATCTCCAGGGTAATGGTGGTTTTGATCTCCATGTTGCTGAGTTTGATCTCCACCACGGGGCTGACAGTGGTACGGCGGTCGTTGTTAAGCTCTAGCGGGGGGTCAAGTAGTGCTTTGATCGAGATCTGCTGGGTGTCCCCCGGCGCTACGTGGCCCTCGGGTATATGGATGCTGATGTTGCTGTCCGGAAGCTGGACAGCACCTCCTGAGCTGTCCAGCCGACAGACAATGTTGGTCTCCACCGGCTGGGTCTGTCCCCAGCCTGGGTTCTGACCCATCGAGTCCAAGTCGTGGCAAGACCTGGCTAGCTTGCGGTGGGTGAGCCACGCTGTCCGGAAGTCCTCCCTGCTCTGAAACTGCTCTGGTGCTGGTGCTTTCAGACCCCGGAAGAAACCAGAGGCCTGAGGGGCATCGGACTGAGCCTGCAGGATGGACAGCTCAGACAAACTGTAGGAGCGCTTGCTTCTAAAAAACGGGTTGTCCCTGCGCAATGTTTGCCCCACACCTACAGTGGGACTAAGAGGGTTAAAAACACTACTGCCTAAACCATTGATTGCAGCACTGCTGGTGGAGTTTGGCACTGACGGAGCAAGCTTATCAAACAGAAGGAGGTCAACTGACTTCTCATTACTGTTCTGATCGAGGGAGCTCTGAGGACACCCGTTTAGGAAAGGGTTTGTAGAGGTATGGGTTGTTGCAAAAGGATTTCCATTTTGGAAGGTAGTTGGTTTCAGAATCACACCCGCCCACTCCCCTAGAAGGTCCATTTCTTTGGCCGCCTCCTCGTTACAGTCTCCCATTGTGTCGATCATCCCACTGTCGTTGAAGGACGAGTCTCTGTAGTTGATGGGCTCCACATAGGCTGCAGGAATGTAACCCATCTCTGTGTTGTTGTGGGCGTACCACCACTCTCCTCCTGTTGAGTCCAGAACGTAGAGGCGGTCCCCTTTCGAGAACTTCAGGGTGGTGAAGCTGGATGGGCAGTAGTCCTTAATGGCGACGACTTCCCTGGCAGTGCCGAAGGAGGCAGTCGCGTCCAGTCGTAAGGCACTGGGAGAAGGCACTACAAGCAAACAAAACAATGTCAGGTGGAGGTGGATGCTGTATGGCATAATAGCATCGTTCACATGTATCTGATGGAATAAAAAAGGTGCAGCGTATAAGTTGGTTTTTAATAACATTTTAATAACATTGGTGCATATGCCCCAATGATAAAAAACCTCAAAGTGAAATTTTCATGCCATGGGACCTTAAACATGTTTACTCATTGACCTTTGGAAAGATGATGTATTTATTGAAGTAAAAAACAGTTAGTTAAACAAATAAAACACCTTTAACTGTGAACTATACCTTTAAATTTTCCTCATTTGAACTTTTTGATTTCCCCTTCAGAACAAGAGAAAAACGTTTTCTCGATTGCATTGTTTTTGGGATCGTCGGGAGCCAAAATCCAAATCTCAATCAACATTCAACTGGTTGCACAGCGCTAATAGAAACGACCCCCCGCCACCAGTTTGAACTACGGAGGCAACTTTTATTTATTTAAATTATCAGCATTGTTTTTTAAATTTTAAGCAGCTGACCTTTGACATCGTTCAGACTGGCTTCTGACAATCCTTCGCTGAGATCGATGAGCGTCCCCTCGGACTTGCAGCGCGGGAGAGATGTGTTGGTGCTGGTGGCGGCTCTGATGCGATGGGCGGCCATGGTCGGAACTGTCGCTGTGCGCCAACTGCTGCGTTCAGGCTACTCTAATTAGAGAGTTTCCTCTTGCTAGTGGCCGAGTCGGATATCAACAGACTCCCATGATCTCTGTAAGACAAAAAATATTGTATTATATAACATCTCTAATAAAACAAATGAAGAAAATCTGACTTTAAAGGGCCCATATTATGCATTTACAGGTTCATACTTGAACATGTTTCTATGTTCAACAAACATATTCTTTTTCTCATTCTGTCTGTATTCTGAATATCTGTATTCACACAAAAGGTGTGCAGGTGTTACCAAGTCAAATTTTAGACTTTTTAAGACCTTTTATGAAGGAAATTTTAGACCTATATCCCAACAAGTACAAAGAAATGCAGAGTCACAATAGTAGTTGCAAATGAAATAAATGTATTCAAATTGAATAAAAGTGACAGCATAATACTGATCCGTACATATACTGCAAATTTTATTAGGATACTACGGAATTAAAAAAAAAAAAACAAAAAAAAAAAACACTTCCATTAGAGGCTTTTCATGGCTGTAGGAAAATTAAGACCAGTTAAAGATTATTAAAGACCTAAAGCACAATACTTGAATCTGAATTTAAGACTTTTTGAGGCCTATATTTTAGATTGGGAAATTTTAGACTTTTTTTCCCCACAGAAACACGGTCCATAGTGTGTTTGCCATTTTTGGGGGGGAGAAATTACAATTCACACTCTGTTTGTTAGAAATCACTACACAAAGGCCTGAAATACACACACGCTCACGCTCACACACACACATACACACACACACACAAACACTACAAAAAAGGGGTGTCTAAAAACAAGATAAAAACGCTAAATCTGAGGGAAAAGGCACTCAAAACAAGTGAAATTATCTGTCCATGCAACAATATCATTTCACTTGATAAGCTTGCTTTATTAAAGATTATAGCGTAAAGTTGAACACTTAAAAAAAAAAGTACTCCTAAAACATGATAAATTATCTAACACTTCGAAATTAAAGTTTATAATTCTATATAAGTATTCATTAGAGCCCAGCCAATATATAGGTATATATAATATATACATAGGCATACATATACATATATTAGGCATTTCACAATCCATCAGTATCGGCATTTATAATTATTTTTTTTTTAAAATCTGATGAATGAATATTTAGAAAATAAAAACGGACAGTCAACCATGTTATGAGTGTTGGCGTTGCATAGTCTGTCCACCAGGGGACGCTCTACAATGTCCCTGTTAGTGATGCCGTTGCATGGTCTGTCCACCAGAGGACCCTCTACAACGTTCCTGTTAGTGATGGTGTTGCATAGTCTGTCCACCAGAGGACGCTCTACAACGTCCCTGTTGGCAACACTGATTATTTTTTTGTTAATGTGTTTTTGTTCAAAGGACTTTAAGTTTCATATCTTAAGTTTGTATTTTTATACAATTTATTTATCAAAACTTTTATATATTTTGATGTTCTGTTGTGACAATAAAACAAATTATTATCATTATTTTAGTGAAAACTCATAAATAACTACAAATTACTAATTTTAGGGAAATCTGTTTGTTTGTAACACGTTTCTGGATTTATTTATTTTTAAATATATATTTATGTTTCAGTTTGTTGACATGATGCTGGGCGCGCCCACCTCCATCACACAAATCTCTTGACGCAACGATGTGTTTTCAGCGAGTGTCCGAGATCTGGTTTGGTCGTTCCCGCTATACTTCACTACTTAATAAACACTTTAAAGCGAATAGTTAGCAAGGGGATGAGGGAACAGTTTGGAACACAGCTACAGTGCTTTGTGAGAAATATCCAGACTCTCCTACCTCTTGTGTGTTTTAAAAATTTGTCTTGATGCAGCTGATCAAGCTCATCACGCTGTTAGGTAACACACACTGCAGATATGTAGCATGTGTAACCCTGAAACCTTGAAGGGAATTTAAGAGAGGGAAGCTTAGCACTGATTTCATAAACGCAGGCCGTTGTTTTATGTCATCCTTAACAGCTACATTGTGTTTGAGCTGGAACTTCTACTTTTACTTCGAATTACAAAAACAAATACTAAAAATACTACTACAAAACACAAAATACTACAAAATTTAGGGGCTGCAGCCGAGCCGTTTTAGAAGCACCTAAGCCCTGAGAATAAATGTCACTGAAAGACTTTTCTCCGATCTAATGAATGTAGTTGGACTTCTTTAGCTTTTAAGTTTTTGTCTCTGAGTAATTTATTTATTATCTGCTCTAGCTTTTTCAACATTTTAGATACACATGGGGATAACGGTCCAAAATGTTGTGAAAAAACCACCTACAAAGACACGCCAAATGACAATCATGAGTACAGTTTGATTATAACTTTTATTTTGTTGGGAACCGTTGTATTATCGCAATATTACACGAGAGGGTTTGATTTAACGTCATATTATTGCCACTCTAGTGATGCTTACGAACCTCAAAGCAAGCGCCTCGGTCTTAGCCACATCATAACAAACTAAGAGCTAAAAAAAAGTGCAAACTGCAGATGTGGGTCAGTAGAACACAGTGGGTCTAGAGACACCAAGCTTTTTACCTCAATGCATAATTCAAAGTGGTGTCAGCTCGGGGACGACACGCTGCACAGACAGGGAGAGGCTGACGATAGTTTACTACTGACATACTTCCACAGCTGGCACACGTCTGCCAAACTCTGCCAGCAAAGGCCCCTCTACTCTGTTGAGATTTTTATACTATACAATATATTGGTGTTACCGGTCTGCAAAAGCTGCAGTGAAATCTGTGTAGCAACATTATATAACATGCACCTTTCAATGGAGTGTTTCAGGATTGGATAAATACAGGAATCTTTGCGTCGGGGTCAAACTCAACTTCACTTAGGGCCAGAATAACAAGAATAACATCAAGGGCCAGTTTATTCACATGCTTTTATTTCATTGACAAGTCAAGCATCATCTATGGTATTATTGCATTGCTTATATAGCCTTCTCACTTACAGCTCGGTCGACATGAAGCTCTAAAAAAGTAACTTAGACATCAAAGACAAAGGCAACAAAAACTCCGGAAAAACACATTGGGGGGCTCCAAAAGTAACAAAAACTTCAGAAAAAGAAACAAAACTTTAAAAAACCAACATGACATCATGACTTTGTGTAAGCATGTACGCCGACTTTTATCGGCGTGTATGTCAACGGACGTAGACATCGTGAGAAGAAAGCATGACATGCAGTTGGATTTAAGAAAAGAAGAACAGGATTGGCTTTAGTAAAAAAAAAAGAACTGACAGTTGAGTTTAGGAAACGGGACACGCGAGACGTGATCCCCGGTCTCCTGGGTGAAACTCCTGTGTTTTACCCATCCACCCCAAGACTTTCTCCCTTTCTTACTACTCGCTACGGCATAAATTCACACGCTATCGCAAGGTAACGTAAGTCAATGAAGTCCAAGCGGCATTGATAAACACTCTAAAAAGCGAGTATACATCTTGATAACACGCCAATAATGGCATACAAATTGGTGTGTCATACAAACACCATTTTATGAGATCAGTCTGGAAGAAACAAGAAACTTGGAGGGCCAAAATTCATAGTGAACATTAGAGATGAGCGAGTACAGCATTATCTGTATCTGTTTACCACATGAATTATCTGTATCCGTATCTGTACTCGGACTGGGCGGGGCCTAACCTGGAAGTGGGCAGATTTAACCCGGAAGTGGATCGGGTTGTCTTGAAATGGGCGGGGCTTTCACTGGTATGTTATTTTAAGCATGCAATTGATATGGGTTGATCAGAAATTGTTATATTTATTGCTGATTAGAAAACTATTTACATGGCAGCATCAGCATTGATCTTCAGATCAGTGGTGTTATCATGGTAAAAAACAAACTATATACAGAACAAGTTTTGCAACAATAAATACAACAATGCAGTTGCAATTATTAAGTAAAATGTAATGAACAAGAGTTTTCATACTCAATAATACAACTTTCTTTTTTTAACTTAATTTTTCTATGATCAGTGTGATAAATTTTTTGTTTGTTTTTTTTATTTTCACACCAGGTATGTGTGAGTGTGTGTGTCTGTGAGTGAGTAAGAGATACAGAGAGAGAGAGAAACAAAGACAAAGAGAGAGGGGCAAGGGGGTTTGAATGTGTTTGTATCTTAATTTATTTATACCGCAACTGCTTTTTATTTTTTTTTATAAAACACAGCAAGAAAGTTTAAAACACTCAAAAAAACTGGTTAGAGCCAGCAGGCGGTTTAAAAAAAAAAAACTCCGACGGCAGAGACGTAACGAGAGTCGCATTCTACCAAGCACTATGTCTGAACAAACCCCACGGTTACCAGAAGTCTCCTGGTTACTAAGTACTAGTTTGAACCGAAGTAAAAAAACAAACCTGAAGCTTGAAGAAACCCTAAATGTTAAAGGAAAAGCCCCGCAGACCTGAGTGACTGATTCAATCCGAGTACAGATATTGACTCACATTACTCGTATCATACTTGTACTCGGCAAAAGTGCTTTATCCGTACCGGATACTCGTTTCAGCCAAGTATCCGGCTCATCCCTAGTGAACATAAACTGATGCACGGGCACGATCGAAATCTGCAAGCAGCCCAATTGGGGCACTTAGTTTAAAGTGATAATGCACTTTTGATGGATCTGTTTTGCCAGTCTGATGTAATCCGTTTTGTTTATCATGTACTACCCTATCGAGAGGCCTTTCACATGAGGGAAAGCAGAGGCGTGACAGCTCATCACTTTAACAATGGCTCTCTTCTATTGAAATGAGTCAGCTTGGTAGCCGCGTATGTGATGTAAACACTGCAGGAACGGACCGCAGCCGATGAGCTTATATAGCAGCCCTTCTCCGAGTCCAACCACCAAACAGAAATTCAAGTCCAGATCCATTTCATAAACCTTGTGAAATGAATACAATATGTTATGAAGTGTAAGGTTTTTATTTTCTATTGAAAAATCTATTGTTGGTGATGTTGAATATACATGAAAATCTACAAAAATGACAAAAAAGGGACAAAAACGTCCCTTTGCTGCATGTAGCTGAGAATAATGCTGTAAATTTACATGAAGCTGGAAAAATGGTACCCTTGGGTAATGCTACAAAATTCCTTGTAACGGTACCCAAACGGGTCCAAAAGTTGAGCAGGAAAACCAAAGTACGCAACTTGAATATAAATTGGTTAAAAGTTAAAAGCAAATGTCATTGTGCTGTTGTTGCAAATCATTACGGACTTTTGACATGGAATATGATTTGAGCGATGTGTTTGAGGACTCCTGTTACATAGAAATCCGGCAGAGATTAACCTGTTGGAAGCAGAGCGTTCAGAACGGTCGGAAATCTGAGGTTTTCATCACAGGAATTACTTTTAAAGACCTTTACCTCATTGTTTGAAACTTAGGCCACGTTTAACATGAACTAGGGCTACTTGATTATGGGGAAAATAATACTGAAATACAGATTATTTAATATGATTACTCACTCAGTTTTGTTAACTTAACTGCTACTGTCAACAGAGAAAACACCTTAAACTGGGAAATTTTCCCTGTATACGTTTCCTGTTTCTATTCCTACTGTCTTACTCTCAATGGGTTTCCAGTCATCTGTAAATCCAAACGAGTCCAAACTGCTCTAGCTCCATATACATAGTTTAATCCAGCCATGTATCCAGAAATCCACAAAAAGTATCGCTATCACATTTAATAATCCGTGTTAGTCACACCCAAGGTAATTCCATCCTAAATTAGCGCGCTTTTCTTCCTTGACGACAGGACGTCTGGATCATATCTTTCACCCCTAACCCCAAACCCCAGACCCTAACTCCCTAACACTAACCAGGTCAGGTCAGATGTAAAGTCTGGGTGGTCTACAGCAGCTATCCAAACCTCAGCCTGTTAAAACTATCACCACAGAACAATGGTGAGGTGGGGACAGCTGGCATGTAAATCTGAGAAAAGCAAGACAACTCCGTCATGCAAATCGCCACATTGGTTGCCTGGTAAACCAGTTTGCAACTTTCACATCCTTGATTTCCAACCGTAGAGTAATGTAAGACAATCTGCTTCCTGCTTTACACCGGCACGCACATGCCCAGTGTGTGTGAATGGTCGTGTGATCTGTGTTGTCAGACTTGTGAATATTGACGGAGATTAGTTCTGCTACAGGAGCCAAAACTCTCGTGTGGACGCAGGACGTTTTTGTCCCAAATGCCTGATGGACATGGAGCCTTAGACTGTAAAGTCTTTGTTCCTGTTCCCTATTCATCTTCACTTGTTGTCATATTTACAGCATTTGTTTCTGTTGCTATTGTTTTAGCATTGACACTGGAAGGTGACGTCCCTGTTCTTGATGCCAAGCCAGATGATACTTCTAAAAGAAATTGTAACAAAACCAGTCAAGATTTCATTACAGGTGGATATTTTGGAATCATTTAGGGTATTTTTCCTCATGAAGTAAATACATCAACTCTCTGTTGTGTTAGCTGTGGCCTCACACTGAATGGACTTTCCCAACGCAAACCAAAACCTATGAATATTAAATTATAACCATGTCTGCCCTAGACCAACCTCTGCTCTCACTTCCTGTCTGGGTAGTGAAGTGGCGGTGGTCAGTGGGAGCGGTAGCGCATTGACCCTGCTGAGACACCGTGAGCCGATTTTCACACTTGGATTCGCTGCGGCGGCCGCAGGAAAACAACTCATCTTCAGAAAAACACCCTCCGCCTTTCCTTCACAGTCTCCACAGAGGAAGTGCTCAATGGAATCAACCATCATGCTTCTTTCATTCAGCAGCTAACTTCAGTGGCGGTTACAGACCATTTGGAGAGGGCCAGGCTGGGGCCACATGCGATTTTATGGGTTCCAAATATATATTATAAAATACTATAAGCACAGGTGTTTCATACCACCAACCCTCCATAGCTTTGAATTTTTTTTTTATTTACCTCTAACAATAAAAACAAGAGTACTTATTCAGTGTTAACTTCTTTTTTTTTTTAGCACTGCCGATAAATAATATCCCATCTTTGGGGAAAATAAATGTTTGCCAAGTTATGGGGGGGGGGAGCTTAATATTACGGGGGAACGGGCCACCCTTGCCCCCCCCCCCCGTTGGTCTTCTATCACAGAGCACAAAGCATCTTTGATTAGCTGATAGAGCACAGTGGGTGCTCACCTTCTTTGGTCCTTGGTTATATAATGCATCTTTTGCAGTTTTTACACTTTAAATAGGTCGGTAAGATGGAAACAGACCTGGAGATGATTAGGAACTACAAAAACCAGACACAACAACTTGTTTTGTTCCAACATGCTCTGAACTGTTTCAGTCCTGAAAGTCAGACAGAAGCTAGTCTGAATCAATGTGACTCACTCGTCTCTGGCTGTTGCCTACAGTTAGGTATCGTTTTCGGGGGGGTACCGGTGCTAAAACCATTTTTAAATGGTGCCGGAATGGAATGACTACACAATAAAAACCTCAGTAGACAAAACATTTCATTCCAACTTGTGTGTGACAAATACTGCATATGTCAAAAATCGAATTATATCGTATATTTTTAAAAATCACGAATGGAAATGTACAAAAAAATTGTTGCATTGAGATGCATCGCTAATCTGTTCAGAATCGAATTGTTGGTCTCTGAATCAGAATAAAATCGTGAGGTGCCAAGAGATTCCCCCGCCTATAATTTATGTAATATAAAATATAAAAAAGGAAGCACAAAGTAACAGTTGGCTACAATAAAGAACGACTTGTTTATTGCTAAGGCCATATGGTCAAAATGAAATGATTGGTAATAATGTGATAACAATAACTTATAACAATGACTACAAAAAACAAGCACCAGATGGGAAAAGGGTATTTTACAATAACTTTAAATGCACCATGAGCCTGGCGAGTTTCAAGTGAACGCACCGTCTGTGTGTTGTGTTTACATCCCGGTGTTTGAGTCCTCTACAGAGAATTACAGTCACACCGCTTAAAGTAAGCTGTCAGCATTTTAACCATTGTGTTTAATCCAGCTCCTAGCTAGCAGTAACGTAGCTTCCCGTGCCACAATGTTTCTGGAAAAAAAAGAAGAGTCCGGCACCAAAATGTTCTTTTATTCGTTCTTGTTACTTCCGTTTACGCCGGAACTGGTGTCCTAATGGCACCACCTTTTGGTACCCAACATTAGTGTTGCCGCTCTCAAAATTGCCTTCGCTACGGGGAAACAACAACAATCTATGAGCTAGCAAGCTACACCCTGAAAATGACTATTTTTGAAGACGAATTCAGATGGTGCAACAAAACAGGCAGGCCTGGTTTTCGGGGAATGGTTGTAAAGCAGCCCTACTCTAAACAGAAGCCGCCCTCCTGCTTACTCATCAGGTTCAGATTTTGCTGCGGAGGACAATCCATTCTGTGTGTATTAATGAGGCCCGAGCTATAAAACTAATCACCGTGCAAGGTCAAAGATACAACAACATTCACCCCGCAACAATAAAAGCATCCTGATGCCCAGAGTGCTGGCTCCATACCAGCCCTCGGAGCAGGGCAGAGGCTCTGCTGAGTTTGAGGACGACTGCCTCCGAGCAGGAAGTGGCCGAGGAGGAAATGCCTTTGTGATAACGGGCCAGATCTGTGCTCGCGCTCCCTGCCCGCCACACCTCCTTTAAAGTACCACCTTTGAAACATTGTTCTCATCCGCTCGCTCACAGTGCATAAGGATGCTTCAGACTAGAGCTGAGCAATATATCGATATTATATAGATATCGAGATATGAGACAAGATATTGTAATATTGTAATACGGCATAAGTGTTGTCTTTTCCTGGTTTTAAAGGCTGCATTACAGTAAAGTGATGTCATTTTCTGATCTTACCAGACTGTTGTAGCTCTTCTATTATTTGCCTTTACCCACTTAGACATTATATCCACATTACTGATGATTATTTATCAAAAATCTCATTGTGTAAATACAGTATTTTCTGAAAGCAGTAGTCAACACTACAATATCGTTGGTGTATCGATAACAAGGTATTTGGTCAAAAATATTGTGATATTTAATTTTTTCCATTTTGCCAAGCCCTACATCAGACTCAAAAAAAAAGATATAAGATGTCATGTTCACTAGCAGGACATCATCTCCACATGGGAAGAAACTTGAAGAAAGAAATGAAAACTGTGCTCCAAAATACATGTGTGTGTATCGGAAACATTCATGTGTGTTCAACGGTGATTAAGTGACCTTTCATTTAGTTGTGCATGCAGCGTGCCACAGGGCGCACTGAATATTATCAACTATTTTAAACATTTGAAGACAGACTGTGTCATTTTATAAAGAGGAAATAACACATTCTTCCTCTTCCTAATGAAAGGTTAGTCTGTACAGTTCCACCCAATCGTTTTGCTGCTACTGGTATGACCAGTAGTTCACTGACTTAAAGGGGAATTATGGTCGATTTCAACATGTAGCTTTGTTTTTGTTTTTTAATTTGTAGTGCTGTCAGTAGAAAGACAAATGAAACCAATCGGGGCTGTCTACACCGAGTTATCCTCCTGATAGAGTTAGCACCCAAAAGGCTTAAACAGGGTAAGTTTTAAATGTTTTTTTTTGGAACTGGGTTTGGGTACCCAACCCTACATATGATACACCAGTTTAATGTTGTGGTGGTGTTACTAAAATCAAAACCTACGACATCTGTATCTACGGTGGGATTTCTGTTCAGACAAGAGGTTAAACTTAAACTCAAAAGGCCAGCACCACATGCTGAGTATTTTTGATTTTGGGGTGAGCTGTCCCATAAGTATAAAAACAAGTGAATACGCACTGAAACAGGTTTCAAAATATAACAAAAAAAAGTACACGTGTGTGGCCTGGTTGGATCAGTGGGCAGAGCAGGCACACATATACTGAGAGGTTTATGCCTCAATGCAGAGGTCTAGGGTTTGAATCCGACCTTTGATGATTTCCTGCTTGGCTTCCCTGTCTTAAAAAATAATGTTGTAGACCTTAGTGGTCCCCTAATACTGTATCTGAAGTCTCTTTTATATAGACCTTAGTGGTCCCCTAATAATGTATCTGAAGTCTCTTTTATATAGACCTTAGTGGTCCCCTAATACTGTTTCTGAAGTCTCTTTTATATAGACCTTAGTGGTCCCCTAATACTGTTTCTGAAGTCTCTTTTATATAGACCTTAGTGGTCCCCTAATACTGTATCTGAAGTCTCTTTTATATAGACCTTAGTGGTCCCCAAATACTGTATCTGAAGTCTCTTTTATATAAACCTTAATGGTCCCTAATACTGTATCTGAAGCCTCTTTTACATAGGCCTTAGTGGTCCCCTAATACTGTTTCTGAAGTATCTTTTATATAGACCTTAGTGGTCCCCTAATACTGTATCTGAAGTCTTTTATATAGACCTTAGTGGTCCGTAATACTGTATCTGAAGTCTCTTTTATATAGACCTTATTGGTCCCCTAATACTGTATCTGAAGTCTCTGCCCCAATATTCAGCCTTGGTGCAGAATTCCAGCCACTAGAGCCAGTCCCACCATGAGGTTTCCTTAGTACCATTTATGAGTCTGTAGCTTTTGAGGAGGAGGGGGAGGGGGGGCAAGGTGGAGGCTGGGGGTGTGGTCTTGACCAACTGCCACTTTGCTCGTTTGAAAGCCATGATGTCTCCCTCTCATGGGTGGGCCAAATTCTCTGGACGGGCAAACCAGAGAAAGGGGAGGTAACCTTGCCCCTTATGACCTCATAAGGAGCAAGATTCCAGCTCGACCCATCTGAGCTTTCATTTTCTCAAAGGCAGAGCAGGATATTCAGGGCTCGGTTTACACCTATCACCATTTCTAGCCACTGGGGGACCATAGGCAGGTTGGGGGGGACGCATATTAATGTAAAAAAAAAAAACTCATGAAGGGAAATTTTCATGTCATGGGACCTTTAAGATTTAGAGACAAAAACAAGCAAACTGTCATTATGTTTTCTAACCACGTATTGAACCGACGTTCAACTCATTCCAGCGCTGCCTCACATTTAGAACCAGAGACAAGCAGCGTTGTTGGCTTTGGTCTCCAGTGAGAGAGGATTTATCATCCCACAGAGCCTGAATTAGCTTATTGCATTGATCAGATAAAGAGAGAAAGCCAGGTGACGTGTTCTCAGGCAGAAGCAGCCTCAGCAAGCCTCTCGTACTGAGTCAACACCGCTGAGGTCTTAAGAGTTAGGAAACAAAGCTCGAGTTTGTCATTAGCCGGGGCCAGGCCGAGCTGCAGAGTCAACATGCTCACAATCAATACAAACACATGCTGCAACTTGTGCACGGCATTATTCACATAGGCAGTGATGGGTGCCACTACAACTAGGGGTGTAACAATGCATTGATCTAGATCATTATATTGATTCAATGACCCACAAATAATCTATGCAAAGGGAAAATATACGTATATACAAAAATGATCAATCCCTACAATATCGTGAATCATATTGCAATCGCAATATCAGTCAACGTAATCGCAATGAGATATTTTACTCATATCGTGCAGCCCAACATACTACTCTCTACTGTTGTCTCTCTACATACTACTCTCTTCTGTTGTCTCTCTACTGTAGACAGATGCTTCATCCAATGCCAGGCATTTTTTTGAAAGGGTCCTTTCCAAATATCAGTTTCATTAACTACTAATAATCGGTATTGGCATTGGCCTTGAAAAACCAGCATCGGTTGACCCCCTAATGCAAAACCCTTTTTTTCTAATATTAACGTCTCGTTTTGGTACCAATGAAAAGCAAAAAAAACACTCTAAACCTTCCTACAACTGTGATGCCTGCAGCTGATTGGACAAACGCTTCACCTGGGTCTGGCTGCTCTCAGATTTCAAAACCGACCATGATGGCGGATGGTTTGAAATACGATCCCTTATATTACTTTAATAGTTCACGGAAAACGTGTTTCTGAAAACATTTTAATTGAGAAATAGGCAGTGCAATAAAACACAACATCATTCAGCCCTAAATGATGGTACTGAAACTGATACCGTTGCTATTTTTAAGACCCCCGTGGTACACCGTATTACCGCCTAACCCTAATGCAATGTGGGAAATCCGTGGCGATACCCATCTCTAGGTGTGAATGTCTCAGTGCTGCAGCAGCTGCAGCCATCATTCATTCCTTTACTTGACACTATAAACATACCAAGGTGGACTGGCTGCGGAGGGGAATGTGAGGAATGCCGAGCTCCAAATGAAATCATGCATTATTCAAGTGGAGGAGGAGCAAGGAAGGAAAAGTTATTATTCTTCTGACAACAATGAAGTGGTTAGACATCATGTTAAGCTGTCATTCTGGGATTTTATTAGGACATACATCGGGCTGCTTTGGTTGTTGCCAGTCATGTCACGAACCTGACAACAATGGCGTTACACTCACACCCCTATCCCCCTATCCCAACACACACACACACTTCTCTCCCTTTGCTTTCTTCGAGTCTACAGCCTGGAGTCACACCAGACAACACAACTGATGGAGGAGTGTTTTTATCCAGGATTGTGACGTTTAGCCTGGTTTCATACCTCTGAATCACCACCCACAGTTCCTGTTTGTTCAGTGATTTATTATTATTATTATTATTATTATTTATTATGATTATTATTAGGGATGAGCGAGTACAGCATTATCTGTATCTGTTTACCACATGAAATATCTGTATCTGTACTCGGACTGGTCGGGGCCTAACCCGGAAGTGGGCAGGATTTAACCCGGAAGTGGGTGAGGTTGTCTTGAAATGGGCGGGGCTTTAACCGGTATGTTATTTTAAGCATGCAATTGATATGGTTTGATCAGAAATTGTTATATTTATTGCTGATTAGAAAACTATTTACATGACAGCATTGAGCTTCAGATCAATGGTGTTGTCATGGTAACAAACAAACAGAATAAACAGAACAAGTTTTGCAACAATGAATACAACACATGCGATTGCAATTATGAAGTAAAATGTAATGAACAAGAGTTTTCATACTCAATATAACTTACTTTTTTTAACTTTAAATTTTTTTTATGATCAGTGTGATTTTTGTTTTTGGTTCTTTTTTATTTTCACACCAGGTATGTGTGAGTGTGTGTGTGAGTAAGAGAGAGACACAGTGAGAGAGAGAGAGTGAGACAGGGGGCGGGGGCAGATGCTGTTTCTCAGATCTGCATTGACTTTAATGAAGCCAGCTGACAGTTAAAAAAAATAAAATAAAAATCTCTGACGGCAGACGCAACGGGAGTCGCATTTAAACCAAGCAGCATGTCTGAATCCCCACGTTTACCGGAAATCTAATGGTTACTATGTAAGTAGCCTACTACAAACCGAAGTTAAAAACAAACCTGAAGCTGAAGAAACCCTAAACGTTAATGGAAAAGACTTGACCTGACTGACAGAGAGAGAGAGAGAGAGAGAGAGAGAGAGAGAGAGAGCGCTATTGTTCTGTGTGTGTGTGTGTGTGTGTATGTGAGACGAGCGTGTAGGGCAGGGGGGGCGCTGTGACTAGAACGCAGCGCATCAGCTGAGGAGTTGTATTCAATCCGAGTACAGATATTGACTCGTATTACTCGTATAATACTTGTACTTGGCAAAAGTGCTTTATCCGTACCGGATACTCGTTTCAGCCGAGTACTCGGCTCATCCCTAATTATTATTATTATTTATTAGAGAGCGAATTGTCTCCTTTGTATCGAGTATGGAAAAAATCCCTTGACAATAAACTTTTTTGCCTTTGAGTTTTGGCTTGATAATAATAATGGTCTAATGCAACGTGAAAAAGAGACGCAAACTGACGACAAAGAGACTGACAAACCCAGAGACACAAAATTAATGGGGAAAGGGCTTTTTTCAAATTAAAACAGCTCACATTTTCATAAGGAAGGTCGCCTAAACCCCTATCGCCAAATACAGTGAGGAAAATAAGTATTTGAACACCCTGCTATTTTGCAAGTTCTCCAACTTAGAAATCATGGAGGGGTCTGAAATTGTAATCGTAGGTACATGTCCACTGTGAGAGACATAATCTACAAAAAAAATTCAGAAATCACAATGTATGATTTTTTAACTATTTATTTGTATGATACAGCTGCAAATAAGTATTTGAACACCTCAATGAAAAAACAGTGTTAATATTTGGTACAGTAGCCTTTGTTTGCTATTCCAGAGGTCAAACGTTTCCTGTAGTTTTTCACCAGGTTTGACACACTGCAGAAGGGATTTTGGCCCACTCCTCCACACAGATCTTCTCTAGATCAGTCAGGTTTCTTGGCTGTCGCTGAGAAACACGGAGTTTGAGCTCCCTCCAAAGATTCTCTATTGGGTTTAGGTCTGGAGACTGGCTAGGCCACGCCAGAACCTTGATCTGCTTCTTCCAGAGCCCTCCTTGGTTCTCCTGGCTGTGTGCTTCGGGTCATTGTCATGTTGGAAGACCCATCTTCAATGCTCTAACTGAGGGAAGGAGGTTGTTCCCCAAAATCTCGCAGTACATGGCCCCTGTCATCCTCTCCTTAATACAGTGCAGTCGCCCTGTCCCATGTGCAGAAAAACACCCCCAAAGCATGATGCTACCACCCCATGCTTCACAGTAGGGATGGTGTTCTTGGGATGGTCCTCATAATTCTTCTTCCTCCAAACACGGTTAGTGGAATTATGACCAAAAAGTTCTATTTTGGTCTCATCTGACCACATGACTTTCTCCCATGACTCCTCTGGATCATCCAAATGGTCATTGGCAAACTTAAGACGGACCTTGACATGTGCTGGTTTAAGCAGGGGAACCTTCCGTGCCATGTATGATTTCAAACCATGACGTCTTAATGTATTACCAACAGTAACCTTGGAAACGGTGGTCCCAGCTCTTTTCAGGTCATTGACCAGCTCATGTTAGTAGTTGGATTCTTACTGATTGTATGGGGTGGACAGGTGTCTTTATGCAGCTAACGACCTCCAACAGGTTCATCTAATTTAGGATAATAAATGGAGTGGAGGTGGACATTTTGAAGACAGGTCTAAACCCAATAGAGAATCTTTGGAGGGAGCTCAAACTCCGTGTTTCTCAGCGACAGCCCAGAAACCTGACTGATCTAGAGAAGATCTGTGTGGAGGAGTGGGCCAAAATCCCTTCTGCAGTGTGTGCAAACCTGGTGAAAAACTACAGGAAACGTTTGACCTCTGTAATTGCAAACAAAGGCTACTGTACCAAATATTAACATTGATTTTCTCAGGTGTTCAAATACTTATTAGATTATGTCTCTCACAGTGGACATGCACCTACGATGACAATTTCAGACCCCTCCATGATTTCTAAGTGCGAGAACTTGCAAAATAGCAGGGTGTTCAAATACTTATTTTCCTCACTGTATGTGCACCTAAGTCTTCCACAAAGCCGAGGAAAACACTGCAATATTATATCATGAGACATTTCTAAAACTGATTTCTAAGAAGAATGAACATCACATGTCTTTATTTAACATAAATAACATATATATATAAAACCTACAGTAACTGTTATGTATATGTTGGATGGATCTTCTGCTTTCACTCTTGTTTTGCTGGAAACGGGAATGATGTAGCCGCCATCCACGGTATCGTATTAACACTAAATGTTTAGGTGAGTCATCCGTAAAAAAACAAAACGTTCTCACAGCAGCGGCTGCAGGATCAATTCCGACCCGTCCTTTGCTACATGTTATCTCCCCTTCTCCCTCTCTTCCTCTTTCATGCCTAGACTGTCCTATGAAATAAAGGCCTAAAAAGTTTTCAGACCCTAATAACTGGCTTCAGTCCCTGATGAGTGCGCTCCGATCAGGTTGAGGTCGGCAGCGGAGCTTTCTAGCGATGTTTCCACGCTGGCAAAAAACTGAATCGAGAGCAAAGACTTATGTTTTGAGACCTAGAAGAAAAACGTTTTGAGAGAATTCTTTTTCAAACTGATAGCAAAAAATAGATATTTGAGAGTTTAAAAAATTATTTTGAGAGAGATTTTTTTTTTGCTATTGGTATGAAACCTTTTTCTCTCAAATATGTTTTTTCTCTCAGATCTTTTTTTCATCACATGTAATAAAGAAACGATTGTAGCTCCATACCGTGACATAACAGCTGTCAGCCCGTGCCCTCCCTGTCATAACTCGTGCCGTAATCAGCTGGAACTGAGCAGCAGAGACACCAGAACATGCACGTTCACCCCTGGAAAGGGGGGGGTTGGGAGGGCGCTTATCTGGAATCACATGCATTTATTCAAACAATGACGTCTATTCATGCGATGCTGTGACCCAACAGCGGGTCCTCGGCCATGCAGGGATGAAGTAGTGTTTGGCTCAGAAAGTGATAAGACGTCTGCAGGGTTGAAGGGTTAGGTGCAGCACCCGAGACGTTTTGAGCAACACCCTAAGCCAAATTAATATAACTAAAACACTTTTGTCAGATCTAATGATTGTAGTTGGACTTCTTTAGCTTTATGTTTTGTCTTTAAATTTTTGGAGTGTTATTTATTTATTATCTGCTCTAGCTTTTCCAACGTTATAGACACAGATAGGGAGATAACGGTCCAAAATGATGTAAAACAAGTGACGCAAAACAACCACAAAGGGACACACACTGCCTACAAAGAGACGCCAAATGACCACCGAGACCCAAAACAACCCCAAAGGAAACACAAATGACAAAAAAGACCCGGACACTACAAAGAGACACAAGATGTACGGGGAAAATAGCCTTTTTCCAAATTGAAAAACTGAACATTTTCTTCAGGAAGCACGCCTAATGTCTTTCCCACACAATCAACACTGGCCGACACACATTGCGTTTCATTATAAACATTTTTTTTAAATGGTATTTAAACCCCGCGATTTCTTTCTATCTACCTTGCTGACACAACCACTAAGCTTTATGCAAATTATTGCGTAATTATGTCACAAATATGCAAATGAGCGTGACACTGTACGCGCACCTACGTCTTCCACAGAGCCAGGGAAGACACTGAGCATCAATATGTGAATGAAGATGTCGCCCCTGAAGCAAAGACGTTATCGTGGCGCTATTGTACCTGCGGAGCTAAAGGGAGGCTGGATGCGCTGGTCGGACATTCAAAGTGGGCAACTTGGACACTGGCGACCCGCAGTTGGAGTCTTAAAAAAAGATCTTCAAACAAGTCTTTGACAAAAGATCTTTCAACCAAAAGTCAACGTTGGTTTCTGTTAACCATGAAGACGGCGCTCCACAAACTGCTTCATCCCAGTGAGAGACTCAAATAGTCAGAATACGCACATTGCAGCTGGTGTTCAGACTGAAAATAGCTCTACATTTCACACATTCATAAGCGGAAGTCATATTCTGGGTATTTTACCACCAAACCTGCATTTTCAAATGCAACATTAACATCCCTAGAGCTGCAAAGATGCATCTATTAAACGATTAGTTGTCTCCTAAATGAATTGCTAACTATATTTTGATAAGCAATTTAATTGTTTTGAGTCATTTTTTATGAAAAAACAAAGATCTCTGATGTCAGCTTGTTAAATGTGAATATTTTCTAGTTTCTTCTCTCCTCTGTGACAGTAAACTGAATATCTTTGAATAGTCATGCTCCTGTTAACTTAAATCTACTTTGCAATGAACCATGATGCTGTCGTTGTAATGCTCTCCCTTCTCTTCATCGAGGCCTCTGTGTTTAATTAAATTTAATTTAATTTACACTCTTTATTGATCCCCTATGGGGAAATTACAATTTACAGTTTCCAGGCTTGTGGTGATGAGCAACGTGCTGTAGGTGCCAAAATAAATCTAATATTTGGTGCTGGCAATTTGTTTTTTCATGGTTCATGTGTGCAATGAACATTACACTTTGTGAGAAAAAAATCATGGCAAAGAATCGTGATATTAATTCTAAGATTAAAAAATCGCGATTGATATTTTTCCCTGAATCCTGCAGGTCTAGTTGTTAGTAGAGCCCAACCGATATATTGGAGGGCCGATATTGGGCATTTCCTGATTTATCGGGATTTCTAAAAATTTAATTTTCATTCATCAGAAGCATTTATAATAACAAATAAATAGCATAGTTTGTCCACCAGAGGACGCTCTACAACGTCCCTGTTGGCAACACTCTTATATATTTTTTTTTTGTTAATGGATTTTTGTTCAAAGGTCTTTAAGTTTCATATCTTAAGTTTGTATTTTTATTAGGGCTGTAATCAACCAAAGAAAATCTTGGTCGACTGAAGTCCTGAAATTTTGACTAAAAATCGACTGGGGAGGGGGAGCAGGGGGTGCGGAGGGGCAGAAAAAAACTCAAATGAGACTCGTCTATCGGCTCTGACAGCACTGCATCAGCGCTCTGTGCATGTCCTCGCATAGGAGCTCAGCTTCGCGGCTGAGACACGAATACACTATTAATTTAGAGCTTTTACTATTAAACACTAAAGGCACGTCCACTTTAATGTATACGGTATATTTAAACATATCCGTGGTCAAGCTCAGTGCCTCGCTGTGTTGCATTAACTCTGAAACTTTCTCTTTGAGTCCCTCACATTGTGTGGTTAGTCCATGCATGATGGTGTGGCATGCTGGTGCTGGATATTAACAAGTTCTTATAACCTCAGCCCTCCATAACAGCAATGGGCCTCATATCCTGAGCAATCAAGTCAACAATTCCTTCCGTGATATTATTTTTGCGTTTGGATGATAGAAGCTTAACATCCAGCGTGGTCTGGGGGGGTCTGGGGGACGCAACCGTCGCTGCGGTTGGGTTCTAGTTCTTTCTTCAATCTGTCTCTGGTGGATTGGGCTAATCCAAAAAAGGTGAAAACAAGGGGGGTGTTCTGAAGACAGACTGTTACCTGTGAAACAGGGGTGCTCTGTAAATACCCCCATTAGCAATTAGTGCTGTCCACCCATAGGCCGTAACGGTCCATGCTTCCACCTGATGGAATAACACGGCAAAAAATCAACCAATCAGAATTTTGGTCGAGCCAGAACATATTGACCAATAAATCGACTAGTTGACTAGGAGATTACAGCCCTAATTTTTATACATTTTATTTATCAGAACTTTAATATACTTTGACGTTCTGTTGTGACAACAAAACAAATTATTATCATATTATTTTAGTGAGAACTCAGAAATAACTACAAATAACTAATGTTAGGGAAATCTGGTTATGTTTTGTTTTGCGTTTCTGGATTTGTTTTGTTTAAAATACAGTATATAGGCCAATTACTCTTGCCCAAGGACACTTCGACATGGGACTGCAGGGAAGGTACCGATTTAAGATGCCGATACGAATGTTTGGTTCTATTATTTGCCTTTTCCCTACTTAGACACCCAATTATAGAATATATATATATATATATATATATATATATATATATATATATATATATATATATATATATATATATACATACATACACTCACCGGCCACTTTATTAGGTACACCTGTCCAACTGCTCGTTAACACTTAATTTCTAAGCAGCCAATCACATGGCGGCAACTCAGTGCATTTAGGCATGTAGACATGGTCAAGACAATCTCCTGCAGTTCAAACCGAGCATCAGTATGGGGAAGAAAGGTGATTTGAGTGACTTTGAACGTGGCATGATTGTTGGTGCCAGAAGGGCTGGTCTGAGTATTTCAGAAACTGCTAATCTACTGGGATTTTCACGCACAACCATCTCTAGGGTTTACAGAGAATGGTCCGAAAAAGAAAAAACATCCAGTGAGCGGCAGTTCTGTGGGCGGAAATGCCTTGTTGATGCCAGAGGTCAGAGGAGAATGGCCAGACTGGTTCGAGCTGATAGAAGGGCAACAGTGACTCAAATTACCACCCGTTACAACCAAGGTGGGCAGAAGAGCATCTCTGAACGCACAGTACGTCGAACTTTGAGGCAGATGGGCTACAGCAGCAGAAGACCACACCGGGTGCCACTCCTTTCAGCTAAGAACAGGAAACTGAGGCTACAATTTGCACAAGCTCATCGAAATTGGACAATAGAAGATTGGAAAAACGTTGCCTGGTCTGATGAGTCTCGATTTCTGCTGCGACATTCGGATGGTAGGGTCAGAATTTGGCGTCTACAACATGAAAGCATGGATCCATCCTGCCTTGTATCAACGGTTCAGGCTGGTGGTGGTGGTGTCATGGTGTGGGGAATATTTTCTTGGCACTCTTTGGGCCCCTTGGTACCAATTGACCATCGTTGCAACGCCACAGCCTACCTGAGTATTGTTGCTGACCATGTCCATCCCTTTATGACCACATTGTACCCAACTTCTGATGGCTACTTTCAGCAGGATAATGCGCCATGTCATAAAGCTGGAATCATCTCAGACTGGTTTCTTGAACATGACAATGAGTTCGCTGTACTCAAATGGCCTCCACAGTCACCAGATCTCAATCCAATAGAGCATCTTTGGGATGTGGTGGAATGGGAGATTCGCATCATGGATGTGCAGCCGACAAATCTGCGGCAACTGTGTGATGCCATCATGTCAATATGGACCAAACTCCCTGAGGAATGCTTCCAGCACCTTGTTGAATCTATGCCACGAAGAATTGAGGCAGTTCTGAAGGCAAAAGGGGGTCCAACCCGTTACTAGCATGGGGTACCTAATAAAGTGGCCGGTGAGTGTATATAGAATATAGCAACAATATCAATATTGAGATATTTGGCCAAGAATATCGTAATATCTGATTTTTGCCCAGCCCTAATTGCCAGACCCTTAATCTTTCACATTTAGGGTTATATCCTTTGACCAATGAAGAATTGAGTTGGTGCTTTTGACATTATTTTACACTTTGTATGCTTTCACCGTTTTTTCACCTTTTTTTGACATTTGTTTACATTTGTGATGCTTTTTTTTCATGTTTTTTTTTGTTTTTGAAGTTTGACATTTTTTTTCACTATTTTTTGGATGTTGTTTTCCAAAGCTTTATGCCTGTTTCTTTTTGTATAGGGGCGCGTAAAACTTGACTTCAGGCAAGTCAAAAATAAATGCATTTGCCAGGACAAGAGTCAAAAGACCTTTGCTGCGTTGAACGCTGCTTAATCGAGAAAGCTGCTGTCAAAAGGGCGGCTTTGTTGTTTTTGTTGCTAAAATGTTTTGGGTAATCTGTTTAACTGGATACTATATATATTCAGCACTTCACCTTGCTGTCAGACAGCCCTTTACAACGGAGAACTGGAGCCGATATCTCTTCTCTCTTCAAATCCACCAGACTCCTTTAACAAAAATACATTTTGACATTTTACCTCAAAGAACACGGACGTTGCTGCTCCACCGCTAGTCCTGGGTATTGTTGAAATAAATGTAATACCAGTATCGATACCTATACCGTGACTTCCATACCGGTTCCTAAACGATACTTTTCAATACCAATTTTATAAAACAACATTTATATTACAAATATTACAAATCTTTGTATTTATATTCCTGCCCCTACTACGTGAGTTTTTCCTGTGTGTCTCTACGACGTGGAACGTTAGACAGCCAATCACAGACATTATTAGATCTTGGAAGAAGAATGCTGCGTGCTGATTGGCTCACTGACGCTGATGAGATTGTCATAAAAGTATGTACCGCTGCCTCCATTGGTTAGTTAGTGTTATTGTGTGACTTTGGTGTTTTAAAGGGTTAGGAACTAACAAAACTAACTAACTAACTGATCAAGATAAAAGAAAAGAAACAAGCTAGTCCGTGGACGCTGTAGTGCTCATATAAGCTTTTAATCAATCTAGGCCATCACAAAGCCTCTGTTAGTCTTTGGTGCCATTAATTATTTCAAGCTACATTATCTAATTTATTTATATATAAAACAGGAGCATGCAACCATGCATGAAGCCCCTGCTCTTGTTATTGTTTTTAAATTGAAATATAAATGAATCAGTAGATACTGACTGAGTAGCTACGGTGAAGATGACAGAGATGATGATGTCCACCCCGTCGCTAGAAATCACAGCTGTGTTTTAGTGCAAGGCTAACGTTCTTTGATGCCATGGCAACCGGTGTCCCCCACAGCCCCACTCTGCTACAGACAGACAGAGCTCCGTGTTCATTATGTAGCATTACAATGAGACTTAACGGTCACCAGGTTATAACACAGCTATAGCTGAACATCTGACATGTATCCCAGCTTTGACTCTTTAGTTTCCTTTCGGCTTGGTTTTAAACTTAAAACGACGGATTTGAAATGACGTTTAACAACACTGACGTAGGAAAAAGGCGCTGCAACAGCCGTTAACGTGCCTGTAGTTTAAGAGACCGTTACGATAAAGTTAGACTTAACCGTCATCAGTTATAACACAGCTACAGCTGAATGTCTGATATTCATCACAGCTTTCTCTTTGTAGTTTTCGTTTGGGTTGGTTTTAAATTTGAAACGACGGATTTGAGAAGACTTGTAACAACATGGATGTAGCAAAAAGGTACGATACAGTTACACCCACAGAAAGGATTCAAACGGTCCAACAAACAGCGAGACAGAAAGGAAAAAAGACACGGAGCTTAAGACCGGGACGTTTTCAGGACTCGAAAAGACTCTCGGAAATCTATCGATTAACCGTCGTTTTCTCGCCTAAATACAGTATGTCCCATGACTTTAGATGGGTTTCCCACAGTGAAAAGTTGCAGCTCACTCGGGATGAAAACCGTCGCTCCCAGGTGGAGCGGCTCAAACATTTACCCACACACAACACTTCTTCCATGTTGACAAGCTTTTTGTTGTTGTTTTTACAAACACAGAGGAACATGAAGACGATGGGAAATGGCAGCCGTACCTGGCAGAGAAGAAGGCTCGTTATGTCCCATGAAGAAAGCGGTAATAGCCGAACAGCCGCCGTTTTCCGTCGAGCTCTCCCGGTGCTGCTGCTGGACGTGTGTCTGTGTGTGTGTGTGTGTGTGTGTGTGTGTGTGTGTGTTCACCGAGTCCTCCTGGAGGAAAGCAGCCGAGCTCCTCCAGCTGATGTCACCGGGACAGGGAGGGGCCTCCTCGGGGCGCATTGCCATTAGGACATGATGTCACGTCACTGGTTCACAAAAAAGAAACTACAACTTTTAGTAAATTGAGTTGTTTTCTTTCTTTTCATTATTATTTTATTTGTTGTATCTCCCCTGGCGTACTTGACCTGTTTGTACCGTATACACTTGTGTCTGTATACAAAAAAATAGTTGTCGAAATTGTCTGTATCACACATTGACTGTAAATATTAATATACAGTCTATGGTATCACATATAAAAATACACAAACTGATATAATAATTCAGGCGCTCTTGAATATTGTATTAATTACATTATTCAAAATGCCAAGTTCTATATTCACAAGCGTAAATTCTCTAACTCACTTCCTAATTGTTTACATTTTCTCATAGAACTAAAATCTGTAGCCTACTGTAGCTCTTATTGGACTGTCAAACCACAACAACGAGCTTTTCCCCTAAAACCCCTAACTAAATGGGATTTTAGGTTTACTTGTACCTATTTTTATTTATATATTTTATCTAATGTATGTATGTTATTTTATATTTTTATGTAATGTATGTATGTTATTTTATATTTTTATGTAATATATGTATGTTATTTTATATTTTTTATGTAATAAATGTATGCATGTTATTTTTTATGGATTTACTCTGCAGAGATCTGAGGACCAGGTAACCATAGTCCTCAGAAATCCACCGGAGGTTAGAACGCCAACACAGAGACAGAGGACAGGGACGGACATCCGGCCGGACTGAGGGACATGCGGGGTAATTTCCAACAGCAGTAGGGGCAATCCTGCAAGTGGAACTTGTTGCTATAGACTAGGTCGAGTTGAGTCCGATTCATGCATGTATCATGGTTGTCATTTGTGACCATTTTTAAAAATAAATTCTGAATGAATCATTTTATTTACCCCCCCCACACACACACACACACACACACACACACACACACACACACACAAAATGCAGTTTTTCACTTAAATGTGTTCTGTTTATAGGATACTGCAAGCAAAACAGAGCAAAAGCAGAAAATCCATGTTCATCCTGTCAATCCTGTTCTTCTTTAAACATGAAATATATTCCAGATGGACTGTCTCAAATGTGATGTGTATACTTCCTGGAAAACTATCAGTTTTTAGAAATCCGTCTCTTTCTTTGTTTTACAGAACAAACATACCATATTTTTTTCTGCTTGCTGTAAATTTTAGCAGAGACAGAACCTGCCCTTCCTTTATTTTGGGATCAGTTCTGGTCTCATCTCCTTTATCACAACTCAAGAAAACTCTGCCTCGTCGTGTCAGAGTACAGATCTCCAGTTACAATGAGTCTATTAGCATTTGAATGCAGCACTGTATTCAACAGGCTTTGAAAACATAGGGGGGGTATACTTATGTCCCCTGTATTTTAACGAAGAACATTTTCTTATTCACGATACATTATTCATTCACAAAGAACATTGGTGTCCTTAATGGTTGGATTTTTCCAAATTATTTTAATTAAGGCATTAAGATCAATTTCCAAAAGATGTTTTTTTTTATTCCTCTTTTTAGTCAACTTTAGCATGGGTTCATAAACTTATGACCACCACTGTACATACAGAGCGACTTTGTGAGACTGTACCATAGACTGTAATAATAATGGACGTAGCAGTAGTGACATCACCCATTGGTTTGTGGACTGCTGTTTTGAGGCCTAAAGTTTGGAAATTTGGCCATCGCTAGTTTGTTTATGTGTGCAATGGCGCTTCGCTAAGCGAAACGTTATATTTCTAGGCGACATTAATGTTCCAGTTAACGTTGAAGAAGTGAAATCACACAGAGGGTCAAAGTTAACGATTAACTCATTATGATAACTTTTACTGAGGTAGTAAATCAAGTAGGCTCATTTTCTCATAGACTTCTATAGAAACAGACTTCTTTTTGGAGCCAGAGGAGTTACCCCCTGATGGAAGTTAGAGAGAACGCATCTTTAAGGAGCTTCAGCACTGGCTTTAGCATGGCTTTGTGTTGTTTTGGGTGGAGAAGTGATGGATTGGAGGCCTGCATCTTTTTCAGTGCTGCTGTGTACTGCCTGGAAAGGAACCACATACATAATTCATCCAATATTTGTTGAGATATTTCAGTGTGTGCCAAAGTGATGGACAAGCCCGACATCTATAAAGCAAAGGCAACTAAAAGTAGAATATACATATTTGATTTATTTATGCTTCATCGTGATCAAGCCTTTCAATCAGTGTGATGAATGACAAGGCGGAGAAGGTAGGAATTGATTGACTCTGAGTCTCCTGTCTAAAATAAACCAACTGACTGTCTGCAATAAATCAGAGTCTGGGTTCAAATTTGACAGATATGCTGGCAGCCACAGCACGTCTATAACACTCGCGCTACAGGGCAGACAGCTAATATACACTGCAGAATAACTCAAAACACCCAACAAATTGTTTTGTGGTTCATATAGCCATAAAATTGAGCAAGCTTTCATCTCCACAAACCCAGAAGAAAACAGAAGTACATACAGTGAGCTACCTGATTACAAATATTTTCATTTATATTCAGTGTAACACATTGGCTTGTTAAAATGCATAGGGTTTTCTTTATATATAAAAAAATGCAGTGTGATATTAGGCAGATTGAAGAACACATCATAAACATGTTATAATACGTGTTTGCACATGGAGCCATTATTGCAGACTATTCTAGCACGTATCGTAGATCCTGCAAACCTTCTTCTTCTAAGTCTTCAGGCGAATGCACCGATGGCTTCTGGTTAGACTGAGCGTCTGTGTGAATGATAGGCTGACTGAGAACAGTGTGCATTTGTGACTCCACAGACGAAAACTTCTGAGGCATGCCTAGAGTGTAGATTTTATTTTTATTTTGCCAGAGGACGTTATTTTGAGATTTATTTTGAACTTTGCAGCTCAAGTTTGTAAGTGCATATAGTCAAATGTATGTGTACACCTGTATATACCAGACAAATTTGATAGATGACAGCTAAAATGTAGGATATAACCATAGAACACCTGTGTCAAACTTAAGGCCCGAGGCCCCCTCGCAGACATTGATCCATTTCGTATATCAATTCAGTTAGCCCATCTAGTTTTTGTATCTTCATTTTGTTACTTTTCCCGTTGGGAACCTCCAGTCAAACAGTGCTGGAAAAAACTGAACTGTGGTACAATTTTACTCTTTCCAGAACCCTAAATACCAAATGAATTATCTGAAACAGGATCACGTGTAAACACATTATCCTTACATAAACTATATGCGAAGGCGGCGGCATCTCTTGTTAGCAGGATAATTCCAGTGTTACACCTTTTAAAAGAAAATGAGCCGAACGGCAAATGTGCAGAGTCAGAGAGAACACTGTAATCCACCTAATTGTACTGTCTGATGGTACAAAAACATTGCTTACTGTGAGCAAGTGAAGCCCAGATAAGCACAATAAAGCATGACTCAGCTCCTAGTGTGCAGATGTCAATTCCAGCTGTTCCTCTGAAAGAAAAGCTGGAAGTAGCCACACAAAGGCGGGAACACGACCTCTGAGCAGCTATTGACACTTTGCTTTCCTCCACTTCCCACCATAGTTTTGTGAAACCATTCTCAGCAGGAGTTGACTTGAGTCCACCTTGACTTGTGTACATAATGTTTTCTTTAAATCATATTGTTTATCATCAATTAATATTAACTGTGAGGCATGTCAGTGTTTAGCCAGGAAGTAATGATTGGGGTGATCGATGGATGTGGAAGTCTTTGTCTTCAGTCTTGGCATCCCACATCCTGATGACACTTTATAATGTTACCATAATTACTATCTTTCACTTAACTTACGTAAATAGCTTCAGTTGCCTAAACAATAAGTACTACTGAGGCAGAACGTATTTACTGTAAGTTCTGACCACCAGAGGGGAAAACAATTCATCGCTCTCTATTGACTTTGTAATGTGTGAAAGGACCTTCTCGTCAATTCCGTCTGCTGGCAAACAACAAGAAAAAGCCGTCAGGCTGAGAGAGAAAAAAGTTTTTAGGAAGACAAAAGTGGATCCAGAGACAATAAGACATGACCCATCGACAGGAAGAGATCCTGACGCTTGGTATGGACAGTTGTCATCGCACAGTTTTAGGCTAACTATATTTCTGTAAGTTAAGCTAAAGCATTTTTTGTCATTATAACTTGTGTTATAGTTAAAATGTGAATGAAATAGAAAGCTATGCAGTATTAGGTTTTCACATGCCTTAGCTTTCTAACACATAGCTAATATTACAATCAACTGACATAGGTGTGTTTAGGTGTCTTAAATGCGTTTAGCCCCCGTCCTCAACAGGAAATGTTGGTACTACTAACTACTACTACTACTACTACACTGTCTATGGAGAAGTACCTCACTGAACAAACATCTAAACTATCTCAGTTCTCCAAACCATGCAAGGATATCGCTCATTAGTTCTTCCCCTCTAATACGACCCACAGGAGCGTTTTCTGTCCTCTTATCTAAATTTGCTACTTTTAATTTAACCCTTGTGTTGTCTTCCTGTTAAAATTGAAAATCAACAATTTTGTTGACGCTTTGTATTGATGTTTTTAACTTTTTCTTAAATTTGTCCCTTTTTTCAACACTTGCTTTTTTTTCAATGTTTGTCCCTTTTTTTGAAGTTTTCAACACTACGTAACACTAACTTATTAATTTTAGTTTTCCAGTTATTTTTGGAATTTATGGTCAATAAACCTCATTTATAGGAAATTAGACCTAATGTTTGAGTTAAAAAAGCAGAAATTAGGAATTATTTAGACTAAAATCAAATGAATGTATGTTGATGATAATCACAGACTGGAATATGTCAACTTTTACTCAATACTATTTCAAAACACTGCAATGATTTTTTCAAATGCTATAAAAATGAATTAGAAAAAAAATTACCCATCAAGATCACCCCAAAGAGCGTTGTGGAATCAATCATATTATTTTGGGTAGTTAAAAAGAACATTGATATAGGAAAAGGGGACATGAGGGTTAAAATTGGACTCAAACACCGGTCTCCTGAGTGAAAGTCCTGCTTTTGCCGTGGTCATTTAATGGGTTCACATCAAAATGCCAATTGTTGTTAGTTGTCAAGGTGACAACTTACCCTCTTGCCACAGTATACATAACAATGGCTGCCGCTCTGCCCATTCTGTTCTTTTGATTTCAATGGAAATGGCCTTTCCATCCATTTTACTTCTATGGTTTTTATCCTGTCATCTTACTTCCTGTTTTGCTCCCTACTGTAGCCACTAGAGGGCACCGCTACTATAAACAATAATGAGTAATAATTGCTGCGTGAACAAACAACCTATGAGGCCAACTTTCGGAGGATGACAGTGTCTTTATTAGTATCATAACATTTAAAAACTCGGGTTCAGAATCAAAAGGGAAAATGCCACAGCTGCAGGACAGACAGAGTGTAAATATTGCGGCTCAAAGTGTGGATTGCAGTGTGGAAAAATGTCTACAGTAACACCCTGTGGTCGGGGCCCTGTGTAAAAACTTTAATTGACGCCAAACTTCATGGCGGCAGTCTGCATGAAAGGAAATCTGCTGAAAAACAATTTTAAATATTTAACAAGCAACCCCTCAGGATCTGTCACGCTGTTGTTGGAAAGAAGGGAAATGTAAACATACTCTGAGTATCCTGATTGCTCACAGCTCGCTAAACTGCAGGAAAACAAAACATGTACAGTATCTGGAAGAAAACTTGGTTTCAAATCAGCCAGACACATTTTTTTTAAATTTAGCTCATTAAAGGCTTGATCAAGTTCAACACAGCTTTCTCCCAGACATTATTTAAATCAGGAGTGACAAGTTTGCAGACATGCAAATGAGGATTAATGTACAGCTCAATGTAATGTACAAAGTCTTTAGACTCCATCACTATATGAATAGTTTGTATATCTATATAGAGGTAGAGAACCATCAGACCCCCCCGATGGAATCTAGACACCGGTGGTGGTGGAAGGGGGGGTGGAGAGTTGTACTCTTTGCCTGCAACGACAGCTAAATGGCACAGGGAGAAACAGATTATTTAAACCAGGCTTGGGACTCTGTGATTAGCCCTTGCCATTTGTGTACAATTCTGATTGGTTAGACGCCTCCGCCAGCTGATTCCATTTAAGAAGATCCTTCTGAAAGAATTTACGCTGAGCTACATTTAAATCAGAAGAGACTAGTTGCAGATATGTGACAGTTATACACAGCAAAAAAGTACATTTATCAGGATAACATCTGAATGGATTTAGGAGAGCACCAATAATAGTTAGGTCTTCCTGAAAGAATTTATGCTGAGGTACATTACTTGTCACGTGTATAGGCTACTGCCATGAGTGTTAGTGACTTTTTGACCTGTGACAGGTCAAAAAGTCTGTTGCAGAAAATGTCTATAATCCGTGTTGTGTTGCTGATAATAATCAGTCCCCACCAGGATTTCTTGTAATTATTGATGTTTGAATGAAATTCAGCTGGAAAACAAAGTGCAGCTATTAGAAGAACTTGCTGATTATAATTTGCATGGCAGCTGGATTCTGACGTTATTGGCCGAGAAGCGATCGGCTCTTGTCAGACATTATGTTGAGACGTTTGTCTTCGAACAGGTACGGACCAAACCAATCAGCGTCGGGTGAGCTACTTGTAGCTATGGCATTGGTTTAGGCGTGTGTAGTGTTGCATCGCGAGGAAGGTATGGCTAGTCAACACAGCATCCCAAGATGGGAGAAAATCCTGCTCTGGTTTATTGGCATTTCTATAAACCAGTCACGGTGCCTCTGCAAAGTAGCCTCAGGAAGGAAGTTGTTTTGGTGGAACGTTCAGAAGTAGTTTTACTCGTGTAACAGAAAACTCTTATTGGACAGATAGCTAGCTGTCTAGATTTACCCTGCAGAGATCTGAGGGACAGGTAACCATAGTCCTCAGAAATCAGCCACAGGTTAGAGCGCCAACACAGAGACAGAGTACGGGGATGGACATCCAAAAAGGCGACGAAAAGGGGATGAAAAGGGGACAGAAAGGCTATAAAAAAGCAACAAAAAGGACAGATAGTCTAGCTAGCTGTCTGGATTTACCCTGCAGAGATCTGAGGACCAGGTAACCATAGTCCTCAGAAATCGCCAACACAAGACCTGATCAGCAAAGTTGCAGCGATTCCATCAGCCGGTATGAGTCATGCTGAGATGGGCCGCTTTAGAGCTCTGCAACTTTTCCCAGCGACACGCTGAAACAGTTTCTTCTTATTGCAAATCTTTGGTCTGGCTTTAAGGAGACGCCAGCCACAATCCCGAGAAAGCCATTTTGGCCGCTTGTTCCCAGGATCAAGTTCTTTTTTTTGCCTTGTCCCTGGCACCTACAGTGAGGAAAATAAGTATTTGAACACCGTGCTATTTTGCAAGTTCTCCCACTTAGAAATCATAGAGGGGTCTGAAATTGTCATTGTATGATTTTTTAACTATTTATTTGTATGATAGAGCTGCAAATAAGTATTTGAACACCTGAGAAAATCAATGTTAATATTTGGTACAGTAGCCTTTGTTTGCAATTACAGAGGTCAAACGTTTCCTGTAGATGTTCACCAGGTTTGCACACACTGCAGAAGGGATTTTGGCCCACTCCTCCACACAGATCTTCTCTAGATCAGTCAGGTTTCTGGGCTGTTGCTGAGAAACTCGGAGTTTGAGCTCCCTCCAAAGATTCTCTACTGGGTTTAGGTCTGGAGACTGGCTAGGCCACGCCAGAACCTTGATATGCTTCTTCCAGAGCCACTCCTTGGTTCTCCTGGCTGTGTGCTTCGGGTCATTGTCATGTTGGAAGACCCAGCCTCGACCCATCTTCAATGCTCTAACTGAGGGAAGGAGGTTGTTCCCCAAAATCTTGCAATACATGGCCCCGGTCATGCTCTTCTTAATACAGTGCAGTCGCCCTGTCCCATGTGCAGAAAAACACCCCCAAAGCATCATGCTACCACCCCCATGCTTCACAGTAGGGATGGTGTTCTTGGGATGGTACTCATCATTCTTCTTCCTCCAACACAGTTAGTGGAACTATGACCAAAAAGTTCTATTTTGGTCTCATCTGACCACATGACTTTCTCCCATGACTCCTCTGGATCATCCAAATGGTCATTGGCAAACTTAAGACGGGCGTTGTCATATGCTGGTTTAAAGGTTCAGTAGGTAACTTTTGTAAAAATTTATTTTTTACATATTTGTTAAAACTGTCACTATGCCCTGACAGTAGAATGAGACAGATAATCTGTGAAAAAATTGTAAAATTGAAAAATTTAATTGTGCGCTGTCCCTGCCCCTGTTTCTTCCCCCTCAAGATTGTAAATCAAATGTCTAACACACATTCTTTATGCTCCTCCAACAGGTCAGACATGGCCCCAGACACACAGGCACGTGAAGGAATCGTCTTTCAGTCCAAATCAAGATGTTCAGTATTTCCTTGTGTGTACTTTGCAAAAAAAAGCTGATTTATTTTACCCATATGCAAAATAAAACCTAAGACATATTTCTAAGATGTTGTTATTCCTTGGCTTAGTGAGCTTCCTCAGTGATTCATCATTCCTACTGAAAGTTAAGTGTTTTAAATTGATCCAAAAGGTAATTCAGTAATGTACTGTGTAAAGTGCTGCTTTTGTTCTCACAAATGAGCGATTACATAAACATTTTTAATCCTTTATTTTTATTGAAAAATATTTCCAAAACTTTTAATAGAAATATTTTAAATAAGCAATTTTTTTACATAAAGTTTTAAAAGCACAGCACACAACAGCTATACCCTCCTCAGAATAAATCCCCTGTATTGTGTGGAAAGCATTGGTGGCCCTGCTTACTAGCCTGCGCGTTCACGGCAGGCTCAAGGACCTGTGGAGTAGAGGATGGATACCCGACCCGAGCCCGACGGGACCCGACGGTACCCGACGGGTCGGGCCGGGTTCGGGACAGATTTTTAGAAAGGATGCTCGAGTTCGGGTCGGGCTCGGTCACATCAGCGCGATAAGGCATTGAACATTTTGAATTTAAAACAGCTTAAAATAAATGTCAAATATTACCCTAACATCCGTCTTCCTGTGTGCTGTGACAACGAAAGACGTGCGTATTAAGCTACATGTGGCAGCGCAACGATGGAAGATATTAAAAAGAAGTTGGCCGCAGGAGATTTTAAAACTATTGAAAACGAAGGAAAGTCAGCTGTGCATTGATGCGCTCATCTGTTGACATTTCCGAATGCCTTCCTACAATTGCTTAATAAAACCGGGCTTTCCACACAAACAAACGTACATGTGTCATTAGTATGAGAAACAAATGCGATTTTAACTGTGTCGGGCTCGGGTCGGGCTCGGACAGAAATATCTTAATGCCTGTCGGGCTCGGGTCGGGTTCGGTTACTGCTCTGTCGGACGCGGCCCGGGCTCGGACAGAAAAATCTGGCCCGATCCGCACTCTACTGTGGAGGGGGGGGCTGTAGCGCAGCAGAGAGCAAGGGGGAGGAGCCTGTAAGGTGTGCTTGTTCAAATTTTTAGGCTAAGTCCACGTTTCCTCAAAACTACCTACTGCAGCTTTAAGCAGGAGAACCTTCCGTGCCATGCATGATGTCAAACCATGACGTCTTAGTGTATTACCAACAGTAACCTTGGAAACGGTGGTCCCAGCTCTTTTCAGGTCATTGGCCAGCTCCTCCCGTGTAGTTCTGGGCTGATTTCTCACCTTTCTTAGGATCATTGAGACCCCACGAGGTGAGATCTTGCATGGAGCCCCAGTCCGAGGGAGATTGACAGTCATGTTTAGCTTCTTCCATTTTCTAATGATTGCTCCAACAGTGGACCTTTTTTCACCAAGCTGCTTGGCAATTTCCCCGTAGCCCTTTTCAGCCTTGTGGAGGTGTACAATTTTGTCTCTAGTGTGTTTGGACAGCTCTTTGGTCTTGGCCATGTTGGTTGTTGGATTCTTACTGATTGTATGGGCTGGACAGGTGTCTTTATGCAGCTAACGACCTCAAACAGGTGCATCTAATTTAGGATAATAAATGGAGTGGAGGTGGACATTTTGAAGGCAGACTAACAGGTCTTTGAGGGTCAGAATTCTAGCTGATAGACAGGTGTTCAAATACTTATTTGCAGCTGTATCATACAAATAAATAGTTAAAAAATCATACATTGTGTTTTTTTCTCACAGTGGACATACACCTATGATGACAATTTCAGACCCCTCCATGATTTCCAAGTGGGGGAACTCGCAAAATAGCAGGGTGTTCAAATACTTATTTTCCTCACTGTAAGTGAAATGCCAAATGACATTATTAGTGAGTTTTGTAACACCTTGGTGTGTGTGAAATGTCAAAATGTCTGCTGAGTGGCACCAATTTAAAAAAAGGTAGAGTCATTGAGTTTGCTTCAGTCACGACTGATGAAGAGTCTCAGGATCGTCTCCATGTGCTCTGGTGAACCATGTTGTACAAAATGATGAGATGAGAAGGATGAGAGTGCACAAGAGATCATGCAACATTATATCTCCTCTCAGAGTTCATCACTCAGTGGAGAATTACACTCTCATTATCATGATAATTATGATTATTGTCTCAGTACAGCTTTGTCGCAATGCATAAAGTGATGATGCATTAACTCAAGGTTCGGTAGCTTTAAAAAATGCTTTCAGTACTGTAACATACCAGAAATTCTAATTATGAACGCATAATGCAGCTGCCAAGTGGTTGTGAATGTCAGAGATAAGAGTGAGGGCTCAGTCTATTAAAAAACACTGATAAGGGCTGGTAAATTATTCCGACTTGGAGATAAATCAGTCTGAACCTTCAGTTTAAGTTCGAGAGGGATAAAGGAAAATTTACAGTGTTCATTACTTCCATTTATGGGGCTGATGCTGCACAAACATCAATCTTAAAGTTCAACACTGAGCACAAGACACCTGATATCTCTTTACTTATTAGGCCTCGTGCAAGAACCACTCCTGACACGTTGATTTAACCCTTGTGTTGTCCTCGGGTCAAATTGACCCATTTTTCTTTATCAGTGTTCTTTTTAATTTCCCAAAATAACATGATTGATTCCACACAACGCTCTTTGCCAAGTACAAATCTCTACTTTCATTAATTTTGGGGCGTCTTATTAAATTTTAAAGCATTTGAAAAAAGAAATTGTGTTTTTGAAATAGTATTGAGTAAAAGTTGACATATTCTAGTCTGTGATTATCCATCAACATCCATTCCTTTAATTTTAGTCTAAATTATTCCTAATGTCTGCTTTTCTAATTTAAACATTAGGTATAATTTCCTATAAAAGAGATTTATGGACCATCAATTCCAAAAATAACTGTAAAACTAAAGTGACTAAGTTAGTGTTATGTAGTGTTGAAAACGTCAAAACATTGATTAAAAGCGTTGATTTTTAATTTTGTTGGGAAGACAACACAAGGGTTAAGTCATTGTGTCTCGAGTGGTTGTATGAGGTCAGTATTCTCATTCCTATAACATTTAACATGAACCAATAACATTTAGGAATTCAACTTTTTATAGACTTGAAGCTTTGCCGTGAGTTCTTCGTTTTCGTCTTTGGTGTCGTTTTGGTGATTGACAGGGTCTGGAACTGGCATGCAGATGTGTCAAAAGGATTCACATTCAATACTCAAGTGGAAGTATAGATACTATAGCCTGACAAGCCAGACCCACATCCACATGTTGGGTCTGCGATCTCACCATAGGCAGGGCTCAATCTGAGGGGCGGGATAAACGGTTGTCTTTCAAATTCCTACTGCACCCAGTAGGATCGCGCTACAGCCAACCAGAGCAACGCTGGTTGAAAGATTCAACGTTTTTGTAGGTGGCAAAACTCCGAACACATCTTTGTGAGGGACCAAGCAGTCAAGCAAGAGGAGTCACAAGGGGAGTTCAAAAGTAAGGGTTTTCCCAAAAAATCATTACAACAAAATAAAAGAAGTTTTTGGGCCTGTAAAATAGGTAAAACAAACAGACGGTAACTAAAGCTGTGAACATAAGAGACTGGCTATGGCCATCACAATCTTCCTTTTTTAAGAATGACTTCAGATCTTAACTCCGAGTCTTCCAACAGCAGCATCCATCTTCTTTGTTTTCAAGAAGCAGGGAATTCATGCAGAACCGTCGCAACTCTGCCGTCTTTACGTTAAGCCCGCCCACCGACTCTATCCACGATGTGATTGTCCTGACTAAAATTTGTATTTTCCTGCACGCAAGCCAACAGAGAGTTGCTAGACTGACCCTACCAGCAAGTGTGTCTAGATTTCTCTGCTCAAGATACTCTAGATGCTCTAGACTTCTGAAGAAGTTGAAGTATCAACTCAAGCTTTTTACTCAAGTTAAAGTGTAAAAGTACTGGTTTCAAAACTACTTAAAGTGTAATGTAAGGGGGAAAAAATGCCTTTAAGGACAAAAACTGATACAACCACACACACACACACACATACACACACATCTGACCTATCCCTTTAAAGCTTCAGTACAAAAATGGGGAATGTATGAAATGATAAATCACATTCATGTTTGGCAGGTGTGAAAGCAGTGGACTTAGAGACAGCATATCGCATCGCAGTATCAAAACAACGCATCTGTTTTATGATTTCCTCCACAGAAGGAAACAAACTGTCTGCACGATGGATAGAGTTCACACTCTGGGGAGAGCCCTCCTGTTTTCATTACATTTACGCAGTCCAACTTACTGCACAGGCTTATTGAATCTACACAAGATGAGACCAAATTACAAATTCAATCATCTTTGCATATGACTCTATTTCTCTCCGTCTCATGTGGGACTTCAGTACATCAGAGAAAGATAATGAATATTTAATGAAAGAGGAGATTAATGAGAAAATCCAGAGTATTCTTGAGGGTATAAAACATGATTTAGTGGCATTTTAATGTCACAGAGACTCTGTCATGGAAAGTGCTGTAATCTTTCCCCATTTACAGTGTAACACATCAATCTGTTTGGAAATGAAGTGCTTCTACGTATCTTCTGTATCTATCTATCACATGCTCATTACAGACCGCTATATAATGGTGATATGCCACGTCTGGGAGCTTGGGCCGAGGTGCATTGATATTCAGCTCACAGGTGAAGTTGAAGAACAGCAGGAAGTCCCAGAGGAAGGTGTAGTTCAGGTGTTTTCACTGGTTAGAGAGAGAGAGAGCTTCTCTGCACTCCTCCGAACACAAGAGATATGTTGACCGAAGTTATTCACGCAAACACATTGCTCATTAGCATGCATGCAAATTCCATTTAAGAATATTATACTTAGAACAATGTATCTGCGTGGGACAGGGCTTAAAATCGACACCCACAAACCCGCCAAATGTAGGTAAAAGTTTACTTAGCTAGCAAATTTGGCCAGTGATGAATAAATCAAACAACACTTCAGGCCCTATCTTGCACCCAGCGCAGCACGTTGTAATGCCTAACGCAAGTGTCATTGCTATTTTAGGACCGCGCAGTGCCCACGTGGTTTAAATAGCAAATACACCTGCCCCCATCTTTGCGCCCATGGGTGTGCTGGTCTTACAGGGAGGTGTGTTCAGGTGCATTCTGGGTGTATTGCTATATTGAGGCAGCGGGAAGTGATCGCACCAGTGACCAACAAAAACCTGGTCTAAAGTCAGTAATGCAGCATTTCATTGTTATTTTAGCAGCACATTGGTAAAATGTGCCAAGGCTCGTGCAGAGCACGCACACACAGGGTAATACAGCAGCACACACACATGCAGAAGATTAAAAATAAAAATATTATGGTGCAAATCCTCCATCATAATAGTAATGAGCCAACGTGCCTGGCTGTTAAACGGAATGGGTTATGACACTCTGATTGGTTGATTGCATGTCACGCCCAGAACACACCTATGAATTAATGAAGACACTAAGTACAACCCTTTTGAACCATGCGTCTGGCGCACGGACCCTTTTTTACCGGCGTCAAACTAGCAAAAGTGGATTTGGACACGCCCTAAACGCACCTGCGCCAGGCGCTTCACGCCGTGCGCTCAGATTGTTAAAATAGGGCTCTGCGTCTGTTTGAATCGTCAGTTTGACTCATTGTTGCCAGATCGGTCTTTTTGCTGGCAAGAATTTTGAACTGTTTTGTGTGTGTTTGGCTTGGAATCATAATCTTTATCTGGCAACACTGCTTGTAGTACTAATCCTACATTTCCCATGAACACCATGTCTGACTTGCGCAACGTATTTCGAGTTACACACATACGGAGAAGACGAACGGAACAAAACAAACATGGCTAGTTGAAAATCAGATTGTCTGGTAACTTTAAAAATCTACTTGCCATGTTGACTGGCGATCAAAATTTAAAGTCCTGACTTTGGATGTGTATGTGTATATATATACACAATATTGTGTATATGTTGATGTCAAAGCACCTCCATGTATGTGTTCAAATCCATGATTCAATTCCCATGCCATGAAAATGTCACTTTTTAAAGTTTTTTTGAACATTAATATTCATTCCCCCAGCCTGCCTACGGTCCCCCAGTGGCTAGAAATGGTGATAGGTGTAAACCGAGCCCTGGGTATCCTGCTCTGCCTTTGAGAAAATGAAAGCTCAGATGGGCCGAGTTGGAATCTTGCTCCTTATGAGGTCATAAGGGGCAAGGTTACCTCCCCTTTTGCTGCTTTGCCCGCCCAGAGAATTTGCCCCTCTCCCCCCATGAGAGGGAGACATCATGGCTTTCAAATGAGGAAAGTGGCAGTTGGTCAAGGCAAAAAAAAAATAGTAGTTATCCTTTAAGACTTGAGACTTGTTTGTGACTTGCACATATGTATCTTACTCTCATCTCTGCTTACTCTACCTTTAAATAAATGAAAAGATAAACTGGGTAAGTTAGGTTCATTTGAATGGTGACAAAGGCAAGTGTTTCTACCCTGATGGGTGTAATCTCTGCAGTTGCACCTTTTTTTTATATAAATATTTTATTGTTTTAGAGAAGGTACAGTGTTGTTACAATTGTAACAAAACACCCTTCTATTAACCCGTAGCAGCTGCACCTCTTGATCAGCACCAACAGGGACTGGGTTTGGGTGATGAAACAAACACAGTTAATAATAACACTTCCATTCAGCAGCAAACTAAATGACTGTATTCACAATCCAATTATTATGATCCTGAGTGTGGCAAGACCCCTTCCTCCTTCTCAGCTTGATGCCATTTGTCACGCCATTAACCCAAATAAAGAGCCGATGGGACAGACACTTCATTCACATCTAAAGTGACGGACAAATAAGCAGCGGGTGGCCAGCTGTCTCCCAGAGCCTTTGATGATTTCCCGAAGGCCGGCCTTTTCTCCCTCTCTCTCTCTTTACAAAATCAGTCATCGGTTGTTTTCTAATCTGGCAGGTATTTTGAGTTTCTTCCGATTCAAATGAGTACACACTCTCATTTCAGGATCCCCACCCAGCACGGTAATAATAAGGTTAACAAATGGAGCAGAGAACCGCTGGCTTCATTTCAAGGGTGGAACAGTTGGTGACTGTAAGGGATCGAACCATTGTTTGGAGGGTACACCTCTCCAGTCGCAGTACAACACTACAATTAAAGCCGCAAAAGAATTAACTCCTCGCTGACAATCTCATCAAACTCATCCTGAGGGGAACATTTCATGTTTAAGGCATGTCACTGAGAACCCCAAAAAAAAATCAACCAGAAGTAACTGAGCGTAAATTCTTTCAGGAAGACCAAACTATTAACCGGTGCTCTCTTAAATCAATTCAGCTGTTATCTTAATAAATGTTTATTTTGTCATGCTGTGTATGACTGTTGCATATCTGCAACTAGTCTCTACTGATTTAAATATAGCTCAGCGTAAATTCTTTCAAGAAGACCTCATTTAATCAATGCAATCTTCTTAAATGGAATCAGCTGGTGGAGGTGGTCACCTTCCATCACCCTGGCCTCCAGCACCACTGTGAGGAATCTTGGAGTTATCTTTGATCAGGACATCCTTTAATTCTCACATAAAGCAAATTTCAAGGATCGCCTTTTTTTCACCTACGTAATATTGCAAAAATCAGGAATATCCTGTCTAAAAATGATGCAGAAAAACTAGTCCATGCATTTGTTACTTCTAGGCTGGATTACTGCAATTCTTTATTATCAGGCTGCCCGAAAAAGTCCATAAAGACTCTTCAGCTGATCCAGAATGCTGCAGCACGTGTTCTGACAGGAACCAGGAAAAGAGATCACATCTCTCCTGTTTTAGCTTCTCTGAATTGACTTCCTGTAAAATCCAGAATAGAATTTAAAAATCCTTCTTCTCACCTACAAAGCTCTTCATGGTCAGGCACCATCTTATCTTAAAGAGCTCATAGTACCTTACAACCCCACCAGAGCACTACGCTCCCAGAATGCAGGATTACTTGTGGTTCCTAGAGTCTCTAAAAGTAGAACGGGAGCCAGAGCGTTCAGCTATCAGGCTCCTCTCCTGTGGAACCAGGTTCCAGTTTGGGTTCAGGAGGAAGATACCGTCTCCAAATTTAAGAGTAGGCTTAAGACTTTCTTAAGTCTCTCTTTACCATGTCTCTCTTGGTTATGCAGTAATAGTTTTAGACAGCTGGGGGACTTCCTTCGACACACTGAGCTCCTCTCTCCTATCTTTCTATCTTCCTATTTTGTGTGCATCTATGTCCCAGAAATGCTTGTTACTAACCTAGCTCTGGGGAGTCATTCCCCGGAGTCCTTTTGTTCTTTTTATCCCAGCATGTTTCCTCGGATCAGGGAAGCTCCAAAATCATGGTTGCAGCTGTCGCCATGGTCCCGCTACACGTTCCCTTCCCTACCACGATCTGCGTTGCCCAGCTACGTCCTGCTGTGCCTTGTAATGCTGCACAGTGCCCTGCTATGTCATGAACTACTACAAAGAACTACTACAAACTATATTTTTTGGGACTGTTATTGCAACTCTTCATTCTAACCCCAACGTCGTCAGACACCGCCTACCAAGAGTCTGGGCCTGGGTCTGGGTCTGGGTCCGTCGAGGTTTCTTCCCAAAGGGGAGTTTTTCCTCGCCACTGTCGCGCTGTTGCTTGCTCTGGAGGAAACTACTAGAACTGTTGGGTCCTTGTAAATTCTGGAGTATGGTCTAGACCTAGTCTATCTGTAAAGTGTCTTGAGATAACTCTTGTTATGAATTGATACTATAAATAAAATGTAATTGAATTGAACCTTCCTGCTAAACCAATCAGAATTATACGCAAATTCCAAGGGCCAATCACAAAGTCCCAACCCTGCTTTTAAAAATCTGTTTCTCCCTTTGCTATTCAGTGTCGTTGCGGGCAAAGAGTGCAACCCTCTACCTCCCCTCCACCTCATTTGCATATCTGCAAACATGTCTCTTCTAAATTAAATTAAGTTATAGAGAGGCAAAGTGGTGGACCTCGGCCTTATTTCGGGGGGTAATTTCTAAATCATGTGAAGTCCCCTCGTAATACTAGTCCTGCGCTTTAGACTGCGTTAGTTTAAGCTACCAGTAAAGTCTGGTTGGAGAGTAAGGTCTAAACCAATCAAAATAGTCTTGGGCGGAGCTAAGCTCCGGACACAGCGATGGTGCCTCTGCTGAATAGTCTCGGTGGAACATTTGCACCCTGCAAAAGAAAACGCCACATACAATATTACATTTTCAATTCAATTCCGTTTTATTTATATAGCGCCAAATCACAACAACAGTTATCTCAAAGTGTGTAGACCGTTCTCTGTGATGTTATTTACAGAAACCCAATAAATGAAGTTAACTGTTGACACAACACATTAACGTGAGCTATTTAAATTAGCTAATACATGGTTAAACCTCCTAATCTCTTCCCAGTGTATCTCCGTGTGTACATTGTCCACAGCAATCCCACCAATTGGTCCCAAAACGTCCCAGTTAGAGAGGAGACGCCCTGAACATATTCTTTAGAAATCTTTACAATCATTCTCTGAAAGAACCGAGCAGACCGGCCTTGTTGCACCGACCACATGTTCTTCAAAACTTGACATTTTCAGCGAGTAGCTCGCTAGCTCGAAGTTTGTCGTTGTTTCCCGAAGCGAACAGAGTTTGAAAATGGCAACACACACAGAGAGGAAGGTGACAGACAAAGTCTGACATCGGCTTCACCCTGGTAATGTACTTCCATTGATCCAGACCAAGCTGTATCTAACAAAGTTGCAACTGAAAGTGTGCTTGTGTGCATCCATGTCCCAGAAATGCTTGTTACTAACCTAGCTCTGGGGAGTCATTCCCCAGAGTCCTTATGTTCTTTTTCCCCCAGCATGTTTCCTTGGATCAGGGAGGCTCCAAAATCATGATTGCAGCTGCCGCCATGGTCCCGCAACACGCTCTGTGATGCCATGTTCTTCCTGCTACGCTCTGCTGTGCCTACTACAAAGGACTACTAACAACTACTATTTTTATTGGGACTGTTATTGCCACTTTTCATTCTAACCCCAACGGGCCCGTCAGACACCACCTACCAAGAGCCTGGGTCTGTCCGAGGTTTCTGACTAAGAGGAAGTTTTTCCTCACCACTGTCGCACTGTTGCCTGCTCTGGAGGAAACTGTTGGGTCCTTGTAAATTCTGGAGTGTCGTCTAGACCTACTCTATCTGTAAAGTGTCTTGCGATAACTCTTGTTGTGAATTGATACTATAAATAAATAGAAATTGAATTGAATTGAATTGTGTCTTTTTTTGCTGCTGCAATAACCTAATTTCATCAATTAAATCAAACAACATGTCAGATGCGTACAGTAAACAGAAGATATTTTAAAAAAGCGACGTGAGGCCCAGCCTTCGATCCGGGGCAATGCCACTTTGAAAGAATTAAGTTGGCAAAAGATGAAGCCTTCCCCAGCTGCTGACACAGGACGTCTGCCGGAAAACACTGTCAATCACAATTATAGTTTTAATTCTGATGAGTTTGGCCCGACTTCCTGCTGTCACACGTTGGTTTGACCATCTGAACTTAGAGAGGGAAACTCATTCAGAGTCTGGTGGTTGTTTATTATTCTAACAAATGAGGGACACCCTTCGCCAAGGAGGTTATATTTTCAACTCTGTTTTCCTGTTAGTTTGAACCCATTCAATTTAGATCTGAATACACAATTTATTTATTAGTCTTCGTTGAACTCTTGGCTACCTCATTTATTTTCTTTCTTTGTTACCTGGAAGGTAATGCATATTATATGTGTTGTGGATGTCAGAAACGTTGATTGAAGGGCTTGGTGATGTAATGGATGCTGATACTTTGTAGGCTGATATGCACTTGTCCTACCCTGTGTAGGTCACTTTGACGCTGCCATCCATGCACCTTGGTACTGATACAGTTGGGTACCAGTTGGACTGTGTGTAGAAGTTGTATGTATTAATGTGTCTTGTACGTGTTTATACTTGCCAGTACTTCCAGAAAAGTTTTTTTGTGATGGTTGCGGGCAAAAATCCTTAACTATGCAGCACATTTTCTTAAAAAATGCGATGGAATATGCGGGATATTTATGCAATTTTTTGTGATGAAATTGCGGGAACTTGCAAAAACTGCGGTTTGATGATAAAGACACTTTTTGTCTTGTCGCGTCATTATGTCACTTCATTACTCGCGTCATTATTGTCAACGTTCCTATGGCAACAGTGGAAAATGGCTGCTCTTGTGTGAAGTAAATGCAACATTTTTAAACTTTCTGCTAAGATATTTGTGACTTTTTTGCAACAAAATTATAAAATCATGCACGCCCTGCATTATTTTGCACGGAAATCAGCAATTTATGCAGCAAAAGTGCGCATATGAGGACTTTGGCTGATAATGCAATGAATTATGAGATCTCATAGTCATGTTTTTCTGGTGGGACTGACTTGCTGCACACCTAAATGCCCTTAAGAGACACAAATAAAGTTGAAGTTATGTTTCACAGGCATTAATAACGAGTGTCGTGCTGTGACTTTTCCATGAGGTGGGGCTACACCTATTTAGGTATGTTTGTGTTTTTTTTTCAACACTTTAACATTTGCCCCTGCAATGTTTAGATGTTTTCATTTGTTTGTATGATTTTATTATCATTTTATACAGAAAATATTGGCGTTCCATAGGGTCACACTCAAATCATCCATTATGCAAAATGTTGAATAGTGGTCCTGTCTGCTAGCTCTTCTGGTAAATAGTCATGATGGCGCTTGCCTGGGACTGTCTGAGTATATAGCTTCTTGCTGTGGTTTCTGGTTTTCCCAAATGTATGTACAGTATTTTAAATATTTGAAATGCACAGCTGAGATGATAAGGCGTCAGTTAAGCACCATATTCTAATAGGTTTGGAAGAAATACATATATAGTGGTTGCATTAGAGACTTGCATATTGGAGACTGGACTCCTGCCCTTGGTGGAGGTCTATGCTCTCTGTGTGCCCTTGTGTTGTCATTCTGAGTAATGACAACACAACTTTCGGCACATCCACATGATACAAGCCTTCCATGATCACGCAGCAAGTTGGGATCAAGGTGGACACAAACCTAACCGGTGATCGATTCTGGGCAGACCTGGCTCTTCTTGAATGAGCCTTTTGTGATTACTTGTGTGTCTGCTTGTGCTGTTAATCAGGAACCGATTGAGAGGGATTAGGGATACCTGTAGTGTTTCTAAACGAGACCAATCGGTGGATGAACAGCAGCCACTGAAGAGACAAACTTCAGATCACGACTAACAAAGAAACTAACAACCTGTGATACAAATGTAGCTATAAAAAGATAGCCTTAGACACTAAATATTTTTTGACACTGCATTCAACGGCTCATTCAATTTACAAACTAACAGACCACAAATAAATCAAAGTTATTCATTTTATATTCATCTTTTAAAGGTTGTCAGCGAGCATATTTGAGACTTATTTGGCGTCCATATTCCACACTGTTTTACGTGATACATACATGTATATACTCTTATGGTTGAAAATGACAGCAAGTTGATTTAAAAATGAAAAATAATCAAGTCAAGTCAATCATGTGTGACTGCATGTTTGTACCTGAAAGTATTTCTAGTGTCTGCTGCCCCCTGGTGGTGTGTATTTGCAGTGCAGCCACAGAATAAGGAACTGGTTTTCTCACACTACCCTCTACATCAGATTTAATGGACAGGTTAAAAAACTGAAATGCCGAGATGCTCACAAGTCTCTTAGCTAGAGTCCAAGTCAAGTGTTAAGTTTCTGTCCACATCAAGTCTCTGAGCTTCGAACACGCCCCAAAACGCACCTGTGCCAGGTGCTTCACACCATGCGCTTAGATTGTTAAAATAGGGCCAGAGTCTCAAACTCCAATCCCCAGCTCTGCTGAAATGTAGAGTTGTTGAGAGTGGTGGTGAAACCTCCAATTGATCATTCGGGGTGTTTTGACTGCCAGGTTGGATGCTAAACCAGTATTTTTTTTTTGTGCAACAACAATAAAGTTACATCTAATTTATGTTTAAGGGACAGTTACATGTTAACAAGCTCTAACTTCCCTAAGATGGAGACATTAGTTGACGTAAAGAAACTGAAACAAGAAGGAAATCAATGTCAATAAGAAAAAATAACGTTCATACAAATGTCGGCAGGCGTTTTATTTTTAATTTGTGTAATGCTGTCAGTTAAAGGTGGAGTCTGAAATTTTGAATGATTGTAAAAAGACAAATACTTTTCCGAGTCAATTGAGTCAATTATCCCTTTGCAGGAGAAAATATATTCAGATTAGCTACCTCACTGTAGTTTTCATAAACCTTACGGTCAAAGTTTACTTGCTTACTTTCTCCAATCCCCCATCTGGCTGCTGCTCAACACCGGTACCAACAAATGTGGGGAGGCTGCTATTGTGTGAAGACAACCTTTGACCCGTAGACACACCAACTCAATCATTTCCTGTATTCAATGGGATACATTTCCAATGGGAGAAGTGAACGTGAACACATATTATGATAATTATGTAAATATTGGAGCCATTCTTCCCAAGCCACATATCTCCAGGTACATCTCACGGTCCTTTATTTGATAGATCCTCAACTTCTCAGTCGTTGGCTGAACCAGAAGCTGTTCTGTCCCTCCTCGGTGAAGGCTGTCTCAAAGCTCTTATTTCTGCCCCAAGGAGGGATCCTCGAGGAGCTATAGGCGAGGATACAGGAGAGCAGCCTCCCCGGAAGTCATGCAGCTGAAGGAGTCGCTAACTCTATGCACTTTTCAGACGGACAAATGAGGAGAAAATTAACAAGCTCTCGCCAGATCTGGCAACACAGATAAGCTAACGCCAGCTACTGTTAGCGAACGCCCTAACAAAACTAATGTTTGTCATCCTAAATATGTCTTTTAGCTCTGTAAATATCTAATTTCAGCAAAAGAAAATATTAATACATTATTTAAATATAACTTTTCATCCATCCACACAACGTTTACTACACTTTCAAACGAGACCACGCCCATTTAGGAGACAGAAAGTGTACCGTTTGATTACAATGGGGCAGCGTGACATGGGCTATCTTTAGTTATAGAGAATTTTTATGTTTAATGTATGTATATGTATAAATATGTTTAATACAATAATACTGAAAACAGCTGTACAATATACAGTATACACACACACACTCCAATCCCCTTAACGGCACCGCCAAAACCCCCTTGGAGTACACACACGCACACACACACACACACACAGTCAGACAGAGCCAAAGAGCACACAATGAATATAGCGCACATTGCCCTACAACGATCACAGTGCCCTAAGGATCCAAAGCGTTTTCACTGTCGGCCATGTTGGCTCCACCCTTCAGCTCGTCGGCCATTGATCGTGATTTCTGTTCTTTATATAAGAGAAGTGACAGAGACGTGGTTTTATATCCAAGCAGAACAGATGCTGTCTGATCTCTGAGCCTCTGATCTTTCTGTTTTCATCAGAGTGCTTGTGTTCTTACAATGATGGTGGAGAGTACAGTACAACGTTACGCTAGCCTATACAAAGCATATCGCCCAAAAGTACAAAAACTATGCTACAAAAGAAAACGTCCCTATAAAGTGGTCACGTGTAAACAGTGTAGGTTTGTAGTACTACCACTTAGTTTTTTGTGAAAGTGCTCGGTGAACTACACTGAACAAAATTCTAAACGTAGCACTGTTTTTGCCCCCATTTTTCATGAGCTGAACTCAAAGATCTAAGACTCTTTCTATGTATAAACGGCTTATTTTCTCTCAAATATTATTCACCAATCTGTCTAAATCTGCATTAGTGAGCACTTCTCCTTTGCCGAGATAATTCATCCATCTCACAGGTGTGGCATATCAGAATGCTGATTGAACAGTAGGATTATTACAGGGGTGTGCCTTAGGCTGGCCACAATAAAAGGCCACTCTAAAAGGTGCAGTTTTATTGTATCTGAAAACCAGTCTGTATCTGGTGTTATGTTTAGGATTCATCCCTCTCTCACATGCTCTCTCTCTGACTGCAGTTTGTCATGGTAACCAACTTGAACCTAGACCCACAAAAAATACCTGGACACTTGACTGATAATTTATGGTAAATGTCTATCTAAGGTTTTTATTGTTATTATTATTACTGTTATTGTTGTTATCTTTGTCTTTTTCTTTTTTCTCTCTCTATACTGTATTCTTATTGCTAAAAACTGCTTCAAATTTCAATTTCCTTGCGGGAGTCATCCCAAAAAGATTAATAAAGAGTCTAAGTCTAAGGCTGAATCTCATTTCTCTGTCTTACCCTTACCCCTTACCCCTTCCCCTTGGTTTTGCGCGTTCACGTGGGACCTAGTGGTGTCCCATTACCTAGGGGTAGAGGATAGAACGATGGGTGTATTGTCCTAGAAACCAAGTGTGGACGCGAGCTTACTTGTAAACAAGGGCTATTGTACAGCAAGCAACAATGGCTGCCCAGCGACCAGAGAGACCCATAAATGTAAGTACTTTCTGCTTAAATAATTGATTTAAAAGTTACGACAGTCTTGTTTTGTGGTCTATGCAGTCCTGTACATATATACTTGCAACCATGTTCTTAACTGAAATGTTTTAAAAATTGCTAGCTTGCGCTAATCGCTAACACTAATCGCTAACGCTAATCGCTAACACTAATCGCTAACGCTAATCGCTAACGTTAACATTGATTTGAACAACAGTCCCGCATTTCTCTGGCTTGAATGGACTGTATACATTGCATAGACTGTATATATTAATATTAACGGTCTATGATACATTGCTACGTGCTTTACATACATAAACCGCTCTGTATCACACAGGGACGCCGGAGGACACCCAACAGCTGATCCACTTTAGGGCTGAAAATGAGCAGAAGTTTCCTAATTCATGTGTTCATGTTGAACCCATTCATTATTGCATAAGTACTGTATTATTGTAATCATTTGTAATTAATTCCTGTTCATGCACTTGTATATTGTTGTTGGTTTTGATACGGGACACTGATGATAGATGGCGGGGGGAATGTTTTTGCCTGTTATGTTTAATTTATTGGGCAATAAAGAGAGATTTTTGTTAACAAAATGTTTTTCTAAACATCAATGACATTTAAAACGGTGATAACTGATATGCAAATGACACTGTTGTCAAAACCCACGCAATCGACAGACAGAGACGGCATCTTGGAAGTTTGTGATCAATACTGTATGGTGATGTAACCAAGTTGTGTCCCATTTCATAGGGGTATGTTTTCACCCCTACCCCTTACCCCTTGGTTTCAAGGGCCTTGGTTTCAAGGGCCAAGGGGTAGGGCCTAGGGGTAAGGGGTAGGGGTAAGATGGAGAAATGGGATTCAGCCTAAGTCTAAGTCTGGCACTTTGGAGAGGTGTTCTCTTTACGGATGAACCCTAAACCTAACACCAGAAACTGACTGGTTTTTCGGTTGCTGTGCTTCATTTGCAAAACCTTCCCAACTGCTTCTTACCAGCTCCACGTCTCATTCCTCCAGATAACAAATATTTAGCCATTAACAGCCACTGTACGCTCCTTGGTTTCAACACATTCCCATGAATGGGTTTTGTATGATATTGTATGAAAAGTTATACACACCAATTTGTATGATATGCTACGAAATTACAACCGCCAGTCGGTCACATGACTAGTTGCGCATTGCCAGACCCATCTCCACAGCGTTGTGGAGTAAGGTCTGGCTACACCACAGATGCATTCTGGGATAAGAGGAAAAAAGGCTCTGGGTTGTTTGCATTTTTTTTAAGGCCCTGTTTACACAAATATGCTCGCGGGTGAAAACATGAACATATTTTATTGGATGTGCCTTTCATTTAGACGGCAACAGCGGTTTTGGGGCTTAAAAACACAAAAAAAAGTAAAACCAATCTCCAGGGTTGGAAATCTTAAACGCCATCTAAAGGGTAAAAACGCATTGTGCGAGTGTTTGTGTGAGTGTGTGCCGCTCCAATCAGCAATAACTCCACCTCCTCGTCTGACAAAATTGTCAGCTTTTGTTTTTTGCTTCGCGCGCTAGAGAGAGAAGTAGAAGGAAGGCTGTATGCAGGCGCGCAGACTTGGTGGTGTTGTGTGGCAGTGCTTCACACTACCACCTAGCCGCCTGGAGTGCATACTACATCTAATTTCACAAACTTTTGCACGTAGATTTCCCCCCCAAAACTTGTCTAAATGCGGAATAAAAAGTGATCTTCAGATCATTGTTGTCTGATCATAGCCTAAACCAATCACAATGGTCTTGGGCGGCACAGCGACGGTGGCTCTGCTAAACAGTCTCGGGAAGGAACATTTGCCCCCTGACCTGTTACCTGTCGCCGTGTGTACTTTGTCCACAGGAATCCCACCAATTTCTTCAAAACTTGTCGTTTTAAAGCTCGAAGGTTGTTGTTTTCCAAAGAAAACGGGGTTTGAAGGTAAGGGACATCCCGGCGATTATTATGGAAATGAATCCAGACTACATGGCTACCGATAAGTTAAGTTTAGCGGTTATTACAGTTAAAAGCTCCTGCTCTGCCTTTGAGAAAATGAAAGCTCAGATGGGCCGATCTGGAATATTGCCCCTTATGAGGTCATAAGGGGCAAGGTTACCTCCCCTTTCTATGCTTTGCATGCCCAAAGAATTTGGCCCACACAACAAAAAGTGGGTGGGTCCTCCCTTGCTAGTCAGTGAAGATAACCAAACAGTAGCACCTTGGCTTTAATATCAACACATACAGTAGCACTGGTACAACTACTAGCTTGTCTCATTGACCAGGATTAAAGAGCTGCTGACACTGGTTGAATGATGTTAACATTAACTAGCTTTAAACTGTTTTTAAACTGTTGGCTTTATAACATGTGCAAGTGTACTGTAATTCAATGCTGCAACAAAAAAACTACATGATGCCTTTAAAAGCATCAGGCAAACAAAGAATGAAAATTCACTTTAATACCAGCTTGTTAAGTGAGAGTATGTGAGCACACAGCCAGATGCACTTGAGCAGCAGACACAATAAGATGCTTTGTTTACCTTGCTGTGAGTAGTGAAAACACAGGTTGGACTTTAATTGACGTGGACTCTGAATGAGCCAAGTGGAATAGATTTGAGGAAGCAGTAGCGTGGAAGTCAAGTCTGTAGCAAAAGCACAGAATGGAGATTTATGTATTTTGGGTATTCCTCAAGTGGAATGGATTTGACTGACGGCGCTCTGACAAGTAAAGGGCAGATGCGCTGAAAATTGAGTGGGCCCGATATCATTGGTCCCAAAAAGTGGGTGGGTCTTGTCCCCCCCACATACAATAGTTCCAACGCCCATGCTCTAATGAAATCATAAAACACTTTCACCACAGTGAACGGGCTATGAAGCTGATAAGAAGCTGTTATCTAATGAATGTCGTCCATTTGAATCTTGTGTTTTCATGGTTCATGTTCATAACGTCTAGTGGCCTTTTTTTCCTGGGGGCAACTGAGGTGCCGTTGAGTCAGCAGCTTTGTTTAAACAGAAGAGTCTGAACCGTGTCGTTGTCAATGCACCGCTCCACCTGTTGCCACGGTGATCTGCCACAGTCAGACACAGTGGAAAGTTCGCCGTGGAGCGTCATCAGGCTTTTTCAGGCACTTCTTCATCATTGTCCTCCGTCTTCTCCTCCGCTGGCCCCGAGCCTGCAACGATCACCGTGAAACGGGTCAGCTAATGAGGCCAAATTAACACTACAGCGTTTTCATTTTATTCTTCTTTTTTTTAAGCAGCATTTTGAGACAAAAATGATCTCCATGCACACAAATGTTTTAGCTCCTGTAGCAGAACTAATCTGTGTCCATATGAACACGTCTGACAATGTATATCTACGGTGGCCCTGAAGGTCAAAACACAAACATTTCAGAAAACAAAACATTTCTGTTTCTATTTTTCTGAAAAGTGTTTTGTGAAATGCTTTTGTATCACATAACCATTCACACACACTGGGCCTGTAACAAAAGGCAGATTGCCTGACGTTACTTTGTGGGAAGTAAGAGCTAGGATGTATCAGCTTGTAGCGAGAACGAGGTGGAACTGTTACTGAAAGGTATCTAATAGAGCCCGACCGATAAAGGGTTTTTAAGGCCAATACCAATACAAATATTTGGTTATTTAAAAATCTGAAATTATGATATATCGATATATATATATATATATATATATATATATATATATATATACACTACCGGTCAAAAGTTTGGAGTCACTTATACATTTCCATACCACTCCATTATAGACAGAATACATGCTAATTTGGGTGGGGGGGCTGATCTTTAATGCAATATCTACATTGCCCATTATCAGCAACCATTCATCCAATGCTCCAAAGGCACATTCTGTGTACTAACCTATCATTTAAAAATAAAAAACTAGAAAAACATTGGAGAACCATTTTACTATTATGTAAGCACACATGTAATCTGAAAATGGCTGCCCTGGTTAAAAAAACAATGCAACTGATCTCAGCTGGCATTCTGTCTACAATGGAGTGCAATGGGAATTTCTATGTGACCCCAAACTTTTGACCGGTAGTGTATATATATATATATCTATATATATATATCTGGACGCTCTACAACAGACTATGCAACGCCATCACTAACAGGGACGTTGTAGAGCGTCCTTTGGTGGACAGACTATGCAACGCCATCACTAACAGGGACATTGTAGAGCGTCTTCTGGTGGACAGACTATGCAACGCCATCACTAACAGGGACGTTGTTGTGCGTCCTCTGGTGGACAGACTATGCAACGCCATCACTAACAGGGACATTGTAGAGCGTCCTCTGGTGGACAGACTATGCAACGCCATCACTAACAGGGACGTTGTAGATCGTCCTCTAGTGGACAGACTACGCAACGCCGTCCATTTTTAATTTATTTTTTAAATATTCATTCGTCAGAATTATTTATTTGTCATTTTTAATGATTCTGACGAATGAATATTTAAAAAATAAAATATTTTTAAAACGTTATTGGCTATTATAAATGCAGATACCGATGCCTAATATCGGCCCACCAAAATATTGGTCAGGCTATAATATCTAAGTGACCTTACCGCTTAGACAGACTGCTGGCGTCGTAGTTTCCAAATGTCTCTGTTTGCGCCTGTTCAGACTACAAAGTATCCCCGGAGTTTTCAAACCAAAACGGGGCAGCAGTGTTTTCAAATGTCTCCGTTTTAAGGCGCTCTGCAACGCTGCGGAATAGGGCAAGGTGTAAATGTAGCAAAATATGTGTTGATCCTAGTTTACATGTACATGGGTACTTTTTTAAGCATTGCTTTTACTCTGCGTTTCAGCTCACTCACAAACTTTCAGGTCACTGAAAATGGAAAACTTCAACTTTATGCTAATGAGGAACGGGCAACTCAACGCCTCACTTTTCCATGCCTAGAAGGTTCCATAATAATGCATGGACAACGCCTCAGAGTTAGAGTTTTAGAAATGTTTGCGAATTATGTCATGTTCGTACCGTTCCAAGTCAGGTGGACAGGGGACTTGTCGTTCTGTGATTGGTCAGAAGTGTGTCCATCAGGGGCACTGTGACTGGGCGAGTCATGTGATTGTGATTGGGTGTCTGAGTTGACAGACTCCACCTTCTCTTGTTCTTCTTGCTCCTTATTGGCCAACTCTGCACACAAACAAAGGAGCATTTAAGTTACAGAGCACTAGATAAAGAAGTACATTTCTTCCATATCTTTAACTGATGTAATGTTCCAGAAAACATCACAAGACAAAATGTCTGCAGCCATGCTGTCGCTCTGTGAGGTTGAACTGAGGTACAGTGGTGCTTCTAAAACAAAAACTACAGAATGGAACATGCTTCATCAGGAAGAGAATTAACATTCTAAAATCTGAGTTTGTTTTTCACACAGATAACTACCGCGTAGAGAGAGATTACCACATTTAAAGCTTTGGCAACATTTAATATAAACACCTATACAGTATATACTGTATGACAGTTATAGTATATAATGTATATGACAGAAAAAAGCAAAAGCATAATAGGTCTTGGATCACTAAGTCATTACAATTTGTCCTTTAATGACCATAATTACTTGTAGCAAATCCACCACAATCTATCAAATAATTGATAGACATTTCACTTAAAACCCAAATATCAGGAATAACCCAAAGTTATGTATTAATAAACATTCCCTCCTATGGAAAAACTGGGTTGAAAAAGGAATTATTACAATAGGAAACCTATATGAGAGGGCTAATATAAAATAATTTGAAAGGTTGGCTGGTGAATAAGATCTGCCCAGAAATGATTTTTGGAAGTATTTACAAATGCGTCATATGTTAGTTACTGTCATAGAGAAAGGAATAGAGCCTCAGCAATCAAACCTTCTCTCCCAGACAACGAAAATAATGAGTTTGGGGCACGAGGCTGCAATCTTTTATGCCAAATTGTCTCAACAGACACTTACCATATCTTATGTAACAATGTTAGCTTGGTCGGCAGACTTAAACATTGTTGTCACACATAAAGAGTGGGATTGTATTTGTGAAAACACTAAGAGGGTCTCTAGAGACATTAAAATTCGTTTAATCCAGTTTAAGATTCTCAATCGTTTTTATTGGACTCCGACCCGGCTCTTCAGGCTAAAGCTGAGGGACAATGCAGACTGCTGGAAGTGCTGCAGTTCGGAAGGGACTTTTCTTCACCTGCTCTGGGAATGTCCCATTATTCAGAACTACTGGCTAAAGATTCATGATCGCATTGAAAACATTACCCGGACTAGTTTGGAGTTCTGTCCGAGGCTTTATGTTTTGAATGATCCACATGTGACATTGAACTGTGGAGCAGCGGACTTTGTTCAGACCAGTGTAATGGTTGGAAAACAAATAATAATGAGAAACTGGAAGAACCCGGCTGAGCCCTCTTTCCAAGAGTGGTGCATGGAGTTGGCAAAAGTGGCTTCATATGAAAAAATGTCTTTTAACATCAATGACAGGGCAGAAAAATATGTGACTAAATGGGGGAAATATGTGCAATACCTTGCTACCAGATGAGAATGTGGTGCTTATAGTAAAACTGTACACTTGATCCATTTATAACCATAAATTACTAATTACAAAAAATGACATGACATGACTTTTTTTTCTGGTGCGCATGAGAAACTTTCTGGTGCAAAAGTATCTTGTGCGCACAGGAAACCAATCTAAGGCTAGAGAAATTTCTCGTGCGCACCAGAAAGTATCTTGTGCACACCAGTAAAAAATTTTTAAAAATTACCGTTTCCCTTTAGGGGCTCAGTATCAACCTCAGGGAGCGCTAGTAAAGTAAAGTCAGATGATCACCTAAGTCTGAGGGATTCATTCTTTGGGGAACATAAATAGTTTTACAAAATGTTTGGGGCAATTCATCCAACAGTTGCTGAAATGTCTTAAATTTGACTTGATGAAACCTGTAGAAACCCTGGTGTACCGTGCACGGACAGCTCTTTCCATCTGTCCTTGTTGCTGCCGATGACGCCAGATAGGTGGAGCTTCAGAGCCGGCTGGTCGATGGCCGTCAAGGAAAAGTCCATTTGTCCTTCATTGCTGTTACCATAGCGCCCGCTACTGTGTCTCTGCACTGACTCCACGGTAACGGAACCGCTTCCTGTTAGACTGGAACAGAGCAGAGTAGGGTTATAACAATTGTTACATCATTGTTTTGCATAATCACCATTTCTTTGTTTAACCCATAGACTGGTATTATTAATGGACAGAACATCCGGTTCGGCAAAGTGCTGCAAATGCCAAAGTACCTTAAACTTGTATTATATCTGAATTCCTGCGGGGGGGGGGACTCCTTAAAGCTGCATTATATCTGATCTCCAGCAGGGCAGACTCCTTAAACCTGCTTTCTATCTGAACTCTTGCGGGGGGACACATGCAGTTGCAAAAGGAGGTCTGTTTTTGTAGAATACTGAGAAAGTGACCCACTTCCCACTTAATTTATTACCTCAGTTAACATTTTCATAAAGAGTTTATGCTCTCAATCGCTAGTTTTAAGTCTTCTGCAACACAGAATGATGTACATTTTTGTAATTATGGTCTCGCTAATTTTAAAATTGGCAATAAAGCCGGGGGTGTTTTAGGGCGTGGCTATGATGCAATTGTCAGTGAAAGTGTATAACGTAACGTGAGTGTAAGGGCTCCTCTCTTACTTCTCTCACTCGTCTAAAATTATCACATCTGCAACCAACCATGGGTGATGTCGCACATGCTCTAACTATTAATATTAACAGTATGAAATAAAAGCGCAAGAAATTGTAATTAGCTAAGGTGCTAAGGTATGAATGTTGATGTTAATTAAAAAAGCAATGGGCCTTATTCACCAATATCTTCCTAGGTTTTCTCTAAAATAAATTCTTAATAAAGTCCCTGGGTGTGTTCTTAAAATGAGGAATCCCCATGTCTTCGTATACTGAAAGCTTGAGCCAATTGCTCCTATTTAGCATAGGTGAACGCCCCGTTGATTCCCATAAAAAAGGCATGAGATAGCAGGGCCGTGTTGTGTGCACACTTAGAGAAAAAAAAGACGTGGCAACCCTAACCCTAACCCCTAACCCTAAGCAGTGCATACTAAGCAGCAATAAAACCGATGCATGGAATACAGTTACTCATGCAGTACATGCTGTGTCCGGAGAAGGGCGCAGAACCGATGAAGTAGAAAAGAAATGGTTTGATCGGAAATCTGAGGCAATTTCATTTTTACTTCTAAAACATAAAGATACTAATAAACAAAAATATTTGATCATAAAAAAACATAGAAGATACTCTTGGCGTATAAATAGCATGATCAATCACTTATTATTGACGGTAGAGGTCCCTGATAACATAACTGACTGGCAAAGCAAGGCAAGTTTATTTATATAGGTCTAGCACAGTTTATACACAATGGCAATTCAAAGTGCTTTACAAATGAGCAGTAGTGTGTATTTATTAAAACAAACATATAATTATGTGTAAAAAAAACAGCAAAAAAACAAAAAACTAAGAGATATATTGTTAATCCAAAATATTTCTGAGACTGAGAATATCTATAAACCAGGAGAAGTGTGATAGACCCAATCACAATGTTTCTGGCACAATTTGGGGAGAAAGTATTTGGTCTGGAAGTGGAACTGTAATTACTTTTGTGTTGTGTAGTAGTAGTAGTAGTAGTAGTAGTAGTAGTAGTAGTAGCAGTAGCAGTAGTACCTTGACTTCCTGTTTCCAGACTCTCTGGCCTTCCTGTCCTCTTCTATCAGCGGACCAATCAGTTTCTCCGTCGTGTCGATCAGAACACTGAAAGTCGGCTCCACGATGAAGTCAATGAAACCTGCAACAAGTGAGCGAGACACGATGGAGAGACAAGGGGCAGAGGAAAGTTCGGAGGATGGAGGAGTAAAAAGACAGCACAAATGATAAACATAACTTTATAATTTCATAATCAGACCCATTCCTCTGAGATTAGAGAATTAGCAGGTGTCATTGTTGACCCAAAGTTAATTTACTCTAATTTAATTTATGCTAGTCTCACACCGCCAGACCTTCCTCCGCAGCGTTGCAGAGGCGGGTCTGGCAAGTCTACACAACACTCTGGGATGGGAGAAAATGTGCTCTAGTTTATTGGAATTTCTTTAAACCAATCACAATTGTCTTGGGTGGTGCTAAGCGCCGGATGGAGCCACGGTGCCGCAGCAAAATAGCCTCGGGAAGGAACGTTTGGTGGAGCATGTGTACGTTGTAAAGTAGTTTTAGTCGTCAACAGAAAACTCTGGTATGACGGATAGTCTAGCTAGCTGCCTGGATTTACCCTGCAGAGATCTGAGAACCAGGTAACCATAGTCCTCAGATTGGACAGATAGTCTAGCTAGCTGTCTGGATATACCCTGCAGAGATCTGAGGACCAGGTAACCATAGTCCTCAGATTGGACAGATAGTCTAGCTAGCTGTCTGGATTTACCCTGCAGAGATCTGAGGACCAGGTAACCATAGTCCTCAGAAATCCACCGGAGGTTAGAATGCCAACACAAGACTTGATCAGCGAAGTTGCAACGATTCCATCAGCCGGTATGAGTCATGCTGAGATGGGCCGCTTTAGGGCTCTGCAACTTTTCCCAGCGACACTCTGAAACAGTTTCTTCTTATCGCAAATCTTTGGTCTGGCTTTAAAGAGACGCCAGCCACAATCCTTAGAAAGCCATTTTGGCCACTTGTTCCCAGGATCAAGTTCTTTTTTGTCTTGTCCCTGGCACCTAAATGAAATGCCAAATGACATTATTAATGAGTTTTGTAACACCTTGGTGTGTGTGAAATGTCAAAATGTCTGCTGAGTGGCAGCAATTTAAAAAAAGGTAGAGTCATTGAGTTTGCTTAAGTCACGACTGATGAAGAGTCTCCGGATCGTCTCCATGTGCTCTGGTGAACCATGTTGTACAAAATGATGAGATGAGAAGGATGAGAGTGCACATGAGATCATGCAACATTATCTCTCCTCTCAGAGTTCATCACTCAGTGGAAAATTACACCCTCATTATCATGATAATTATGATTATCGTCTCAGTACAGCTTTGTCGCAATGCATAAAGTGATGTAGGCATTAACTCAAGGTTCTGTAGCTTTAAAAAATGCTTTCAGTACTGTAACATACCAGAAATTCTAATTATGAACGCATAATGCAGCTGCCAAGTGGTTGTGAATGTCAGAGATAAGAGCGAGGGCTCAGTCTTTTAAAAAACACTGTTCACAGTCTTTTAGAAATCCACTGGAGGTTAGAACGCCAACACAAAGAAAGAGAAAGGGGACGGAAATCCGGCACCTGGATGTAAAACGTCTTCGATATAGACTAGTTCCCAGTTAATACTGCTTCTCCCCTACCTGTGGTTGAGTGATGGTTAGGTTGCATTGGTTGAAAGTTGTTCTTACCTATCTGTGATTGGGCGATCATGGTGGCTTTGCGGTCACAGAGAGGAGAGAAAGGGAGGCCCAGTTCCACCTCTTTATCTCCCTGGAAGAGACACAGTCACCAAGGCAACATGAACATCAACTCAGATCCACTAGGTGCTTGGTATTTAAAGACATGTTTTACCACCTGGAGCATGATGAACACAGAAAAGCAAACCGTGTGCATTCAAACAGAAAGAAATCTGACGATGCAAAAAATATCTTTTATCCTTCCCAGTCCTGTAAGAGATGTACACACTGCAGTGATAGGACAGCCAACATAAGTATGTGATGAACACATAAGATCTCTTCTGACCATCGCGTTTGAGAAACTGGAACCAATACTTGTTTTTGTTTAAATGACAATTGCATAGTCAATTGTCTGTCATTTGACAACTTAATTAATCAGCTTATCATTGCAGCTGTACTTGTATAAACTGTTGGGTAGTATTATGTATAAAAAACACATTTTATAAGTTTTTCATATGTTTAGTATGCAGAAATTGTATTGTCATAATCGTAAGTAAATGGGATGTGACAATGCGTGGCAAAAAATAGTTAGACAATTTAAATTGTAGTATCTAATGACTTATAAATTAGAATCAGGTTCTGTTCAAATCAAGCACTGTACCAATGTAAAGCGTCAATGATTTCCATCTTAGTGGAGTGGTATTTTGAAGGAGGTATTCTATGTGGAGAGCAGTGATTGGTGGCTGTATAGGTTTATGTTAGTTTTGGTGCCCCTTCTATAGACTTTAATCTGCCAACTCACAACTTTCAATGTTCTATGTTACCTAACATGCTAATAGGGATGAGCCGAGTACTCGGCTGAAACAAGTATCCGGTACGGATAAAGCAGTTTTGCCGAGTACAAGTATTATACGAGTAATGCGAGTCAATATCTGTGCTCGGATTGAATACAACTCCTCAGCTGACCGTCTCTGCGTTCTGTGATAGGCTAGTCACAGCGCCCCTCCCTACACACACACACATTCCTTCTGTTGCTGTGTGCCGCTCTACTCACACACACACAGAACACGGAGAAGTGAGCAGCTCTGTCCCTCTCCCTCAGGTCCGCGGGGCTTTTCCGTTAACGTTTAGGGTTTCTTCAGCTTCAGGTTTGTTTTTAACTTCGGTTCGAACTAGTACCTAGTAACCAGGAGACTTCTGGTAACTGTGGGGTATAGTGCTTGGTAAAATGCAACTTGCGTTGCATCTCTGCCGTCGGAGTTTTTTTTTTTTTTTTTTTAAACTGCCTGCTGGCTCTAACCAGTTTTTTTGAGTGTCTGAAACTTTATTGCTGTGTTTTATAAAACAAATAAAAGGCAGTTGCGGTATAAATAAATAATATTACAAATTAAGATACACACACACACACACATTCCAAACACCCCCGCCCCCCTCTCTCCCTTTGTTTCTCTCTCTCTCTCTCTGTAACTCTTACTCACTCACAGACACACACACACACTCACACATACCTGGTGTGAAAATATAAAAGAACCAAAAAAAAAAAATGATCACACTGATCATAGAAAAATAAGTTAAAAAAGAAAGTTATATTGAGTATGAAAACTCTTGTTCATTGCATTTTACTTAATAATTGCAACTGCATTGTATTTATTGTTGCAAAATTGTTTGTTACCATGACAACACCACTGATCTTGTAAATAGTTTTCTAATCAGCAATAAATATAACAATTTCTGATCAACCCATGTCAATTGCATGCTTAAAATAACATACCGGTTAAAGCCCCGCCCATTTCAAGACAACCCGACCCACTTCCGGGTTAAATTCTGTCCACTTCCGGGTTAGGCCCCGACCAGTCCGAGTACAGATACGGATACAGATAATTCATGTGGTAAACAGATACAGATACAGATAATGCTGTACTCGCTCATCCCTACATGCTAACATATCCTATATTAAGTATGTTTGAAGCACTGAGAGACAGAGTGAGTGTACATTTCATTGGGTTAGGTCACTCTCCAAGCTACTGCAGAGCTTTTAAATTGATGCTGAATTTTTGATATAATAAATTTTATAATCAGGAAACAGTGTCAAGCGGCTTCCTTATCAAACACATCATCCAACACAAAATGGATTGAGATTTTAAAAAAAGAATTGCGATGCAGTTCTAGATGGCCGAGGGCGTAATCTACTTTCATTTTCCTTGTTTGACTTCAGACGTTACTGTGTCTGTCTTCTTAGGTTATTTTTTTTGTATTCAGTAAGTTATTTTGATGTGGTTTTGATGGGTGGATTATTTAAGATAAATTAAAATGTCAGTGTCCCTTTTCATAAGAGGACGCATCTTTTGTTTTGCACAGTTTATAGAAATAAGGGAACATTATTTTAGTTATTTTTCTGAGAAAATCCTGTATTGTTACATCCTTAATTATTAAGTAACTAAGCTGTCAGATTAATGTAGTGAAGTAGAAGTATAAAGTAGCCTAAAAAAGACTCAAGTAAAGTACAAGAACCTAAAATGTGTACTTCAGTGCTTGAGTAAATGTGCGTGTTTGCCTGTTGAAAGAACTCCTCCATGAGGCTGTGAGTCCAGCGGTAGTGCAGCGGCCAGGCTTTGGCCGGATGACTGATGTCGGCAGCGTGAAGCAACAGAGACAAAACCTTCACTCTGTCCAGACTGCAGAGAGAGAGAGCAGAGTGAACACAGTTCAGATCAAAAGTCATTCAGTAAGAAACTGTTAAATCAATCAATCAACATTTATTTATGTAACACAGGGTATATTATATTGCAGACTTGGTTAACTGTAACTTCCTTTTAACCTTTAACTGAGAGGTAACAACATAAAATATTTTTTTTATTTTATTTACATAGCGCTTCACAGCTTCCAACAGGTATCCGAAGTGCTTTACAACAAGGACCAAAGAATAAAACAGCGTAACATACAAAAGTGTTGTTGTTTAGCCCAGTGGCAAGTGTCTCCAGTCACAGGCTGATGGCAGCTTTAAAGCTACAGCACGTAGTTTCTGTCGCCCCCATGAGGAATTCTAAGTAATGACAACAAAACTGTCCGCGTATCCACATGATACAAGCCGAATTTAAAAAAGCTATTAGACAGATTCCATAGGGCCGTACATGAAGTCATTGCTAAAAGCTGACTGTAAATTGAAAAAAATAAAATAAAAAAGACTATACATTTAAGTTTCCAACCAAGCTGCCCCACTGTAATTGTAGTTCAAACTTCATAAAAATTCATTAAAAAAAACAGCAGATGATACTCAGTATTACTGTGTTGTGGCTGAAACCAAACTGCAGATGAGAGGTCAGAGGTCACTGACCTGAGTGTCTGCATCAGGGCATTCCTCATGGTCTTGATCTGCTGGAAGTGACAGGACATGTCCGTGGACATCACCATCTCTATCACCAGAGCCCTCAGCTCCCTGCCACAAAGCAATACACACAGTACTTAATCAGTGATCAATACAACATACAACATTTACAGACTGAGACACAGCAGAGTGGACAATTCACTGTGAATAAATGTGCAATAAGCCTCACTACATCATTCATACTGTGAAATACTACTCTGCAAGATTTGCAAGATTTATTCTTGTGAAAAATGCAATATCCCTCATAGTTGTAACGGACCCATTACCCTTAAGATAGTGTTTATATATTTATTCCTTCTACTCTTTCTCCTCCTGGTTTACAGTAGTACTTAACTCCAGTTACAGTAAGTCAAGATCATGTCTTAATCAAATTTGTGTATTGTCTACAATTGTAACTAAAAGAATAACTGAAAATAAGCCAACATTATTGACTTTCAGAAAGCTTTTGATATGATCAATAGGGATCTGTTAGGATATAAACTTATAGAGTAAATTGTTAATGGGCTCTGAAGTCTGTTTATCACAAACCCATAGCATGTGCTAGATTGAATGAACTCCACACAAACTGGTTTCCAACATCATCAGGGGTAAAACAGGGTGATATGTTGTCCCCCACATTATTAATTCATATAAATGATTTAGCAAAAGAAATCAAAGCATTGAGTTGTGGGATAACATGTTGAAATGAAATGACAAGTAATCTTCTGTACGCAGATGATATTTTACTGTCATCCTCTGAATATAATATGCAGCGGATGCTCTCCTATATTGATAATTGGTGTAATAAATGGAGAAATATTTTCTTTAGAAAATCTTTAACTACTCGCAGCATCTACAAGTTTAAAATTTGGTCACACAAGCTGAAATTTTCAGACTCATAAATATCTAGGGTTCTGTATTGATAAAAATGAATTTTTGAAAAAGGTCTTTTAGCCGGTGTGCTTTTCTATGCCCTTAACTCTTTTTACTTGACTCAAGGAGTCTGCACAAGAATTATCTATGTGCCTGGACTGTTTGGTGTATGCACAAATGGCAAATACACATTTTGAATCTTGAACGAATCACAAGAACATGTGTTAATTTATCAATCCGGATTACCGGATGTACCGTTCTGAAGCCTGGCCTCCAGCGAGTGATGTCTGGCTTTGTTCCTCCTCTTTTGTTATCTGTTTTTTCCCCACATAGGAGAAGTTAGGCTTCAGGACTTCCTGCCAGAAAGAGTCACTTTGTGACAGAATGTTAAAATGTGTAGCAATAAGTCAACTGATCATCAGTCCCATTGCCCATCATGCTCTGAACCTCTATAAACCTCCCCCGGAGGAGCTGTATGTGAGTAGCCTGGCTCCGCCCGCCGACGTTCTTCCGCTCAATTTTTATTTTCCTTCAGTACCCCGTCTGTGTTTGCGGTTTTCTTTGTCCAAATCTTTGGAACAGAGGGAGTGGCTGAGAACGATGATGTTGAGGTTGTGCGCTAGTTTGAGTTGTAGTTCCATAATGGCGGCGGAAAAAGATGCAAGCGAAGCCATTCGATCTATTATATCCAGAAGATAAAGCCTGAGCAAGAACAATCTTTACTGAGTTCTATTGGTGGCCATGATGTTGTGGCCCTCCTCCCCACGGGGGTTTGGGAAAAGGTAGATTTTCCAGCTTGCTTTATTAGTGGTGAAGGAGTTGGCTAAGGCGAACACCAGCGATCCTAAGCCGACATCACAACCAAGCATTAGCGATTGGTTATGGCAGATCCAATAGTTTTAAACTTCAACAGAGTACCCGCCTTCAAGGAAGTTAACACTGTTAATGGAGAGTGGCCAGACTCTCTGGACAAGTGAAATGGACCAGAGACTGGTAGGACCAGGCTAATGGACCAGTCTGGTAGGACCGGGCTAATGGACCAGAGTCTGGTAGGACCAGGCTGACGGACCAGAGTCTGGTAGGACCAGGCTGACGGACCAGAGTCTGGTAGGACCAGGCTGACGGACCAGAGTCTGGTAGGACCAGGCTAATGCACCAGAGTCTGGTAGGACCAGGCTAATGGACCAGAATGGACCAGAGTGTGGTTGGACCAGGCTAGTATGTGAGAACACAAATGTCCATAAACATACAACGGTCTCTACCCTGCCAGCTGTGTAATGTCCGATTGAGCCCAAAGTGTGAAAAGAGCAGCTCATTGTCTGGAGAATTCACAGGAGCGAGTGACATGCCAATTCATATGGCATCATTGGCGTGTTATCAAGATGCATACTCGCTATTTAGTGTGTTTATCAACACTGTCTGGGCTCCATTGACTTACATTACCTTGTGATAGCGTGTGGATTTCCGAGTAGTATGAAAGTGCCAATATCTGCATAGGGAGGTTGGTCCGCTGTATACAGCGGAGACATACACGCAGATAGCTCAATGTGTACAGATAACACGCCACATAGCTTAAGAAAGTTGACGTACTGCATATGTTTACGCAAAGTCATGATGTCATGTTGATCCATCGGACAAATTCAAGGAACGGCATGAGACTTGTGTGTAAATGTGTGTGTGTGTGTGTGTGTGTGTGTGTGTGTGTGTGTGTGTGTGTGTGTGTGTGTGTGTGTGTGTGTGTGTACCTCCAATCGTCCTTGTTCAGGTTGACAAGGATGTTCATATCTTCCTCGGCCATCAGCCGGTAGGCGGCGCTGACGTGATGATTCTCCAGCACCGACCGGTCGTTATACAGAATGGTCACCTCCGACCTGACGCACACACACACACACAATCAGATGCTGAAAGTCGCTGTGATGGCGCCTCAACAACAACATGTTTATGTTCCATGTCATTCTTCTGGTTAAGGGATTTATGCACATGAGACATTTTAACTGTCCGTCAAATGTGTTTGAACATCACCACGTCTCTGGCTCACACTGGATTATCTCAATATCTATTTGATGGATTGACATGAAATTTGAAAATGTATTGTGTCCAGAAGATGATTCTTACTGACGTTAGTGACTCTCTGACTTTTCATCTAGCAACACCATCGGGTTGAAGTTTCAATGTGTCAAATACAACCAAATTCCTGCAGAACTACAGACATCCCCATCAGCCGCAGCTGTACTTTGTGTTTGGAGGTAATTTGCACTGCTAAAAATAGCTCAGAACACCACCACTGTGTCCAAGCCTCAGAGCCACTCAGAGCACGGCTGTAGACTCCTAGTCATGTTGTCTTTCAAGTTCCATCAGGCCTGAGTCTGTGACACTCTGATAATAATTATATTATTGAAAGGGTGAAGAGCTTGTACGTCCAAATTCGTTGTTATTGAAGAGATGAAACAACATTTTATTGATCTATTTTTGTCAGACGAAGTCAGACAAAATCGCCTCATCGTTGTTTAAATATTTTGCAAAACCCTCAAACAGGCTGTAATGGTGACAGATGGCATTGATTAATGAAAAAAAAAGAATTATGGAGGTTTCTGCCTGACGGCGACGATGCCCAACGGAGTAACCTGATTCTATTAGTGTGCACGTTACCTGGTGTTGATGTGGAAGTTGTTGGTGGTTCCTGTGTGCTCAAAGTCGTGAATGGCTGCAGCAAAAACCATGGCAAGAATCTCCAGCTCGCTGAGCCAGTGCTGCGTGCGCATGCACACACACACAGACACACACACACACTTTTAGCCAATATCTGTCACATTGTGGAAGTATTTTCACATTGTGACTGTCCAAAGAGACCATTTAAGACAAGGTGATGTAACTGTGTGCATGTGAGTGAGTGTGTGTGTGTAAGTTACCATGAGTCCCGTGTGCAGCATCAGGAAGTGGGCGGTCTGAGTGACGTCGGCGGCGTGGATCAGGTTGTGGTAGGGGTTCCTGTGTTTGCTGTAGCCGTTCTCCAGAGCTTCAACAAACTGCACCAGAGCCTGCACCGGGATCTGAACACAGGAAGTACAGGTAGTACTGGTAATACAGATACTATGAGTACTACACTGCGGCTCCTCAGTCATCCAGGACCAAAGTCTTTGCAGCTGACATGACATGTTTTCAATTAAAAATGTCAAGCCCCTCCTGCACACTGAACGTTAACCCTTGTATTGTCCTCCCGGGTCAAAAACTGACAAAAGTTTGACATTTTTGTCCATTTTTCAGACTTTTTACTACATTAATACCATTAGTTTTACACAACTTTTTGGAATTCATGGTCAATAATAATTTATATAGCATTATACCTAATATTTGAGTTAAAAAATTATGAATTATGAATTATTTTGACTAATAGTTAAGATCAGAAGAACATACAGATGAGTTTAGTCAGGAATGAAAGTGGTCAATTGTATTTGCATAGAACGTTGTATGGATTTCAAGTCATTGTTTTGTGGTAATCTGATTAAAAAGAAACCCATATTTCAGATATAGACATTTTTTAAAGGGGTCAAATTTGACCCGAGTACAACAGGATGGTTAAGTGAAACTGTGAATATTAATCAGACCAGATCTTCTTAACTTCACAGAGTAAAGATGCAAGATGGGGGCGTGCACATTATGCAGCGGTGTTTTCTCACTGTAGTGCTTCTGCAAGCTGGGTTTGCACATTACATTTATTGTTTGTGTTCTTAGTGTTTTTATGTCCTTAGTTATTGTCTTTTTTTTACCTATCTACAGTTTTTTTTCATGCCTCAGAAAACAGCCATCCAAATTTCATTATATTGCTGTCTGACCCCTCAATATAATGACAATGAAGCTACTTTGACTTTGAGTGAAGCTTTGAGGAGGTGGATCATGACATTGCTTGGTGGTAATGGTTGTGTTTTATGGAAGTCTGTTAGAGATGTTTGCTCGTACTTTATTATTACAACGTTATCTTTGGGATATGTATCTTGTAATCCTGGGGGAACCATACCATTGTAACCTTGCAGCGCACGTCTGTTTTTTTCTTTCTCTCTTTCTCGGGGAAATTAAGCTGCCTTCAAGTGCGCTCAGAAACGTCGAGATCTATAAACAAGCTGACGGAAAACATTAACCATGAAATATAAAGTCTACTGGTGCTACATTGGGGGAGGGGGGGGGGTTAAAGAACAGGACAGGGGCGTAACAAATAAATCAAAAGTAATGATGTGATTTGTGGAGAAAAGGCACAAATTGTTCACCAGAATCAGGGTATCATTTTTAACAGCAAAAAACAAGCAATATCAGTTTGAAAAAGACATGTAGGACAGCCCCAGGACATTACAAAAGCCACAAATACACAAAAGTTAAAGTATTCATCCTGTCTCTAAATTATGGGTAAATGTGGTTGCCAAATAGCCTTGAGCGGGGTTCGGGGGTTCTCCCCGAAGAAAATGCAACGCATTTATCAATCACCTACTTGTCAGTAACCTATGGAATGATGCAGGTTGCACCCATATAGATTGAAGTGCTGCTCCCAGATGTGCGCTGGTGAAATTGTGGTTGAAAAAAAACCCCAAAAGAAATGGATGACAAGTTCTTATCGTAAATTACAGATTTCGAGACATTTTCAGACATTAAAAATCGTAAAATTTTGTTTCAAGACTTTATAAGGACACGCGGAATGCAGAAAATTAAGTGTTTAACACAAAATGTTCAGGCAGAGGATCCCCAAACCCGTGCCCCAAAGACCTACGTGAATTTGCCCCCTGAACCTTCTCATACAGTTATCTGCCCACCCTGACGGTTAACATATGAAGCTGTGTGTACCCTGAACCTGTTGATGAGGTCATAGCGGGTCAGCAGGTCGTAGACCAGGAACTTGAGGGCGTGGTCTCCAGTGGCCTCGTGGAAAGAAAAAACATCAAACGACCAGTGATCCACTTTCTGGAAAACAAGCAGACAGATTCAGGACATATAAGATCTGGGACAGATAGAGCATTCAGGATGGACATGGAACAATATCTGGGACAGATACGGAGAAGATACAGCATTCAGGATGGACATGGAACAATATCTGGGACAGATACGGAGAAGATACAGCATTCAGGATGGACATGGAACAATATCTGGGACAGATACGGAGAAGATACAGCATTCAGGATGGACATGGAACAACATCTGGGACAGATACTGTGAAGATACAGCATTCAGCATGGACATGGAACAACATCTGGGACAGATATGGAGAAGACAGCATTCAGGATGGACATGGAACAACATCTGGGAAAGATAAGGAGAAGATACAGCATTCAGGATGGACATGGAACAATATCTGGGACAGATACGGAGAAGATACAGCATTCAGGATGGACATGGAACAACATCTGGGACAGATACTGTGAAGATACAGCATTCAGCATGGACATGGAACAACATCTGGGACAGATATGGAGAAGACAGCATTCAGGATGGACATGGAACAACATCTGGGAAAGATACGGAGAAGATACAGCATTCAGGATGGACATGGAACAACATCTGGGACAGATACAGTGAAGATACAGCATTCGGGATGGACATAGAACAACATCTGGGACAGATACAGAGAAGATACCACATCTGGGACTGTAGAGATACGGCAAGCTGACTGCAGTGTAATGCACTGTAATGTAATGTGTCTGCCAGTAGAGGGCAGTGTGATTATAATGTTAATGCTCGCATGGGTGGAGGTCAAACAGCATATTCAATTAAATTGATGTATATAATTATTATTATTATTAGGTCATAATTACATTTTAAGTTTAAAATTATGATTTGTTGTCTTCCAAAAGTTCTATTCTTACTGTTTCCGCTAGTGTTTTACGTCATTATAGAAGCATAAATGAAAAACGACTGCAGTATAATTTAATTGAAATTGTTTCTGAGTTTGTACAGGAAGGCCTGAGGGGAAACAGGTCATCCATTACACACACACACACACCAACTACTCTCCTTCCTTACCTCCTCATTTCCTACCGTTTCTCCTCCTTTCCTACTTTGCTTTTTCATTTTCCTCTCTTCTCTCCATCTATACTCCTGTCATCTCTATCTCCTTACCTTTCATTCCTCCTTCTTTGTGTCTCCCCCATTACCTTTGATTTCTTCTCATTTTTGTCTCTCTTCTCTCCTTTTTTGTGCTTTACCCCCTCCTCACCTTCCCCACCTACCACTATGTTCTCTCCCTATCTTCTTCCCTACTTACTTCCCCACCTCTTCTTTTCCTTTCATTAATCCTTCTTTCCTCTTCTATCTTGTCCTTTTCCATTCCGCCTGTCCCTGTCCTTGTCTAACTTCTTTCTTTGCCTTTATATACTTTCTTTTTACCTCCTCTTTTTACCCCATTGCTTCTGCCATCACTATCTCCTTTATTTCTTTCCGTTCCTTCTCCTTTTGGTCTCCACCCATTCCTCTCCTACCTCCTCCTTTGTGTCTACGTTTTCCTGTCCTATCTCCTCTTTTCCTGTTTTTGCCCCACTCCTTACTTTCCCAACCTCCTATGTTCCCTCCTTAACACCTTTACTCCTTTACTTCCGTACCTCATTTCCTTCCATTGCTTCTCCTTTCCTACTCCACTTCTTCCTTTTCCTCTCCTTGCCTTCATTCTGTCCTATTGTCATCTCTTTCTTTCCTTTCGATTCTCCACCTTTTCTCTTGTACCTTATACTTTTTATCTTTTTGTTTTTACTGTCCTCCTATCTCCCCTTTTTTGCTTTATCCCCCTCGTTATTGTTCCCTATGTTCCCTCCTACGACCTTCTTACTTTTCTTCCCTACCTCTTCTTTTCCGTTCATTCCTTCTTTCCTCGTCCATCTCCTTTTCAATTCTACTTTTCCCTGTCTTTCTCCAATTTCTTTCTTTCCCTTCCTCCTCCTTTTCTGTCTCTGACTTTTACTCATCTATCGCCTCTTTTCTTCCTATTGATCCTCATTTTCTACTCAACCTTCATTTCCTCCTGTGCCCTCTCACTTCCTTCCCTCCATCCTGCTGTCATCTCTATCTCCTTCTTTCATTTCTCCTCTTTTCTTACTTTACCCCCTCCTTACCTTCTCTACCTCTCCTTTTCCTTCCGTAACTCCTACTTTCTATCTTTACAATCTATTTTCTTTTATCTATTACAGCCTATGAATCTCATTCTTTCCTGCAATCATAGTTTTCTTGCCTTCTTACTCAATTGGTCTCCTACTTTCCTTCTATTTCACCTCTTCCTTTCATTCTCTACCTACTCAATTTCTTCTATACTTTATTTCCCTTTCCAGCTTTCTTTCTCTATCTCCTCACATTTCCTTCAATACTTCCAATTTTCCTTGTTTGCATCCTATGCCCCTTTACTACCTCTTTATCATCTTATCTCCTCCCCTACTTTCCTTCCCTTCCAACACTTTTCTTCCCTACCTCCTCCTTTCCTATTCCACCTCTTCATTATCCTCTACCTCTTACTTTTATTCTCTACATCATCATTTTCTTCTCTACTTTCCACCTCTTTCTGTCCTCTTCTGCCTTCCTCAGTGTCCTTCCATCCATCCTTTTGTATTTTTTCCCTCACTACCACTTCCCTGCTTTCTCTTCACTTTCATTCCCACCCTTTATTTCCTTGGCTACCTCCTCACCCATTTAACAGACTTCTTTCATTCTTATACCTTCAATTTTTCTTGTAAATGTGCAGATAGAGTGAAGATACAGCATTTAGGATGCACATGGAACACAATCTGGAACAGATACAGTGAAGATACAGCATTCAGGATGGACATGGAACAACATTTGGGACAGATACAGCATTCAGGATGGACATGGAACAACATCTGGGACAGACACGGAGAAGATACAGCATTCAGGATGGACATGGAACAACATCTGGGATAGATACAGCATTCAGGATGGACATGGAACAATATCTGGGACAGATACAGTGAAGAAACTGCATTCGGGATGGACATGGGACAACATCTGGGACAGATACGGAGAAGATACAGCATTCAGGATGGACATGGAACAACATCTGGGACAGATACAGTGAAGAAACTGCATTCAGGATGGACATGGGACAACATCTGGGACAGATACGGAGAAGTTACAGCATTCAGGATGGACATGGAACAACATCTGGGACAGATACGGAGAAGATACAGCATTCAGGATGGACATGGAACAACATCTGGGACAGATACAGTGAAGATACAGCATTCGGGATGGACATGGGACAAAATCTGGGACAGATACGGAGAAGATACAGCATTCAGGATGGACATGGAACAACATCTGGGACAGATACGGAGAAGATACAGCATTCAGGATGGACATGGAACAACATCTGGGACAGATACAGTGAAGATACAGCATTCAGGATGGACATGGAACAACATCTGGGACAGATACGGAGAAGATACAGCATTCAGGATGGACATGGAACAACATCTGGGACAGATAAGGAGAAGATACAGCATTTCCTTCGTTGCATCCTATGTCCCTTTACTACCTCTTTATCATCTTATCTCCTCCCCTACTTTCCTTCCCTTCCACCACTTTTCTTCCCTACCTCCTCCTTTCCTATTCCACCTCTTCATTATCCTCTTACTTTTATTCTCTACCTCATCATTTTCTTCTCTGCTTTCCTGCTCTTTCTGTCCTTTTCTGCCTTCCTCAGTGTCCTTCCATCCATCCGTTTGTATTTTTTCCGTCACTACCACTTCCCAGCTTTCGCTTCCCTTTCATTCCCATCCTTTATTTACTTGGCTACCTCCTCACCCCTTTAACAGACTTCTTTCATTCTTATACCTTCAATTTTTCTTGTAAATGAAAATGTGCAGATAGAGTGAAGATACAGCATTTAGGATGCACATGGAACACAATCTGGGACAGATACAGTGAAGATACAGCATTCAGGATGGACATGGAACAACATCTGGGACAGATACAGCATTCAGGATGGACATGGAACAACATCTGGGACAGACACGGAGAAGATACAGCATTCAGGATGGACATGGAACAACATCTGGGACAGATACAGCATTCAGGATGGACATGGAACAACATCTGGGACAGATACAGTGAAGAAACAGCATTCGGGATGGACATGGGACAACATCTGGGACAGATACGGAGAAGATACAGCATTCAGGATGGACATGGAACAACATCTGGGACAGATACAGTGAAGATACAGCATTCAGGATGGACATGGAACAACATCTGGGACAGATACGGAGAAGATATAGCATTCAGGATGGACATGGAACAACATCTGGGACAGATACAGTGAAGAAACAGCATTCGGGATGGACATGGGACAACATCTGGGACAGATACGGAGAAGATACAGCATTCAGGATGGACATGGAACAACATCTGGGACAGATACGGAGAAGATACAGCATTCAGGATGGACATGGAACAACATCTGGGACAGATACAGTGAAGATACAGCATTCGGGATGGACATGGGACAAAATCTGGGACAGATACGGAGAAGATACAGCATTCAGGATGGACATGCAACAACATCTGGGACAGATAAAGTGAAGATACAGCATTCAGGATGGACATGGAACAACATCTGGGACAGATACGGAGAAGATACAGCATTCAGGATGGACATGGAACAACATCTGGGACAGATACGGAGAAGATACAGCATTTCCTTCTTTGCATCCTATGTCCCTTTTGCTACCTCTTTATCATCTTATCTCCTCCCCTACTTTCCTTCCCTTCCACCACTTTTCTTCCCTACCTCCTCCTTTCCTATTCCACCTCTTCATTATCCTCTATCTCTTACTTTTATTCTCTACATCATCATTTTCTTCTCTGCTTTCCAGCTCTTTCTGTCCTCTTCTGCCTTCCTCAGTGTCCTTCCATCCATCCTTTTGTATTTTTCCCTCACTACCACTTCCCTGCTTTCTCTTCACTTTCATTCCCACCCTTTATTTCCTTGGATACCTCCTCACCCCTTTAACAGACTTCTTTCATTCTTATACCTTCAATTTTTCTTGTAAATGTAAATGTGCAGATATAGTGAAGATACAGCATTTAGGATGCACATGGAACACAATCTGGGACAGATACAGGATGGAAGATACATCTGCATTCAGGATGGACATGGAACAACATCTGGGACAGATACAGCATTCAGGATGGACATGGAACAACATCTGGGACAGACACGGAGAAGATACAGCATTCAGGATGGACATGGAACAACATCTGGGACAGATACAGCATTCAGGATGGACATGGAACAACATCTGGGACAGATACAGTGAAGAAACAGCATTCAGGATGGACATGGAACAACATCTGGGACAGACACGGAGAAGATACAGCATTCAGGATGGACATGGAACAACATCTGGGACAGATACAGCATTACAGGATGGACATGGAACAACATCTGGGACAGATACAGTGAAGAAACAGCATTCAGGATGGACATGGGACAACATCTGGGACAGATACGGAGAAGATACAGCATTCAGGATGGACATGGAACAACATCTGGGACAGATACAGTGAAGATACAGCATTCAGGATGGACATGGAACAACATCTGGGACAGATACGGAGAAGATACAGCATTTCCTTCTTTGCATCCAATTCCCCTTTAGTACCTTTTTATCATCTTTTCTCCTCCCCTACTTTCCTTTCCTTCCTCCACTTTTCTTCCTTACCTCCTCCTTTCCTATTCCACCTCTTCATTATCCTCTACTGCTTTCCAGCTCTTACTTTTTTTGTATTCTCTACCTCATCATTTTTCCTTGGCTTCTCTGCTTTCCAGCTCTTTCTGTCCTCTTCTGCCTTCCTCAGTGTCCTTCCATCCATCCTTTTGTATTTTTTCCCTCAATACAACTTCCCTGCTTTCTCTTCCCTTTCATTCCCACCCTTTATTTCCTTGGCTACCTCCTCACCCCTTTAACAGATTTCTTTCATTTTTTTCTTATACCTTCAATTTTTTATTTCTTGTAAATGTAAATGTGCAGAAAACAGTGAAGATACAGCATTAGGATGGACATGGAACAACATCTGGGACAGACAACAACATCTGGGACAGATACGGAGAAAGATACAGCATTCAGGATGGACATGGAACAACATCTGGGACAGATACAGCATTAAGGATGGACATGGAACAACATCTGGGACAGACACGGAGAAGATACAGCATTCAGGATGGACATGGAACAACATCTGGGACAGATACAGTGAAGATACAGCATTCGGGATGGACATGGAACAACATCTGGGACAGAAGAAACACCTCTTCATTATGGACCTCTTATTTTATTCTCTACCTCAATTTTCTTCTCTGGGACAGATACAGCATTCAGGATGGACATGGAACAACATCTGGGACAGATACGGAGAAGATACAGCATTCAGGATGGACATGGAACAACATCTGGGACAGCATTTTCTTGATGGACATGGAGGGACAGATACGAGAAGATACAGCATTCAGGATGGACATGGAACAACATCTGGGACAGATACAGAGAAAACAGCATTCAGGATGGACATGGACATGGGATACAGCATTCAAGATGGACATGGAACAACATCTGGGACAGATACGGAGAAGATACAGCATTCAGGATGGACATGGAACAACATCTGGGACACATCTGGGACAGATACGGAAGATACAGCATTCAGGATGGACATGGAACAACATCTGGGACAGATACAGTCTGAACAGATACAGCATTCAGGATGGACATGGAACAACATCTGGGACAGATCACGGAGAAGATACAGCATTTCCTTCTTTGCATCCAATTCCCCTTTAGTACCTTTTTATCATCTTTTCTCCTCCCCTACTTTCCTTTCCTTCCTCCACTTTTCTTCCTTACCTCCTCCTTTCCTATTCCACCTCTTCATTATCCTCTACCTCTTACTTTTTCTCTACCTCATTCTCTACCTCATCATTTTCTTCTCTGCTTTCCAGCTCTTTCTGTCCTCTTCTGCCTTCCTCAGTGTCCTTCCATCCATCCTTTTTGTATTTTTTCCCTTAAGATGGGACAACTTCCCTGCTTTCTCTTCCCTTTCATTCCCACCCTTTATTTCCTTGGCTACCTCCTCACCCCTTTAACAGAACAACATTTCTTTCATTCTTATACCTTCAATTTTTTCTTGTAAATGTAAATGTGCAGATAGAGTGAAGATACAGCATTTAGGATGGACATGGAACAACATCTGGGACAGATACGGAGAAGATACAGCATTCAGGATGGACATGGAACAACATCTGGGACAGATACAGCATTAAGGATGGACATGGAACAACATGGAACAACATACAGCATTCAGGATGGACATGGAACAACATCTGGGAGAGATACAGAAGATACAGCATTCATGGAACAACATGGGGACATGGAACAACATCTCTGGAACAACATCTGGGACAGATTACAGCCCTTCTTTGCATCCTATTCCCTTTAGCTACCTTTTTTATCATCTTTCTCCTCCCCTACTTTCCTTCCTCCCTTCCTTCACTTTTTTCTTTCCTTACCTCCTCCTTTCCTATTCCACTCTGCTTTCATTATCCTCTACCTCTTACTTTTATTCTCTACCTCATCATTTTCTTCTCTGCTTTTCCAGCTCTTTCTGTCCTCTTCTGCCTTCCTCTGGGACAGTGTCCTTCCATCCATCCTTTTGTATTTTTCCCTCAATACAACTTCCCTGGAATTCTCACCCTTTATTTCCTTGGCTACTCCATCCCCACCCTTTCAGGATGAACATGGATTTCCTTGGACATGCCTCCTACGGAGAAGATACAGCATTCAGGATGAACATGGAACAACATCTGGGACAGATACAGTGAACATACAGCATTCAGGATGGACATGGAACAACATCTGGGACAGATACAGTGAAGATACAGCATTCGGGATGGACATGGAACAACATCTGGGACAGATACGGAGAAGATACAGCATTCAGGATGGACATGGAACAACATCTGGGACAGATACAGTGAAGATACAGCATTCAAGATGGACATGGAACAACATCTGGGACAGACACGGAGAAGATACAGCATTCAGTATGGACATGGAACAACATCTGGGACAGATACGGAGAAGATATAGCATTCAGGATGGACATGGAACAACATCTGGGACAGATACAGTGAAGAAACAGCATTCGGGATGGACATGGGACAAGAAGATACAGCTTTCAGGATGGACATGGAACAACATCTGGGACAGATGGGAAATGAAATGAAGATACAGAATTCAGGATGGACATGGAACAACATCTGGGAGAGATACAGTGAAGATACAGCATTCGGGATGGACATGGAACAACATCTGGGACAGATACGGAGAAGATACAGCATTCAGGATGGACATGGAACAACATCTGGAACAGACACGGAGAAGATACAGCATTCACGATGGACATGGAACAACATCTGGGACAGATACGGAGAAGATACAGCATTCAGGATGGACATGGAACAACATCTCTTCAGATTCATTCACCATGGACATGGAACAACATCTGGGACAGATACAGTGAAAATTATCAGCATTCTCTATGGACATGGGACAACATCTGGGACAGATACAGTGAAGATACAGCATTCAGGATGGACATGGAACAACATCTGGGACAGATACGGAGAAGATACAGCATTCAGGATGGACATGGAACAACATCTGGGACAGATACAGTGAAGATACAGCATTCGGGATGGACATGGAACAACATCTGGGACAGATACGGAGAAGATACAGCATTCAGGATGGACATGGAACAACATCTGGGACAGATATGGAGAAGATAAAGCATTCAGGATGGACATAGAACAACATCTGGGACAGATACAGCAGCATTCAGGATGGACATGGAACAACATCTTGGACAGATACGGAGAAGATACAGCATTTCCTTCTTTGCATCCTATGTCCCTTTACTACCTTTTTCATCATCTTATCTCCTCCCCTACTTTCCTTCCCTTCCACCACTTTTCTTCCCTACCTCCTCCTTTCCATTCCACCTCTTCATTATCCTCTACCTCTTACTTTTATTCTCTACCTCATCATTTTCTTCTCTGCTTTCCAGCTCTTTCTGTCCTCTTCTGCCTTCCTCAGTGTCCTTCCATCCATCCTTTTGTATTTTTTTCCCTCACTACCACTTCCCTGCTTTCTCTTCCTTTCATTCCCACCCTTTATTTCTTGGCTACCTCCTCACCCCTTTAACAGACTTCTTTCATTCTTATACCTTCAATTTTTCTTGTAAATGTAAATGTGCAGATAGGATGGACATGAAACAACATCTGGGATACAGCATTCAGGATGGACATGGAACAACATCTGGGACAGATACTGAGAAGATACAGCATTCAGGATGGACATGGAACAACATCTGGGACAGATACGGAGAAGATACAGCATTCAGGATGGACATTTCGGAGAAGATCTTTCCTTCTTTGCATCAATTCCCCTTTACTACCTTTTTATCATCTTATCTCCTCCCCTACTTTCCTTCCCTTCCACCACTTTTCTTCCTTACCTCCTCCTTTCCTATTCCACCTCTTCATTATCCTCTACCTCTTACTTTTATTCTCTACCTCATCATTTTCTTCTCTGCTTTCCAGCTCTTTCTGTTCTCTTCTGCCTTCCTCAGTGTCCTTCCATCCATCCTTTTGTATTTTTTCCCTCACTACCACTTGCCTGCTTTCTCTTTCCCTTTCATTCCCACCCTTTATTTCCTTGGCTACCTCCTCACCCCTTTTTGTACTAACAGATTTCTTTCATTCTTATACCTTCAATTTTTTTTGTAAATGTAAATGTGCAGATAGAGTGAAGATACAGCATTTAAGATGGACATGGAACAACATCTGGGACAGAATCACGGAGAAGATACAGCATTCAGGATGGACATGGAAAAACATCTGGGACAATCTGGGACAGATACAGCATTCAGGATGGACATGGAACAACATCTGGGACAGATACGGTGAAGATACAGCATTCAGGATGGACATGGAACAACATCTGGGACAGATACAGTGAAGATACAGCATTCAGGATGGACATGGAACAACATCTGGGACAGATACAGTGAAGAAACAGGATGGACATGGGACAATACAGGGACATTACAGGAACATGGATGGACATGGAACAACATCTGGGACAGAGTGACATGGAACAACATCTGGGACAGATACAGCATTCAGGATGGACATGGAACAACATCTGGGAGAGATACAGTGAAGATACAGCATTCGGGATGGACATGGAACAACATCTGGGACAGATACGGATGAAGATACAGCATTTCCTTCTTTGCATCCAGCTCTTCCCCCCTTTAGTCCTTCCATCCATTTTATCATTTTTTCTCCTCCCCTACTTTTCCTTTCCTTCCTCCACTTTTCTTCCCTACCTCCTCCTTTCCTTTCATTCCACCCTTCAATCTTCATTAAATCAGACCTCTTACTTTTTATTCTCTACCTCATCATTTTGGACTTCTCTGCTTTCCAGGATCTTTTTCTGTCCTCTTCTGTCTTCCTCAGTGTCCTTCCATCCATCCTTTTGTATTTTTTCCCTCAATACAACTTCCCTGCTTTCTTCCCCTTTCATTCCCACCCTTTATTTCCTTGGCTACCTCCTCACCCCTTTAACAGATTTCTTTCATTCTTATACCTTCAATTTTTCTTGTAAATGTAAATGTGGACATGGAAAGAGTGAAGATACAGCATTCAGGATGGACATGGAACAACATCTGGGACAGATACGGAGAAGATACAGCATTCAGGATGGACATGGAACAACATCTGGGACAGATACAGCATTCATTCAGGATGGACATGGAACAACATCTGGGAGATGGACATGGAACAGTGAAGATACAGCATTCGGATGGACATGGAACAACATCTGGGACAGATCTGGAGAAGATACAGCATTTCCTTCTTTGCATCCAATTCCCTTTAGTACCTTTTTTCATCTTTCTCCTCCCTACTTTCCTTTCCTTCCTCCACTTTTTCTTCTTACCTCCTCCTTTCCTATTCCACCTCTTCATTATCCTCTACCTCTTACTTTTTATTCTCTACCTCATCATTTTCTTCTCTGCTTTCCAGCTCTTTCTGTCCTCTTCTGCCTTCCTCAGTGTCCTTCCATCCATCCTTTTGTATTTTTTCCCTCAATACAACTTCCTGCTTTATTTCCTTGGCTCTTCCCTTTACTTTCATTCTATACCCAATTTTTCTTTAAATTGTGCAGATAGGATGGACATGGAACGGAGAAGATGGACAGCATTCAGATGAACATGGAACAACATCTGGGACAGATACAGTGAACATACAGCATTCAGGATGGACATGGAACAACATCTGGGACAGATACAGTGAAGATACAGCATCTGGATGGACATGGAACAACATCTGGGGACAGATACGGAGAAGATACAGCATTCAGGATGGACATGGAACAACATCTGGGACAGATACAGTGAAGATACAGCATTCATTCAGATGGACATGGAACAACATCTGGGACAGATACGGAGAAGATACAGCATTCAGGATGGACATGGAACAACATCTGGGACAGATACAGTGAAGATACAGCATTCAGGATGGACATGGAACAACATCTGGGACAGACACGGAGAAGATACAGCATTCAGTATGGACATCCAAACATCTGGGACAGATTAGAAGATACAGCCATTCAGGATGGACATGGAACAACATCTGGGACAGAAGATACAGCATTCGATGGACATGGAACAACATGTGGACAGATACGGAGAAGATACAGCATTCAGGATGGACATGGAACAACATCTCTGGGACAGATAGAAGATACAGCATTCACATGGAACAACATTGGGACAGATACGATGAAGATACATTCAGGAACAAACAACATCTGGGACAGATACAGCATTCAGGGATGGACATGGAACAACATCTGGGACAGATAGAGTGAAGATACAGCATGGACATTTAGGATGGAAATGGAACAACATCTGGGACAGATACGGAGAAAAGATACAGCATTCAGGATGGACAGATACAGCATTCAGGATGGACATGGAACAACATCTGGAACAGACAACATCTTGGAGAGATACAGCATTCACGATGGACATGGAACAACATCTGGGACAGATTCCCACCCTTTATTTCCTTGGCTACCTCCTCACCCCCTTTAACAGACTTCTTTCATTCTTATACCTTCAATTTTTTTCTTGTAAATGTAAATGTGCAGGAGAAGATACAGCATTCAGGATGGACATGGAACAACATCTGGGACAGATTCAGGATGAGAAGATATCTGCATTCAGGATGGACATGGAACAACATCTGGGACAGATACAGTGAAGAAACAGCATTCAGGATGGACATGGAACAACATCTGGGACAGATACGGAGAAGATACAGCATTCAGGATGGACATGGAACAACATCTGGGACAGATACGGAGAAGATACAGCATTCAGGATGGACATGGAACAACATCTGGGACAGATACAGTGAAGATACAGCATTCGGGATGGACATGGGACAAAATCTGGGACAGATACGGAGAAGATACAGCATTCAGGATGGACATGGAACAACATCTGGGACACATATGGAGAAGATAAAGCATTCAGGATGGACATAGAACAACATCTGGGACAGATACAGTGAAGATACAGCATTCAGGATGGACATGGAACAACATCTTGGACAGATACGGAGAAGATACAGCATTTCCTTCTTTGCATCCTATGTCCCTTTTACTACCTTTTTATCATCTTATCTCCTCCCCTACTTTCCTTCCCTTCCACCACTTTTCTTCCCTACCTCCTCCTTTCCTATTCCACCTCTTCATTATCCTCTACCTCTTACTTTTATTCTCTACCTCATCATTTTCTTCTCTGCTTTCCAGCTCTTTCTGTCCTCTTCTGCCTTCCTCAGTGTCCTTCCATCCATCCTTTTGTATTTTTTCCCTCACTACCACTTCCCTGCTTTCTCTTCCCTTTCATTCCCACCCTTTATTTCCTTGGCTACCTCCTCACCCCTTTAACAGACTTCTTTCATTCTTATACCTTCAATTTTTTCTTGTAAATGTAAATGTGCAGATAGAGTGAAGATACAGCATTTAGGATGGACATGGAACAACATCTGGGACAGATACGGAGAAGATACAGCATTCAGGATGAACATGGAACAACATCTGGGACAGATACAGTGAACATACAGCATTCAGGATGGACATGGAACAACATCTGGGACAGATACAGTGAAGATACAGCATTCGGGATGGACATGGAACAACATCTGGGATACAGATACGGATGGAACAGATACGATACAGCATTTGGACATGGAACTTCTTGGCATCAGGATGGACATGGAACAACATCTGGGACAGATAATTCCCCTTTACTACCTTTTTTATCATCTTATCTCCTCCCATTCAGGATGGACATGGAACAACATCTTCCCTTCCACCACTTTTCTTCCAGATTCCTCCTCCTTTCCTATTCCACTACCTCTTCATTATCCTCTACCTTTTACTTTTTATTCTCTACCTCATCATTTTCTTCTCTGCTTTCCAGCTCTTTCTGTTCTCTTCTGCCTTCCTCAGTGTCCTTCCATCCATCCTTTTGTATTTTTTCCTCACTACCACTTCCCTGCTTTCTCTTCCTTTCATTCCCACCCTTTATTTCCTTGGCTACCTCCTCACCCCTTTAACAGATTTCTTTCATTCTTATACCTTCAATTTTTCTTGTAAATGTAAATGTGCAGATAGAGTGAAGATACAGCATTTAAGATGGACATGGAACAACATCTGGGACAGATATGAAGATACAGCATTCAGGATGAACATGGAACAAAATCACGGGACATTCATTCATCTGGGATGGACATGGAACAACATCAGGATGGACATGGAAGAAACAGCATTCATCTGGGACAGGGACAGAATACGAAGAAGATACAGCATTCAGGATGGACATGGAACAACATCTGGGACAGATCCTTTGTAGTGAAGAAAACAGCATTCTTTCATTCTTATACCATGGAAAATGGAACAGATAGATCTTCAAGGACAACATACAGTGAAGATAGCATGGACATTCAGGATGGACATGGAACAACATCTGGGACAGATACAGTGAAGATACAGCATTCAGGATGGACATGGAACAACATCTGGGACAGATACAGTGAGAAGATACAGCATTCAGGATGGACATGGAACAACATCTGGGACAGATACGGAGAAGATACCAGCATTCAGGATGGACATGGAACCCCATTAACAGATTTCTGGGAGATACAGCATTCACACATGTGAGAAACAGTGAAGATACAGCATTTAGGGATGGACATGGAACAACATCTGGGACAGATACATCTTTTTCTCCTCCTACTTTCCTTTTATTCCTCCACTTTTCTTCCTTACCTCCTCCTTTCCTATTCCACCCTCTTCATTATCCCTTACCTCTTACTTTTATTCTCTACCTCATCATTTTCTTCTCTGGAGAAGATACAGCATTTCCAGGATGAAGATACAGCATTCTGGGACAGATACCATTAAGGATGGACATGGAACAACATCTGGGAGAGATACAGTAAGATGGACATGGAACAACATCTGGGAAATACTTTGGAACAACATCTGGGACAGATAATGAGAAGATACAGCATTTCTTGCATCCACCCCCTTTTATCATCTTTTCCTCCCCTACTTTCCTTCCTCCACTTTTCTTCCTTACCTCCTCCTTTCCTATTCCACCTCTTCATTATCCTCTACCTCTTACTTTTATTCTCTACCTCATCATTTTCTTCTCTGCTTTCCAGCTCTTTCTGTCCTCTTCTGCCTTCCTCAGTGTCCTTCCATCCATCCTTTTGTATTTTTTCCCTCAATACAACTTCCCTGCTTTCTCTTCCCTTTCATTCTCACCCTTTATTTCCTTGGCTACCGGATACGGAGAAGATACACCCCTTTGAACATGGAACAACATTGGGACTTTACATTCAGGATACATACCTTCAGAATTTTTCTTGTAAATGGAACAACATCTGGGACAGAAAGAGAAGATACAGCATTCAGGATGGACATGGAACAACATCTTCAGGGACAGAATACGGAGAAGATACAGCATTCAGGATGGACATGGAACAACATCTGGGACAGATACGGAGAAGATACAGCATTCAGATGGACATGGAACAACATCTGGGACAGATACAGAAGATACAGCATTCAGGATGGACATGGAACAACATCTGGGACAGATACATGGGACAACATCACATATCATTCAGGATGGACAGATACGGGATGGATGGACATGGAACAACATCTGGGACAGATACGGAGAAGATACAGCATTCAGGATGGACATGGAACAACATCTGGGAGAGATACAGTGAAGATACTGGGATGGACATGGAACAACATCTGGGACAGATATGAGAAGATACAGCATTCAGGATGGACATGGAACAACATCTGGGACAGACACGGAGAAGATACAGCATTCACGATGGACATGGAACAAACATCTGGGACAGATACAGCATTCACGATGGACATGGAACAACATCTGGGAGCCTTCCTCAATGAGATACTACCACGGAGAAGATATAGCATTCAGGATGGACATGGAACAACATCTGGGACAGATACAGTGAAGAAACAGCATTCAGGATGGACATGGAACAACATCTGGGACAGATACAGAGAAGATACAGCATTCAGGATGGACATGGAACAACATCTGGGACAGATACACGGAGAAGATACATGCATTCAGGGATGGACATGGAACAACATCTGGGACAGATACAGTGAAGATACAGCATTCGGGATGGACATGGGACAAAAATCTGGGACAGATAAGAAGATACAGCATTCAGGATGGACATGGAACAACATCTGGGACACATATAGAAGATAAAGCATTCAGGATGGACATAGAACAACATCTGGGACAGATACAGTGAAGATACAGCATTCAGGATGGACATGGAACAACATCTTGGACAGATACGGAGAAGATACAGCATTCCTTCTTTTGCATCCTATGTCCCTTTACTACATCATCTTATCTCCTCCCCCTCCTTTCTCCCTTCCACCTTTTATCATCACTTTTCTTTCCTCTTCCCTTCCCCTTTCCTATTCCACCTCTTCATTATCTCTACCTCTTACTTTTTATTCTCTACCTCCATTTTCCTTGCTTTCCTAGTGTCCTTCCATCCATCTTTGTATTTTTTCCCTCACTACCACTTCCCTGCTTTCTCTTCCTTTCATTCCCATTTATTTCTTGGCTGCCTCTTTTAACTTTTTCATTCTTATACCTAATTTTTCCTCAGCATTTAGGATGGACATGGAACAACATCTGGGACAGATCAGCATTCAGGATGAACATGGAACAACATCTGGGACAGATGGACAGTGAACATACAGCATTCTGGACATGGAACAACATCTGGGACAGATACAGTGAAGATACTTCTATGGACCAACATTCCAGATAATGGAGAAGATACAGCATTTCCTTCCATCCACCCCTTTACCTGTTTATTCTTATCCTCACTATTCCCTGATTCCCACCCTCATTTGGACATTTCTTTATTTCCTTCTGCCTTCCACAGTGTCTTCCATCCTCCTCACCCCTGGGACTTTAACAGACTTCTTTCATTCTTATACCTTCAATTTTCTTGTAAATGTAAATGTGCAGATAGAGTGAAGATACAGCATTTAGGGATGGACATGGGACAGATACAACATCTGGACATGGAAAACATCTGGGACAGATACGGGAGAAGATACAGCATTCAGGATGGACATGGAACAACATCTGGGACAGATACAGCATTCAGGAGAACATGGAACAACATCTGGGACAGATACATTCAGCAGGATGGACATGGAACAACATCTGGGACAGATACAGTGAAGGCATTCAGGGATGGACATGGAACAACATCTGGAAGATACAGCATTCAAACAACATCTGAAGATACAGCATTTCCTTCTTTTGGCATCCAATTCCCTTTATCTACCTTTTTATCATCTTATCTCCTCCCCTACTTTCCTTCCCCTTCCACCACTTTTCTTCCTTACCTCCTCCTTTCCTATTCCACCTCTTCATTTTTTCCTCATCCTCTACCTCTTACTTTTATTCTCTACCTCATCATTTCTTCTCTGCTTTTTCCAGAAAGAGAAGATACAGCATTTAGGATGGATATTCTGGGACAGATTACTCTTTCTGCCTTCCTCAGTGTCCTTCCATCCATCCTTTTTGTATTTTTTCCCTCCTCACTACTTTTTCTTCCTTACTTGCCTGCTTTCTCTTCCTTTCATTCCCACCTTTTATTTTTCCCCTTGGCTACCTCCTCACCCCATTTAACAGATTTCTTTCATTCTTATACCTTCAATTTTTCTTGTAAATGTAAATGCAGATAGAGGAAGATACAGCATTTAAGATGGACATGGAACAACATCTGGGACAGATACGGAGAAGATACAGCATTCAGGATGGACATGGAACAACATCTGGGATGGACAGATACAGACACGAGAAGATACAGCATTCAGGATGGACATGGAACAACATCTGGGACAGATACAGCATTCAGGATGGACATGGAGATACAGCATTCAGGGATGGACATACAGAAGAAACAACATCTGGGACAACATCTGGGAGATACGGAGAAGATACAGCATTCAGATACAGGATGGATTCATGGACATGGAACAACATCTGGGACAGATACAGAGAAGATACAGCATATGGACATGGAACAAAATCTGGGAAGATAACAGCATTCAGGATGGACATGGGAGAAGATAAAGCATTCACACATCAACATCTGGGACAGATACAGGGACAGCATTCAGGATGGACGGAGAAGATACAGCATTCAGGATGGACATGGAACAACATCTGGGACAGATACAGTGAAGATACAGCATTCAGGAGGACAGGAATACAGCATTCAGGATGGACATGGAACAACATCTGGGACAGAAGATACATAGTCTGAAGATACAGCATTCGGGATGGACATGGAACAACATCTGGGACAGATACGAGAAGATACAGCATTTCCTTCTTTGCATCCAATTTTACCCCTTTAGTTTTTATCATCTTTTCCTATTCCACCCCTTACTTTCCTCCCTTCATTTTCCTCCACTTTTCTTCCTTACCTCCTCCTTTTGTATTTTTTCCTATTCCACCTCTTCATTATCCTCTTTACTTTTATTCTCTACCTCATTTTTCAAATTTTCTTCAGCATTTAGATGGACTGCAGATTTCCACGGAGAACTCTTTCATACAGCATTCCATGGAACTTCTGCCTTCCTCAGTGTCCTTCCTTCTTGGCATCCATCATTTTATCATCTTATTTTTCCTTACACAACTTCCCTGCTTTTTCTTTCCTGCTTCCCATTCCCACCCCATTTTTTGTATTTTTCCTCACTTGGATCCTCCCCTTTAACAGCTTTCATTCTTATACCTTCAATTTTTCTTGTAAATGTAAATGTGCAGATAGAGTGAAGATACAGAAGATACAGCATTTAAGATGGATGGATATGGAACAACATCTGGGACAGATTCACGGAGAAGATACAGCATTTCAGGATGGACATGGAACAACATCTGGGACAGATACAGTGAAGATACAGCATTCAGGATGGACATGGAACAACATGACTGGGAGAGATACAGGAAGATACAGCATTCGGGATGGACATGGAACAAACAACATCTGGGACAGATACGGAGAAGATACAGCATTCAGGATGGACATGGAACAACATCTGGGGAGATTGCATCCAGCATTCCCATGGAACAACATCTTTACAGATCATACAGCATTTCCTTCTCATCCAATCCCCTTTTAGTACTTTTTTATCCTTTTCTCCTCCACCTCCACTTTTCCTTCCTCCAATCTTCCTTACCTCCTCCTTTCCTATTCCACCTCTTCATTATCCTCTACCTCTTACTTTTATTCTCTACCTCATCATTTTCTTCTCTGCTTTCCAGCTCTTTTCTGTCCTCTTCTGCCTTCCTCAGTGTCCTTCCATCCATCCTTTTGTATTTTTCCCTCAATACAACTTCCCTGCTTTCTCTTCCCTTTCATTCCCACCCTTTATTTCCTTGGCTACCTCCTCACCCCTTTAACAGATTTCTTTCATTCTTATACCTTCAATTTTTCTTGTAAATGTAAATGTGCAGAAAGAGTGAAGATACAGCATTTAGGATGGACATGGAACAACATCTGGGACAGATACGGAGAAGATACAGCATTCAGGATGGACATGGAACAACATCTGGGACAGATACAGAAGATACAGCATTCAGGATGGACATGGGACAAAATCTGGGACAGATACGGAGAAGATACAGCATTCAGGATGGACATGGAACAACATCTGGGACAGATACGGAGAAGATACAGCATTCAGGATGGACATGGAACAACATCTGGGACAGATACACGGAGAAGATATACCATTCAGGATGGACAAAAATCTGCAGAAAGAACAACATTCTGGATCAACATCTGGGACAGATACGGAGAAGATACAGCATTCAGGGGATGGATGGAAACAACATCTGGAACAACATTTCTATTCCAACATCTTACAGCATTTAGGATGGACATGGAACAACATCTGGGACAATACAGGAGAAGATACAGCATTCAGGATGGACATGGAACAACATCTGGGACAGATACAGAAGATACAGCATTCAGGATGGACATGGAACAACATCTGGGACAGATACAGGAGAAGATACAGCATTCAGGATGGACATGGAACAACATCTGGGACAGATACAGAGAAGATACAGCATTCAGGATGGACATGGAACAACATCTGGGACAGATACAGAGAAGATACAGCATTCAGGATGGACATGGAACAACATCTGGGACAGACATCTTGAAGATAACAGCATTCAGGATGGACATGGAACAACATCTGGGACAGACAGAGAAGATACAGTGGAGAACAACATCTGATATAGCATTCAGGATGGACATGGAACAACATCTGGGACAGATACAGTGAAGAAACAGCATTCGATGGAACAGCATTCAGGATGGACATGGAACAACATCTGGGACAGATACGGAGAAGATACAGCATTCAGGATGGACATGGAACAACATCTGGGACAGATACAGTGAAGATACAGCATTCAGGATGGACATGGAACAACATCTGGGACAGATACAGAGAAGATACAGCATTTCCTTGGCATCCTATGGAACTACCTCTTTATCATCTTATCTCCTCCCTACTTTCCTTCCCTTCCACCACTTTTCTTCCCTACCTCCCTCCTTTCCTATTCCACCTCTTCATTATCCTCTACCTCTTACTTTTATTCTCTACCTCATCATTTTCTTCTCTGACCAGCTCTTTCTGTCCTCTTCTGCCTTCCTCAGTGTCCTTCCATCCATCCTTTTGTATTTTTTTCCCTCACTACCACTTCCCTGCTTTCTCTTCCTTTCATTCCCACCCTTTATTCCTTGGCTACCTCCTCACCCCTTTAACAGACTTCTTTCATTCTTATACCTTCAATTTTTCTTGTAAATGTAAATGTGCAGATAGAGTGAAGATACAGCATTTAGGATGGACATGGAACAACATCTGGGACAGATACGGAGAAGATACAGCATTCAGGATGGACATGGAACAACATCTGGGACAGATACAGTGAAGATACAGCATTCAGGATGGACATGGAACAACATCTGGGACAGATACAGTGAAGATACAGCATTCGGGATGGACATGGAACAACATCTGGGACAGATACGGAGAAGATACAGCATTTCCTTCTTTGCATCCAATTCCCCTTTACTACCTTTTTATCATCTTATCTCCTCCCCTACTTTCCTTCCCTTCCACCACTTTTCTTCCTTACCTCCTCCTTTCCTATTCCACCTCTTAATTATCCTCTACCTCTTACTTTTATTCTCTACCTCATCATTTTCTTCTCTGCTTTCCAGCTCTTTCTGTCCTCTTCTGCCTTCCTCAGTGTCCTTCCATCCATCCTTTTGTATTTTTTCCCTCACTACCACTTCCCTGCTTTCTCTTCCCTTTCATTCCCACCCTTTATTTCCTTGGCTACCTCCTCACCCCTTTAACAGATTTCTTTCATTCTTATACCTTCAATTTTTCTTGTAAATGTAAATGTGCAGATAGAGTGAAGATACAGCATTTAGGATGGACATGGAACAACATCTGGGACAGATACGGAGAAGATACAGCATTCAGGATGGACATGGAACAAAATCTGGGACAGATACGGAGAAGATACAGCATTCAGGATGGACATGGAACAACATCTGGGACAGATAGAAGATACAGCATTCAGGATGGACATGGAACAACATCTGGGACAGATACAGTGAAGATACAGCATTCAGGATGGACATGGAACAACATCTGGGACAGATACAGTGAAGAAACAGCATTCGGGATGGACATGGGACAATATCAGGGACAGATACGGAGAAGATACAGCATTCAGGATGGACATGGAACAACATCTGGGACAGATACGGAGAAGATACAGCATTCAGGATGGACATGGAACAACATCTGGGACAGATACAGTGAAGATACAGCATTCAGGATGGACATGGAACAACATCTGGGACAGATACGGAGAAGATACAGCATTTCCTTCTTTGCATCCTATGTCCCTTTACTACCTCTTTATCATCTTTTCTCCTCCCCTACTTTCCTTTCCTTCCTCCACTTTTCTTCCTTACCTCCTCCTTTCCTATTCCACCTCTTCATTATCCTCTACCTCTTACTTTTATTCTCTACCTCATCATTTTCTTCTCTGCTTTCCAGCTCTTTCTGTCCTCTTCTGCCTTCCTCAGTGTCCTTCCATCCATCCTTTTGTATTTTTTCCCTCACTACCACTTCCCTGCTTTCTCTTCCCTTTCATTCCCACCCTTTATTTCCTTGGCTACCTCCTCACCCCTTTAACAGACTTCTTTCATTCTTATACCTTCAATTTTTCTTGTAAATGTAAATGTGCAGATAGAGTGAAGATACAGCATTTAGGATGGACATGGAACAACATCTGGGACAGATACGGAGAAGATACAGCATTCAGGATGGACATGGAACAACATCTGGGACAGATACAGTGAAGATACACCATTCGGGATGGACATGGAACAACATCTGGGACAGATACAGAATTCAGGATGGACATGGAACAACATCTGGGACAGAAGAAGATACAGCATTCAGGATGGACATGGAACAACATCTGGGACAGATACAGAAGATACAGCATTCAGGATGGACATGGAACAACATCTGGGACAGACACGGAGAAGATACAGCATTCAGTATGGACATGGAACAACATCTGGGACAGATACGGAGAAGATATAGCATTCAGGATGGACATGGAACAACATCTGGGACAGATACAGGAGAAGAAACAGCATTCAGGATGGACATGGAACAACATCTGGGACAATACTGGAAAGATACAGCATTCAGGATGGACATGGAACAACATCTGGGACAGATACAGTGAAGATACACCATTCAGGATGGACATGGGACAAAATCTGGGACAGATACGGAGAAGATACAGCATTCAGGATGGACATGGAACAACATCTGGGACAGATACATCAGCATTCAGGATGGACATGGAACAACATCTGGGACAGACACGGAGAAGATACAGCATTCAGGATGGACATGGAACAACATCTGGGACAGATACGGAGAAGATACAGCATTCAGGATGGACATGGAACAACATCTGGGACAGATACAGTGAAGAAACAGCATTCGGGATGGACATGGGACAATATCTGGGACAGATACGGAGAAGATACAGCATTCAGGATGGACATGGAACAACATCTGGGACAGATCTTCCCATACATGGAGAATACAGAAGATACAGCATTCAGGATGGACATGGAACAACATCTGGGACAGATACAGTGAAGATACAGCATTCAGGATGGACATGGAACAACATCTGGGACAGATACGGAGAAGATACAGCATTCAGGATGGACATGGAACAACATCTGGGACAGATACGGAGAAGATACAGCATTCAGGATGGACATGGAACAACATCTGGGACAGATCACGGAGAAGATACAGCATTCAGGATGGACATGGAACAACATCTGGGACAGATACAGAAGATACATTCAGGATGGACATGGAACAACATCTGGGACAGATACGGAGAAGATACAGCATTCAGGATGGACATGGAACAACATCTGGGACAGATACGGAGAAGATACAGCATTCAGGATGGACATGGAACAACATCTGGGACAGATACGGAGAAGATATAGCATTCAGGATGGACATGGAACAACATCTGGGACAGATACAGTGAAGAAACAGCATTTTAGGATGGACATGGGACAATATCTGGGACAGATACGGAGAAGATACAGCATTCAGGATGGACATGGAACAACATCTGGGACAGATACGGAGAAGATACAGCATTCAGGATGGACATGGAACAACATCTGGGACAGATACAGTGAAGATACAGCATTCAGGATGGACATGGAACAACATCTGGGACAGATACGGAGAAGATACAGCATTTCCTTCTTTGCATCCAATTCCCCTTTACTACCTTTTTATCATCTTTTCTCCTCCCCTACTTTCCTTCCCTTCCACCACTTTTCTTCCTTACCTCCTCCTTTCCTATTCCACCTCTTCATTATCCTCTACCTCTTACTTTTATTCTCTACCTCATCATTTTCTTCTCTGCTTTCCAGCTCTTTCTGTCCTCTTCTGCCTTCCTCAGTGTCCTTCCATCCATCCTTTTGTATTTTTTCCCCTCACTACCACTTCCCTGCTTTCTCTTCCCTTTCATTCCCACCCTTTATTCCTTGGCTACCTCCTCACCCCTTTAACAGACTTCTTTCATTCTTATACCTTCAATTTTTCTTGTAAATGTAAATGTGCAGATAGAAAGATACAGCATTTAGATGGACATGGAACAACATCTGGGACAGATACAGCATTCAGGATGGACATGGAACAAAATCTGGGACAGATACAGCATTCAGGATGGACATGGAACAACATCTGGGACAGACACAGCATTCAGGATGGAACAACATCTGGACAGGATACAGCATCTGGGACATGGAACAACATCTGGGACAGATACGGAGAAGATACAGCATTCAGGATGGACATGGAACAACATCTGGGACAGATACAGTGAAGATAACAGCATTCAGGATGGACATGGAACAACATCTGGGACAGATACAGTGAAGATACAGGATGGATGGACATGGAACAACATCTGGGACAGATACGGAGAAGATACAGCATTTCCTTCTTGGCATCCAATTCCCCTTTACTACCTTTTTATCATCTTATCTCCTCCCCTACTTTCCTTCCCTTCCACCACTTTTCTTCCTTACCTCCTCCTTTCCTATTCCACCTCTTCATTATCCTCTACCTCTTACTTTTATTCTCTACCTCATCATTTTCTTCTCTGCTTTCCAGCTCTTTCTGTCCTCTTCTGCCTTCCTCAGTGTCCTTCCATCCATCCTTTGTATTTTTTCCCTCACTACCACTTCCCTGCTTTCTCTTCCCTTTCATTCCCACCCTTTATTTCCTTGGCTACCTCCTCACCCCTTTAACAGATTTCTTTCATTCTTATACCTTCAATTTTTCTTGTAAATGTAAATGTGCAGATAGAGTGAAGATACAGCATTTAGGATGGACATGGAACAACATCTGGGACAGATACGGAGAAGATACAGCATTCAGGATGGACATGGAACAAAACATCTGGGACAGATACAGAAGATACAGCATTCAGGATGGACATGGAACAACATCTGGGACAGATACGGAGAAGATACAGCATTCAGGATGGACATGGAACAACATCTGGGACAGATACAGTGAAGAAGATACAGCATTCAGGATGGACATGGAACAATGGACCTTTTAGATACAGCATTCAGGATGGACATGGAACAACATTCTGGGACAGATACGGAGAAGATACAGCATTCAGGATGGACATGGAACAACATCTGGGACTACCTCTTACATTTATTCTACAGCATTCATGGACATGGAACAACATCTGGGACAGATACAGAAGATACAGCATTCAGGATGGACATCCTCTGGGACCTTCCATCCATCCTTTTGGATGGACATGGAACAACATACAGATTCCTGAAGATCTCATTCCCTTTCATGGGACAAAATCTGGGACAAATTCAGCATTCAGGATGGACATGGAACAACATCTGGGACAGATACGGAGAAGATACAGCATTCAGGATGGACATGGAAAAACATCTGGGACAGATACGGTGAAGATACAGCATTCAGGATGGACATGGAACAACATCTGGGACAGATACGGAGAAGATACAGCATTCAGGATGGACATGGAACAACATCTGGGACAGATACAGCATTCAATGGACATGGAACAACATCTCAGACACGGATGGACATGGGACATGGAAAACATCTGGGACAGATACGGAGAAGATACAGCATTCAGGATGGACATGGAACAACATCTGGGACAGATACGGAGAAGATACATCATTCAGGATGGACATGGAACAACATCTAGGACAAGATACAGTGAAGATACATGGGACATTCAGGATGGACATGGAACAACATCTGGGACAGATACGGAGAAGATACAGCATTCAGGATGGACATGGAACAACATCTGGGACAGATACGGAAAGATACAGCATTCAGGATGGACATGGAACAACATCTGGGACAGATACAGAAGATACAGCATTTCCTTCTTTCATCCTATGTCCCTTTATTCTTTCATCATCTTACCTCCTCCCTACTTTCCTTCCCTTCCACCACTTTTCTTCCCTCAGATCCTCCTTTCCTATTCCACCTCTTCATTATCCTCTACCTCTTACTTTTATTCTCTACCTCATCATTTTCTTCTCTGCTTTCCAGCTCTTTCTGTCCTCTTCTGCCTTCCTCAGTGTCCTTCCATCCATCCTTTTGTATTTTTTCCCTCACTACCACTTCCCTGCTTTCTCTTCCCATTTCATTCCCACCCTTTATTTCCTTGGCTACCTCCTCACCCCTTTAACAGATTTCTTTTCATTCTTATACCTTGGAATTTTTCTTGTAAATGTAAATGTGAAGATATTTAGGATGGAAGATACAGCATTTATTCAGATGGACATGGAACAACATCTGGGACAGATACGGAGAAGATACAGCATTCAGGATGGACATGGAACAAGATCTGGGACAGATACAGTGAACATAAAGCATTCAGGATGGACATGGAACAACATCTGGGACAGATACGGAGAAGATACAGCATTCAGGATGGACATGGAACAACATCTACAGATCCAGCATTTTTCTTTGCATCCTATGTCCCTTTACTACCTATTTATCATCTTATCTCCTCCTCTACTTTTGTTCCCTTCCACCACTTTTCTTCCCTACCTCCTCCTTTCCTATTCCACCTCTTCATTATCCTCTACCTCTTACTTTTATTCTCTACCTCATCATTTTCTTCTCTGCTTTCCAGCTCTTTCTGTCCTCTTCTGCCTTCCTCAGTGTCCTTCCATCCATCCTTTTGTATTTTTTCCCTCACTACCACTTCCCTGCTTTCTCTTCCCTTTCATTCCCACCCTTTATGTCCTTGGCTACCTCCTCACCCCTTTAACAGACTTCTTTCAATCTTATACCTTCAATTTTTCTTGTAAATGTAAATGTGCAGATAGAGTGAAGATACAGCATTTAGGATGGACATGGAACAACATCTGGGACAGATACGGAGAAGATACAGCATTCAGGATGGACATGGAACAACATCTGGGACAGATACAGTGAAGATACAGCATTCAGGATGGACATGGAACAACATCTGGGACAGATACGGAGAAGATACAGCATTCAGGATGGACATGGAACAACATCTGGGATAGATACGGAGAAGATACAGCATTTCCTTCTTTGCATCCAATTCCCCTTTACTACCTTTTAATCGTCTTATCTCCTCCCTACTTTCCTTCCTTCCACCACTTTTCTTCCTTACCTCCTCCTTTCCTATTCCACCTCTTCATTATCCTCTACCTCTTTACTTTTATTCTCTACCTCATCATTTTCTTCTCTGGACAGCTCTTTCTTTCCTCTTCTGCCTTCCTCAGTGTCCTTCTATCCATCCTTTTGTATTTTTTCCCTCACTACCATTCCCTGGACTCTTCATTTCATTCCCACCCTTTATTTCCTTGGCTACCTCCTCACCCCTTTAAAAGACTTCTTTCATTCTTATACCTTCAATTTTTCTTGTAAATGTAAATGTGCAGATAGAGTGAAGATAAAGCATTTAGGATGCAAATGGAACAACATCTGGGACAGATATGGAGAAGATAAAGCATTCAGGATGGACATGGAACAAAATCTGGGACAGATACAGCATTCAGGATGGACATGGAACAACATCTGGGACAGACACGGAGAAGATACAGCATTCAGGATGGACATGGAACAACATCTGGGACAGATACAGCATTCAGGATGGACATGGAACAACATCTGGGACAGATACGGACAAGATACAGCATTCAGGATGGACATGGAACAACATCTGGGACAGATACGGAGAAGATACAGCATTCAGGATGGACATGGAACAACATCTGGGACAGATACGGAGAAGATACAGCATTCAGGATGGACATGGAACAACATCTGGGACAGATACAGCATTCAGGATGGACATGGAACAACATCTGGGACAGATACGGAGAATCTACAGCATTTCCTTCTTTGCATCCTATGTCCCTTTACTACCTCTTTATCATCTTATCTCCTCCCCTACTTTCCTTCCCTTCCACCACTTTTCTTCCTTACCTCCTCCTTTCCTATTCCACCTCTTCATTATCCTCTACCTCTTACTTTTATTCTCTAACTCATCATTTTCTTCTCTGCTTTCCAGCTCTTTCTGTCCTCTTCTGCCTTCCTCAGTGTCCTTCCATCCATCCTTTTGTATTTTTTCCCTCACTACCAACTTCCCTGCTTTCTCTTCCCTTTCATTCCCACCCTTTATTTCCTTGGCTACCTCCTCACCCCTTTAACAGACTTCTTTCATTCTTATACCTTCAATTTTTCTTGTAAATGTAAATGTGCAGATAGAGTGAAGATACAGCATTTAGGATGGACATGGAACAAAATCTGGGACAGATACAGAAGATACAGCATTCAGGATGGACATGGAACAACAATCTGGGAAGATACAGCATTCAGGATGGACATGGAACAACATGGGACAGATACGGAGAAGATACAGCATTCAGGATGGACATGGAACAAATCTTTCTTGCACAGATACAGCATTCAGGATGGACATGGAACAACATCTGGGACAGACACGGAGAAGATACAGCATTCAGGATGGACATGGAACAACATCTGGGACAGATACAGCATTCAGGATGGACATGGAACAACATCTGGGACAGACACGGAGAAGATACAGCATTCAGGATGGACATGGAACAACATCTGGGACAGATACGGAGAAGATACAGCATTCAGGATGGACATGCAACAACATCTGGGACAGATACAGCATTAAGGATGGACATGGAACAACATCTGGGACAGATACAGTGAAGATACAGCATTCAGGATGGACATGGAACAACATCTGGGACAGATACGGAGAAGATACAGCATTCAGGATGGACATGGAACAACATCTGGGACAGATACGGAGAAGATACAGCATTCAGGATGGACATGGAACAACATCTGGGACAGATACAGTGAAGATACAGCATTCAGGATGGACATGGAACAACATCTGGGACAGATACGGAGAAGATACAGCATTCAGGATGGACATGGAACAACATCTGGGACAGATACGGAAAAGATACAGCATTCAGGATGGACATGGAACAACATCTGGGACAGATACAGTGAAGATACAGCATTCAGGATGGACATGGAACAACATCTGGGACAGATACAGAAGATACAGCATTTCCTTCTTTGCATCCAATTCCCCTTTACTACCTTTTTATCGTCTTACCTCCTCCCCTACTTTCCTTCCCTTCCACCACTTTTCTTCCTTACCTCCTCCTTTCCTATTCCACCTCTTCATTATCCTCTACCTCTTACTTTTATTCTCTACCTCATCATTTTCTTCTCTGCTTTCCAGCTCTTTCTGTCCTCTTCTGCCTTCCTCAGTGTCCTTCCATCCATCCTTTTGTATTTTTTCCCTCACTACCACTTCCCTGCTTTCTCTTCCCTTTCATTCCCACCCTTTATTTCCTTGGCTACCTCCTCACCCCTTTAACAGACTTCTTTCATTCTTATACCTTCAATTTTTCTTGTAAATGTAAATGTGCAGATAGAGTGAAGATACAGCATTTAGGATGGACATGGAACAACATCTGGGACAGATACGGAGAAGATACAGCATTCAGGATGGACATGGAACAACATCTGGGACAGATACGGAGAAGATACAGCATTCAGGATGGACATGGAACAACATCTGGGACAGATACGGAGAAGATACAGCATTCAGGATGGACATGGAACAACATCTGGGACAGATACGGAGAAGATACAGCATTTCCTTCTTTGCATCCAATTCCCCTTTACTACCTTTTTATCATCTTATCTCCTCCCCTACTTTCCTTCCCTTCCACCACTTTTCTTCCTTACCTCCTCCTTTCCTATTCCACCTCTTCATTATCCTCTACCTCTTACTTTTATTCTCTACCTCATCATTTTCTTCTCTGCTTTCCAGCTCTTTCTGTCCTCTTCTGCCTTCCTCAGTGTCCTTCCATCCATCCTTTTGTATTTTTTCCCTCACTACCACTTCCCTGCTTTCTCTTCCCTTTCATTCCCACCCTTTATTTCCTTGGCTACCTCCTCACCCCTTTAACAGACTTCTTTCATTCTTATACCTTCAATTTTTTCTTGTAAATGTAAATGTGCAGATAAGTGAAGATAAAGCATTTAATGGACATGGAACAACATCTGGGACAGATATGGAGAAGATAAAGCATTCAGGATGGACATGGAACAAAATCTGGGACAGATACAGACAGGATGGACATGGAACAACAAGGGGACAGACACGGAGAAGATACAGCATTCAGGATGGACATGGAACAACATCTGGGACAGATACGGATACAGCATTCAGGATGGACATGGAACAACATCTGGGACAGATACAGTGAAAGATACAGCATTCAGGATGGACATGGAACAACATCTGGGACAGATACGGAGAAGATACAGCATTCAGGATGGACATGGAACAACATCTGGGACAGATACAGAGAAGATACAGCATTCAGGATGGACATGGAACAACATCTGGGACAGATACAGTGAAGATACAGCATTCAGGATGGACATGGAACAACATCTGGGACAGATACGGAGAAGATACAGCATTTCCTTCTTTGCATCCTATGTCCCTTTACTACCTTTTATCATCTTATCTCCTCCCCTACTTTCCTTCCCTTCCACCACTTTTCTTCCTTACCTCCTCCTTTCCTATTCCACCTCTTCATTATCCTCTACCTCTTACTTTTATTCTCTACCTCATCATTTTCTTCTCTGCTTTCCAGCTCTTTCTGTCCTCTTCTGCCTTCCTCAGTGTCCTTCCATCCATCCTTTTGTATTTTTTCCCTCACTACCACTTCCCTGCTTTCTCTTCCCTTTCATTCCCACCCTTTATTTCCTTGGCTACCTCCTCACCCCTTTAACAGACTTCTTTCATTCTTTACCTTCAATTTTTCTTGTAAATGTAAATGTGCAGATAGAAAGATACAGCATTTAGGATGGAAATGGAACAACATCTGGGACAGATATGGAGAAGATACAGCATTCAGGATGGACATGGAACAAAATCTGGGACAGATACAGCATTCAGGATGGACATAGAACAACATGTGGGACAGACACGGAGAAGATACAGCATTCAGGATGGACATGGAACAACATCTGGGACAGATACAATGGACATGGAACAACATCTGGGACAGACACGGAGAAGATACAGCATTCAGGATGGACATGGAACAACATCTTGGACAGATACAGCATTCAGGATGGACATGGAACAACATCTGGGACAGATACGGAGAAGATACAGCATTCAGGATGGACATGGAACAACATCTGGGACAGATACGGAGAAGATACAGCATTCAGGATGGACATGGAACAACATCTGGGACAGATACGGAGAAGATACAGCATTCAGGATGGACATGGAACAACATCTGGGACAGATACAGTGAAGAGACAGCATTCAGGATGGACATGGAACAACATCTGGGACAGATACGGAGAAGATACAGCATTCAGGATGGACATGGAACTACATCTGGGACAGATACGGAGAAGATACAGCATTCAGGATGGACATGGAACAGCATCTGGGACAGATACAGTGAAGATACAGCATTCGGGATGGACATGGGACAACATCTGGGACAGATACGGAGAAGATACAGCATTCAGGATGGACATGGAACAACACCTGGGACAGATACGGAAAAGATACAGCATTCAGGATGGACATGGAACAACATCTGGGACAGATACAGTGAAGAGACAGCATTCAGGATGGACATGGAACAACATCTGGGACAGATACGGAGAAGATACAGCATTTCCTTCTTTGCATCCATGGACCCCTTTACTACCTTTTATCATGGGACACGATCCTTCCCTTCCACCACTTTTCTTCCTTACCTCCTCCTTTCCTATTCCACCTCTTCATTATCCTCTACCTCTTACTTTTATTCTCTACCTCATCATTTTCTTCTCTGCTTTCCAGCTCTTTCTGTCCTCTTCTGCCTTCCTCAGTGTCCTTCTATCCATCCTTTTGTATTTTTTCCTCACTACCACTTCCCTGCTTTCTCTTCCCTTTCATTCCCACCCTTTATTTCCTTGGCTACCTCCTCACCCCTTTAACAGACTTCTTTCATTCTTATACCTTCAATTTTTCTTGTAAATGTAAATGTGCAGATAGAGTGAAGATACAGCATTTAGGATGGACATGGAACAACATCTGGGACAGATACATTCAGAGAAGATACAGCATTCAGGATGGACATGGAACAACATCTGGGACAGATAGATACAGCATTCAGGATGGACATGGAACAACATCTGGGACAGATACGGAGGAGATACAGCATTCAGGATGGACATGGAACAACATCTGGGACAGATACAGAGTACAGCATTTCTATCTTTCCATCCTATGCCCCTTTACTACCTCTTCATCATCTTACCTCCTACCCTACTTTCCTTCCCTTCCACCACTTTTCTTCCCTCCCCTCCTCCTTTCCTATTCCACCTCTTCATTATCCTCTACCTCTTACTTTTTATTCTCTACCTCATCATTTTCTTCTCTGCTTTCCAGCTCTTTCTGTCCTCTTCTGCCTTCCTCAGTGTCCTTCCATCCATCCTTTTGTATTTTTTCCCTCACTACCACTTCCCTGCTTTCTCTTCCCTTTCCTTCCCACCCTTTATTTCCTTGGCTACCTCCTCACCCCTTTAACAGATTTCTTTCATTCTTATACCTTCAATTTTTCTTGTAAATGTAAATGTGCAGATAGAGTGAAGATACAGCATTTAGGATGGACATGGAACAACATCTGGGACAGATACGGAGAAGATACAGCATTCAGGATGGACATGGAACAAGATCTGGGACAGATACAGTGAACATAAAGCATTCAGGATGGACATGGAACAACATCTGGGACAGATACGGAGAAGATACAGCATTCAGGATGGACATGGAACAACATCTGGGACAGATACGGAGAAGATACAGCATTTCCTTCTTGGCATCCTATGGAACCATTACTACCTTTTATCATCTTATCTCCTCCTCTACTTTCGTTCCCTTCCACCACTTTTCTTCCCTACCTCCTCCTTTCCTATTCCACCTCTTCATTATCCTCTACCTCTTACTTTTATTCTCTACCTCATCATTTTCTTCTCTGCTTTCCAGCTCTTTCTGTCCTCTTCTGCCTTCCTCAGTGTCCTTCCATCCATCCTTTTGTATTTTTTCCCTCACTACCACTTCCCTGCTTTCTCTTCCCTTTCATTCCCACCCTTTATTTCCTTGGCTACCTCCTCACCCCTTTAACAGACTTCTTTCATTCTTATACCTTCAATTTTTCTTGTAAATGTAAATGTGCAGATAGAGTGAAGATACAGCATTTAGGATGGACATGGAACAACATCTGGGACAGATACGGAGAAGATACAGCATTCAGGATGGACATGGAACAACATCTGGGACAGATACAGTGAAGATACAGCATTCAGGATGGACATGGAACAACATCTGGGACAGATACAGTGAAGATACAGCATTCGGGATGGACATGGAACAACATCTGGGACAGATACGGAGAAGATACAGCATTTCCTTCTTGGCATCCAATTCCCCTTTACTACCTTTTTATCATCTTATCTCCTCCCCTACTTTCCTTCCCTTCCACCACTTTTCTTCCTTACCTCCTCCTTTCCTATTCCACCTCTTCATTATCCTCTACCTCTTACTTTTATTCTCTACCTCATCATTTTCTTCTCTGCTTTCCAGCTCTTTCTGTCCTCTTCTGCCTTCCTCAGTGTCCTTCCATCCATCCTTTTGTATTTTTTCCCTCACTACCACTTCCCTGCTTTCTCTTCCCTTTCATTCCCACCCTTTATTTCCTTGGCTACCTCCTCACCCCTTTAACAGACTTCTTTCATTCTTATACCTTCAATTTTTCTTGTAAATGTAAATGTGCAGATAGAGTGAAGATACAGCATTTAGGATGGGAACAACATCTGGGACAGATACGGAGAAGATACAGCATTCAGGATGGACATGGAACAACATCTGGGACAGATACAGCATTCAGGATGGACATGGAACAACATCTGGGACAGACACGGAGAAGATACAGCATTCAGGATGGACATGGAACAACATCTGGGACAGATACAGCATTCAGGATGGACATGGAACAACATCTGGGACAGATACGGAGAAGATACAGCATTCAGGATGGACATGGAACAACATCTGGGACAGATACGGAGAAGATACAGCATTCAGGATGGACATGGAACAACATCTGGGACAGATACAGCATTCAGGATGGACATGGAACAACATCTGGGACAGATACGGAGAAGATACAGCATTTCCTTCTTTGCATCCTATGACTACCTTTTTATCATCTTATCTCCTGACACTTTCCTTCCCTTCCAGATACACTTTTCTTCCTTACCTCCTCCTTTCCTATTCCACCTCTTCATTATCCTCTACCTCTTACTTTTATTCTCTACCTCATCATTTTCTTCTCTGCTTTCCAGCTCTTTCTGTCCTCTTCTGCCTTCCTCAGTGTCCTTCCATCCATCCTTTTGTATTTTTTCCCTCACTACACTTCCCTGCTTTCTCTTCCTTTCATTCCCATTTATTTCCTTGGACCTCCTCACCCCTTTAACAGACTTCTTTCATTCCTATACCTTCAATTTTTCTTGTAAATGTAAATGTGCAGATAGAGTGAAGATACAGCATTTAGGATGGACATGGAACAACATCTGGGACAGATATGGAGAAGATACAGCATTCAGGATGGACATGGAACAACATCTGGGACAGATACAGCATTCAGGATGGACATGGAACAACATCTGGGACAGACACGGAGAAGATACAGCATTCAGGATGGACATGGAACAACATCTGGGACAGATACATACAGCATTCAGGATGGACATGGAACAACATCTGGGACAGATACGGAGAAGATACAGCATTCAGGATGGACATGGAACAACATCTGGGACAGATACGGAGAAGATACAGCATTCAGGATGGACATGGAACAACATCTGGGACAGATACGGAGAAGATACAGCATTCAGGATGGACATGGAACAACATCTGGGACAGATACAGTGAAGATACAGCATTCAGGATGGACATGGAACAACATCTGGGACAGATACAGGATTCAGGATGGACATGGAGAATCTGGGACAGATACGGAGAAGATACAGCATTCAGGATGGACATGGAACAACATCTGGGACAGATACAGTGAAGATACAGCATTCAGGATGGACATGGAACAACATCTGGGACAGATACGGAGAAGATACAGCATTCAGGATGGACATGGAACAACATCTGGGACAGATACAGGAAGATACAGCACAGGATGGACATGGAACAACATCTGGGACAGAGGATGGACATGGAACAACATCTGGGACAGATACAGGAGAAGATACAGCATTCAGGATGGACATGGAACAACATCTGGGACAGATACGGAGAAGATACAGCATTTCCTTCTTTGGATCCCCTCCCCTTTAGTACCTTTTTATCATCTTATCTCCTCCCCTACTTTCCTTCCCTTCCACCACTTTTCTTCCCTACCTCCTCCTTTCCTATTCCACCTCTTCATTATCCTCTACCTCTTACTTTTATTCTCTACCTCATCATTTTCTTCTCTGCTTTCCAGCTCTTTCTGTCCTCTTCTGCCTTCCTCAGTGTCCTTCCATCCATCCTTTTGTATTTTTTTCCCTCACTACCACTTCCCTGCTTTCTCTTCCCTTTCATTCCCACCCTTTATTTCCTTGGCTACCTCCTCACCCCTTTAACAGACTTCTTTCATTCTTATACCTTCAATTTTTCTTGTAAATGTAAATGTGCAGATAGAGTGAAGATACAGCATTTAGGATGGACATGGAACAACATCTGGGACAGATACGGAGAAGATACAGCATTCAGGATGGACATGGAACAACATCTGGGACAGATACAGCATTCAGGATGGACATGGAACAACATCTGGGACAGATACAGCATTCAGGATGGACATGGAACAACATCTGGGACAGATACAGTGAAGATACAGCATTCAGGATGGACATGGAACAACATCAGGGACAGATACAGTGAAGAAACAGCATTCATGGACATGGACAACATCTGGGACACAAAGATACAGCATTCATGGACATGGGACAGATACGGAGAAGATACAGCATTCAGGATGGACATGGAACAACATCTGGGACAGATACAGTGAAGATACAGCATTCAGGATGGACATGGAACAACATCTGGGACAGATACGGAGAAGATACAGCATTTCCTTCTTTGCATCCTATGTCCCTTTACTACCTTTTTTATCATCTTATCCTCCCTACTTTCCTTCCCTTCCACCACTTTTTCTTCCTTACCTCCTCCTTTCCTATTCCACCTCTTCATTATCCTCTACCTCTTACTTTTATTCTCTACCTCATCATTTTCTTCTCTGCTTTCCAGCTCTTTCTGTCCTCTTCTGCCTTCCTCAGTGTCCTTCCATCCATCCTTTTGTATTTTTTTCCTCACTACCACTTCCCTGCTTTCTCTTCCCTTTCATTCCCACCCTTTATTTCCTTGGCTACCTCCTCACCCCTTTAACAGACTTCTTTCATTCTTATACCTTCAATTTTTCTTGTAAATGTAAATGTGCAGATAGAGTGAAGATACAGCATTTAATGGATGGGACATGGAACAACATCTGGAACAAAATCTGGACAGATACAGATACAGCATTCAGGATGGACATGGAACAACATCTGGGACAGATACGGAGAAGATACAGCATTCAGGATGGACGGAACAACATCTGGGACAGATACATGGAACAACATGAAGATACAGCATTCAGGATGGACATGGAACAACATCTGGGACAGATACAGAGAAGATACAGCATTCAGGATGGACATGGAACAACATCTTCAGGGACATGGAACAACATCTGGGACAGATACAGCATACAGCATTCAGGATGGACATGGAACAACATCTGGGACAGATACGGAGAAGATACAGCATTCAGGATGGACATGGAACAAAATATATGAAGATACAGCATTCAGGATGGACATGGAACAACATCTGGGACAGATACGGAGAAGATACAGCATTCAGGATGGACATGGAACAACATCTGGGACAGATACAGTGAAGATACAGCATTCAGGATGGACATGGAACAACATCTGGGACAGATACGGAGAAGATACAGCATTTCCTTCTTTGCATCCAATTCCCCTTTACTACCTTTTTATCATCTTTTCTCCTCCCCTACTTTCCTTCCCTTCCACCACTTTTCTTCCTTACCTCCTCCTTTCCTATTCCACCTCTTCATTATCCTCTACCTCTTACTTTTATTCTCTACCTCATCATTTTCTTCTCTGCTTTCCAGCTCTTTCTGTCCTCTTCTGCCTTCCTCAGTGTCCTTCCATCCATCCTTTTGTATTTTTTCCCTCACTACCACTTCCCTGCTTTCTCTTCCCTTTCATTCCCACCCTTTATTTCCTTGGCTACCTCCTCACCCCTTTAACAGACTTCTTTCATTCTTATACCTTCAATTTTTCTTGTAAATGTAAATGTGCAGATAGAGTGAAGATACAGCATTTAGGATGGACATGGAACAACATCTGGGACAGACAGAAGATATACAGCATTCAGGATGGACATGGAACAAAATCTGGGACAGATTACAGCATTCAGGATGGACATGGAACAAACATCTGGACATGGGGACAACATTCAGGATGGACATGGAACAACATCTGGGACAGATACATGGAACAACATCTGAAGCATTTCAGGATGGACATGGAACAACATCTGGGACAGATACGGAGAAGATACAGCATTCAGGATGGACATGGAACAACATCTGGGACAGATACAGCATTCAGGATGGACATGGAACAACATCTGGGACAGATACGGAGAAGATACAGCATTTCCTTGTTTGCATCCTATGTCCCTTTACTACCTTTTATCATCTTATCTCCTCCCCTACTTTCCTTCCCTTCCACCACTTTTCTTCCTTACCTCCTCCTTTCCTATTCCACCTCTTCATTATCCTCTACCTCTTACTTTTATTCTCTAACTCATCATTTTCTTCTCTGCTTTCCAGCTCTTTCTGTCCTCTTCTGCCTTCCTCAGTGTCCTTCCATCCATCCTTTTGTATTTTTTCCCTCACTACCACTTCCCTGCTTTCTCTTCCCTTTCATTCCCACCCTTTATTTCCTTGGCTACCTCCTCACCCCTTTAACAGACTTTCTTTCATTCCTATACCTTCAATTTTTGAAGATACAGCATTCAGGATGGACATGGAACAACATCTGGGACAGATGAGGAGAAGGATAAGCATTCAGGATGGACATGCAACATCTGGGACAGATACGGAGAAGATACAGCATTCAGGATGGACATGGAACAACATCTGGGACAGATACAGCATTCAGGATGGACATGGAACAACATCTGGGACAGATACGGAGAAGATACAGCATTCAGGATGGACATGGAACAACATCTGGGACAGATACGGAGAAGATACAGCATTCAGGATGGACATGGAACAACATCTGGGACAGATACGGATTCAGGATGGACATGGAACAACATCTGGGACAGATACGGAGAAGATACAGCATTCAGGATGGACATGGAACAACATCTGGGACAGATACAGTGAAGATACAGCATTCAGGATGGACATGGAACAACATCTGGGACAGATACGGAGAAGATACAGCATTCAGGATGGACATGGAACAACATCTGGGACAGATACAGTGAAGATACAGCATTCAGGATGGACATGGAACAACATCTGGGACAGATACAGGAGAAAGATACAGCATTCAGGATGGACATGGAACAACATCTGGGACAGATACGGAGAAGATACAGCATTCAGAATGGACATGGAACAACATCTGGGACAGATACAGAAGATACAGCATTCAGGATGGACATGGAACAACATCTGGGACAGATACGGAAAAGATACAGCATTCAGGATGGACATGGAACAACATCTGGGACAGATACGGAGAAGATACAGCATTCAGGATGGACATGGAACAACATCTGGGACAGATACGGAGATACAGCATTCAGGATGGACATGAACAGATACAGCATTCAGGATGGACATGGAACAACATCTGGGACAGATACGGAGAAGATACAGCATTTCCTTCTTTGCATCCTATGTCCCTTTACTACCTCTTTATCATCTTATCTCCTCCCCTACTTTCCTTCCCTTCCACCACTTTTCTTCCCTACCTCCTCCTTTCCTATTCCACCTCTTCATTATCCTCTACCTCTTACTTTTATTCTCTACCTCATCATTTTCTTCTCTGCTTTCCAGCTCTTTCTGTCCTCTTCTGCCTTCCTCAGTGTCCTTCCATCCATCCTTTTGTATTTTTTCCCTCACTACCACTTCCCTGCTTTCTCTTCCCTTTCATTCCCACCCTTTATTTCCTTGGCTACCTCCTCACCCCTTTAACAGACTTCTTTCATTCTTATACCTTCAATTTTTCTTGTAAATGTAAATGTGCAGATAGAGTGAAGATACAGCATTTAGGATGGACATGGAACAACATCTGGGACAGATACGGAGAAGATACAGCATTCAGGATGGACATGGAACAACATCTGGGACAGATACAGTGAACATACAGCATTCAGGATGGACATGGAACAACATCTGGGACAGATACTGGGAGAAAAGATACAGCATTCAGGATGGACATGGAACAACATCTGGGACAGATACGGAGAAGATACAGCATTTCCTTCTTTGGCATCCAATTCTTTTGCTGGGACCAGATTTTTACTACTTTTTATCATCTTATCTCCTCCCCTACTTTCCTTCCCTTCCACCACTTTTCTTCCTTACCTCCTCCTTTCCTATTCCACCTCTTCATTATCCTCTACCTCTTACTTTTATTCTCTACCTCATCATTTTCTTCTCTGCTTTCCAGCTCTTTCTGTCCTCTTCTGCCTTCCTCAGTGTCCTTCCATCCATCCTTTTGTATTTTTTCCCTCACTACCACTTCCCTGCTTTCTCTTCCCTTTCATTCCCACCCTTTATTTCCTTGGCTACCTCCTCACCCCTTTAACAGACTTCTTTCATTCTTATACCTTCAATTTTTCTTGTAAATGTAAATGTGCAGATAGAGTGAAGATACAGCATTTAGGATGCAAATGGAACAACATCTGGGACAGATATGGAGAAGATACAGCATTCAGGATGGACATGGAACAAAATCTGGGACAGATACAGCATTCAGGATGGACATGGAACAACATGTGGGACAGACACGGAGAAGATACAGCATTCAGGATGGACATGGAACAACATCTGGGACAGATACAGCATTCAGGATGGACATGGAACAACATCTGGGACAGATACGGAGAAGATACAGCATTCAGGATGGACATGGAACAACATCTGGGACAGATACAGCATTCAGGATGGACATGGAACAACATCTGGGACAGACACGGAGAAGATACAGCATTCAGGATGGACATGGAACAACATCTGGGACAGACACGGAGAAGATACAGCATTCAGGATTGACATGGAACAACATCTGGGACAGATACAGTGAAGATACAGCATTCGGGATGGACATGGAACAACATCTGGGACAGATACGGAGAAGATACAGCATTCAGGGTGGACATGGAACAACATCTGGGACAGATACGGAGAAGATACAGCATTTCCTTCTTTGCATCCTATGTCCCTTTACTACCTCTTTATCATCTTATCTCCTCCCCTACTTTCCTTCCCTTCCACCACTTTTCTTCCTTACCTCCTCCTTTCCTATTCCACCTCTTCATTATCCTCTACCTCTTACTTTTATTCTCTACCTCATCATTTTCTTCTCTGCTTTCCAGCTCTTTCTGTCCTCTTCTGCCTTCCTCAGTGTCCTTCCATCCATCCTTTTGTATTTTTTCCCTCACTATCACTTCCCTGCTTTCTCTTCCCTTTCATTCCCACCCTTTATTTCCTTGGCTACCTCCTCACCCCTTTAACAGACTTCTTTCATTCTTATAACTTCAATTTTACTTGTAAATGTATATGTGCAGATAGAGTGAAGATACAGCATTCAGGATGGACATGGAACAACATATGGGACATATACAGCATTCAGGATGGACATGGAACAACATCTGGGACAGATACGGAGAAGATACAGCATTCAGGATGGACATGGAACAACATCTGGGACAGATACGGAGAAGATACAGCATTCAGGATGGACATGGAACAACATCTGGGACAGATACAGTGAAGAGACAGCATTCAGGATGGACATGGAACAACATCTGGGACAGATACAGTGAAGATACAGCATTCGGGAGTGACATGGAACAACATCTGGGACAGATACGGAGAAGATACAGTATTCAGGATGGACATGGAACAACATTTGGGACAGATACGGAGAAGATACAGCATTCAGGATTGACATGGAACAAAATCTGGGACAGATACAGTGAAGATACAGCATTCAGGATGGACATGGAACAACATCTGGGACAGATACGGAGAACATACAACATTCAGGATGGACATGGAACAACATCTGGGACAGATACGGAGAAGATACAGCATTTCCTTCTTTGCATCCTATGTCCCTTTACTACCTCTTTATCATCTTATCTCCTCCCCTACTTTCCTTCCCTTCCACCACTTTTCTTCCTTACCTCCTCCTTTCCTATTCCACCTCTTCATTATCCTCTGCCTCTTACTTTTATTCTCTAACTCATCATTTTCTTCTCTGCTTTCCAGCTCTTTCTGTCCTCTTCTGCCTTCCTCAGTGTCCTTCCATCCATCCTTTTGTATTTTTTCCCTCACTACCACTTCCCTGCTTTCTCTTCCCTTTCATTCCCACCCTTTATTTCCTTGGCTACCTCCTCACCCCTTTAACAGACTTCTTTCATTCCTATACCTTCAATTTTTCTTGTAAATGTAAATGTGCAGATAGAGTGAAGATACAGCATTTAGGATGCACATGGAACAACATCTGGGACAGATATGGAGAAGATACAGCATTCAGGATGGACATGGAACAACATCTGGGACAGATACAGCATTCAGGATGGACATGGAACAACATCTGGGACAGACACGGAGAAGATACAGCATTCAGGATAGACATGGAACAACATCTGGGACAGACACTTAGAAGATACAGCATTCAGGATGGACATGGAACAACATCTGGGACAGAAACAGAGAAGATACAGCATTCAGGATGGACATGGAACAACATCTGGGACAGATACAGTGAAGAGACAGCGTTCAGGATGGACATGGAACAACATCTGGGACAGATACAGTGAAGAGACAGCGTTCAGGATGGACATGGAACAACATCTGGGACAGATACAGTGAAGATACAGCATTCAGGATGGACATGGAACAACATCTGGGACAGATACAGAGAAGATACAGCATTCAGGATGGACATGGAACAACATCTGGGACAGATACGGAGAAGATACAGCATTCAGGATGGACATGGAACAACATCTGGGACAGATACGAAGAAGATACAGCATTTCCTTCTTTGCATCCTATGTCCCTTTACTATCTCTTTATCATCTTATCTCCTCCCCTACTTTCCTTCCCTTCCAGCACTTTTTTTCCCTACCTCCTCCTTTCCTATTCCACCTCTTCATCATCCTCTACCTCTTACTTTTATTCTCTACCTCATCATTTTCTTCTCTGCTTTCCAGCTCTTTCTTTCATCTTCTGCCTTCCTCAGTGTCCTTCCATCCATCCTTTTGTATTTTTTCCCCTCACTACCACTTATCTGCTTTCTCTTCCCTTTCATTCCCACCCTTTATTTCCTTGGCTACCTCCTCACCCCTTTAACAGACTTTTCCTTATAAATGTAAATGTGCTGTATTAATATAGTGCTTTTCTGGTCTTAACGAATCATACAGGATACATTCACCATTCACACACATTTATACCACTAAGCCACATCCGCCCTTCTCTGCCACCTCCTTTCCTTTCACGTGTCTGGAGAAAACAATACTGCAAAACTGTCTGTCAGAGAAGAAACTAACTGAAGAAAGAAATAAAAAATGCAAAATGCATACCTTCAGAGCTGTCAAAGCTGTGGGAGGGTAGGTTAGACCAGCCATGTTGGACGTCCGTCTGTACATCCTGATATTACGCACACACACACACACACACACACACAAACGCACACACGTGCATACACACACAATCACACAGACAGACAGACAGACACACACATACACACAATCACACATACAGACACACACACAAGCACACACAAAAAAAACACACACACAGACATGTATGCATACACACAAACACACAGACAGACACACACAGACATACACACAGACATACACAGACGCACACCGAAATGCATGCATACAAACACACAATCACACAGATAGACAAGACACACACACACACACAGACACACACACAGTCACACATACAGACACACATACAAACACACACAAAAAACACACACACAGACACGTATGCATACACACAAACACACAGACAGACACACACACATACACAGACGCACACCGAAACACACACACACACACACACACACACACACACACAGAAAGATAAAATTATATTGCACAAATGTCACACTTGGATACAGACAGTTTGAATGCAGATATAAACAGTCTCCTCGCCAGACCTCCAGCCACCCTCCTCCACAGTTTGTGACCACGATGGACTGCCCGTCGTCACGGTAACCATGTTCCAAACACACACACAGCGAGCGCAGCAGATCTTTTTTGATTTCATGCGTCATTAAGCCGCAGCAGATGAGCTGATACTGGTACTGTCACGACGAGTCGTTTTCACTCTAATGATATAGTTTCTCCATACGATCTCCAGGCTCGCTAACATCATTACACCTCATGTTCCAGCACATAATCACATCCGCCGGACGCTTTCTGGGATGGGGATTTGGAAGAAGTTGCTGATTGTTTGTTTATTTCCTTCTTCAGGTGCTCCAGATTGCCGCTGAAGACAGAAATAACTCTGTGAACATTTCAAAGTGTTGCTGCCGTGTTTGAGACAAGCTGACTGGACTTTGAGGAGTCACAGTTTTTACTTTGTTATTAATATAATCACTGGTGGAATTTAACTAAGTACATTTACTCAAGCACGGTACGACTACATGCTTCTCCTTTACTGTCTTTTCTTTTCACGCCACTTTCTACTTCTCCTCCGCTACATCTTAGAGAGAAATACTCTACTTTAGTTACTAGTTACTTTAGTTACTCCACTACATTCAGGTTTCTCGTCAGTGATGTTTCCCATCGGGTGTTTCAGGTGGACACCCTCATCCTGATCAGATCCCTGCGTCTCCCCAGGACACTCCCCCGAGACCCAGCCCCCTGATGCCTTTTCTGTTGCCTTGCCATGATGCCACTGAACACACAACTGTTTGGATTGTTTCCTGCTTCTTAACTGTGAGGATTTTTCTGCTTCAAGTACTTTTAATCTTGTGTGTGTGTGTGTGTTTGTGTGTGTGTGCCTGCGTGTGTGTGTAGCCTAATTACAAAGTCCGGACTCACTGACTTTGGTGCGCGTTCTTGTGAAATTGGTAAGGGCTTAGGGTTGTCCCAGTGTCGGATTTCAAAGGGCGTGAGGGTTGGAGTACACACTTACCGAGCCCTTTCCTTGAGTCTGCATTGATGCAGTGAATTACCCACAGTTCAAAGCATTGTGACATTTACCAGTATTTACCGGAGACCATGGGGAAATCAGGAAATTACAAAGGTAAACAACAGCATGACACACGACCACAACAACGGAATATTCGGTTCTAAGTATAGATTATCTGATAATCCCAAAATGGATATACACGTAAATGGCCAAAATGTACAAGTAAAAAAGGTGAAGCTTTTGGGACTTTGGCTTGATTCCACATTGTCATGGTCGGATCATATTAACAATGTTGTTACTAAAATGGGTAGAGCGGTGGCAGTTGTTCGTAAATGTGCACAGTTTTTAAAATTACAGTTGGTTAGGCGTGTTTGTTCATTGGTTTTGTGTCATTTGGATTATTGTTCTGTTGTATGGTCTGCGGCATCAAGCAGTCATTTAAAAAAATTACAAGTTGCACAAAATAAGGCTGCAAGACTGGTTCTTGGTTGTTCTTTGAGAACTAAGGTTGCAGAGATGTATGAACGTCTTGCTTGGTTGGAGGTCAAGCATCGACTATCTGTTAATATGTTAGTATATTTTCATGGAATTATTAATACTGGGATTCCTAAATTTCTTTACGATAACATAACTTATTGCTCAGAAATGCATTCACATTATACAAGAGGGGTGAATAATCGACAGATTTCTTTACCACTACCTAAATCTGACCGTATGAAGAGGACTGTGTTTTATAGGTCAGCTGTATATTGGGATCCGGGACACCAAGGGAAAACTGGTTTTAAAAAAAGACTTAGACTACATTTGTTTTCGATATCATAATATTGTCTGGATTGGTTGAGCGAGGTTGTATCATGTGCTATATTATTCTTTATTATATTTAGGTTGTTAGTACTTTTTGTATTGTTAGTTTTTTTTGTGAATTTATATATCTGTGAGTAATTTTGGTTGTATTTTGGGATGTATTGTTTGGACCCCAGGAAGACTAGCTGTCGTCTTGACGCCAGCTAATGGGGATCCTTTGAAATAATAAACAAACAAATGGAACAACCTGGGCCTTGGCCGTGTGGAAAGCAACAAACTTAAAATGAAAATACCCAAACCGGCCAGCAACATCTTTGTTATTAAATGTCACCAAGGTAACAAGTTATCTCATTAAGTGCTGTCCCCAATCCCATTTATAACTATCTGGACCCATGTTGCCTCACACACTCACTCACTTAGCACCTGTGATCTATTAAGTCTGTGAGTGTTTAGTCATCAGGGCTCTCTTTGGGATTGTGTGTGTGTGTGTGTGTGTGTGTGTGTGTGTGTGTGTGTGTGTGTGCGTGTGTTCGAGAGAGTGCGTGTGTGTTAGATGCTGCTCTTAATGTTCCATGGTGCAGAGAAGTACGGTGGCCCTAAGGCACAAAACACTAAGATTTTAGAAAGAACAAAAACAGCAAAAGAGAAAACAAAAAAACATTTCACAAAACACAACTTTTCAGAAATCACACCTTTGTTTTTAGCTTTTGCTGTTGTTTTTGCTTTGTTTCTTTTCCTTCAGGGCCACCGTAGAAATGTGTGCGTTTGAAAAATTTTTCCAAATCCGTATGGCGGCGAGTCACGTGGGCTACAGTTATTGCAGAAGGTTTATCTTGGGCGACATTCAACAGATTTGAGCGCCCACCAGGCAGAAGCATTGATCGGCGCCCGCGTGTCGAGGTGTTAGTTCAGTTCTGTGGAGGCTGGATGTGTGAACTGCATGTTGTTCACATGGAAAATGGCTGCTCAAGACTCGTACTTCATGCATTCCTTAAGCATTTTCAAAATGATTCATGTAAAATCATGTTGTGAGCTGTGGGAGTCCCACTTTCCATTAATCTCTGCAACGCAGGTGGGGAAGTTTGCACGACCCCATGAAGTCACTAAACACATTCCACTAAATAAATAACTTAGCTATAATTGTTTATGTTGTAGCTTGTTTGTAAATCTACTGAAATAAGTTTTAATATTTTCATACTTTTGAAAATCTTTTTCTTTTTACCTTCTTACTAGTCTGGATCAACGGAAGTACATTTCCAGTATCAAGCTTTGCCTCTCCTTATCCACTCTCTGTGTGTTGCTGTTCTTAAAGCGCCCATATTCTGCTCATTTTCAGGTTCATAATTGTATTTTGAGGTTGTACCAGAATAGGTTTACATGGTTTCATTTTCAAAAAACACCATATTTGTGTTGTACAGCACATTGCCGCAGATCCTGTTTTTACCCTGTGTTTTTGGGTCTCTGTTTTATCTCCAGAGTGAGAAATCTCACTAGTTTTATCTCCAGAGTGAGACATCTCACTAGTTTTATCTCCAGAGTGAGACATCTCGCTTGTTTTAGCTCTAATACCTGCACAACAGTGACAGGAAGTAGTTCTTTTGGAGATTATGGTCACCAGACTAGTGGCTGTTGGAGCAGTGTTTAGCCATTGAAAACGAGCTAGCATACTAGCGCTAGCATGCTACAGTTAGCCACCTCGTCTCTTGTGACGTAGAAAGCCGTGCAGGCGTTGAAGACAGAGGACATTCAGAAACCAGATCTCACTCAAAACACCATGGATAGTTTTTTTCTCAAGTTTGTATGCTTGTGCGCCTGTGCACTTGCGCTTTGTTTGTTTTTTCCTATACCAGAATGCATCTTTGGTGTAGCCAGACCTTACTCCACATCGCTGCGAGATAGAGCTGGACATGCGAGACTAACCTTTCTACAAATATCCCAGCTTGCACTGCATGGACGATGCTCCTGAATCTCGGCTTCTCCTCAGGACGACGCTTGGCCACACCCATCTTCCTGGTGAAGGTACACGCCAGCCAATCACGTACTTCGCTGGGCACCGACTCCGCCTGCAAGTCGCTGAGTTCATCCTCGGTGTCCAACAGACGCCTATAGGACAGAAAGAGGCACCCGTCAGTCACGGCTGGGACTACCAGGGACGCAGATTTTATTTTGTTGCACACCCATTCGTCCATCCATCTGTCTATCAGTCCTACTTGGTCTCATCAGTGTAAACGCTGTCCAACATGGCAGCAGCGAGCTCCAGATTTCTGCGGAGTTCCAGCAGGTCCACAACACCCCGGTCCATCTGCTCCAGGACCCCCTTCAGCCTGACGACACAAACACAAAACAAGAAGGACACAAATCATCCAATCCGTTATGTCATGCTGAGCTGTCTGCACTCACTCTTGCCAGATTTTAGTCAGACAATCACAGCCCTTAACTCGCCCACCCAAAACTATTTTTTACCTGCCCACTGAAATGAAAAGTAACACTAATGTCTGAGCTGCTGTTTTGGGCTCAGAGTGTTCAGAGCTCAACAAACAAAAGAAAATTATACAGACACTATTTCTGGAAACACAAAGGGCTTTTGTGGATTATGTCCTCCTCCTGAGATTTGACAGGACATACAAATCTACAAATCATGCAAACTGCAATATCTGTAACTGAGGGTTGATTAGAAGGGGATACAGCTATGGCGTTTAGCTGCAAAAAAAGTGGTGACGACAGTTAATTAGGCACCAAAACAACTAGTAGAAAAAAGATTGTGATTTGGAGAGCTGTTACGATACCAAACCAGTATCAGAATAATCTCCGATAGTGCCTAAAATGCTAGTATAAGTATCGGCAAGTACTGGAGTTTATGCACCGATCCGATACCACGTAATTTAGCCCTCATTTAGTAGATTAGAAAATCTACGTTAAAGTAGTTTATTTATTTTCTTTTTCCATCATTTGCTGTCAAACTGGATGATAAAATAAAGTGGCATAAGTATTGTGATAAAATCGTATTGTTAGACTTCCAGACACAGTTTCTATCCCGTAAGTTACAACTTCAAGTCACGACTCACGACATGGTGACATTCCAGGTAAAGTCACCACAAACCCTTCTAGCTAGCGTTAACGTTAGACGTTAGCTAGCGTTAGCTGATACTAGCAATTTCTAGTCTGCGGCATATTTTGGGCTTCATTTAATAAATATAACCTGTAGTAGTACACAATCATATGTATATGGTTTTGATTACAATGTGCATAATTACTTTACGTTGCCTATTTATTTCTATTTCTCACTGTTAATACCCGGCGTCTGTATAGAATCAACAGGGGTCAACATTGTTGTTTATGTGTGTGTGACGTCAAAACTGTAACTGTTACGGTTTGACCGGCGTTCCGGGGCACTGTCGAGGGTAGACGGTTGAGAAAACACAAGTTACGGGTTGCCTGGAACGCAGCATTAGTTTCTCTGCAACACATTCTCACTCTCAGCGCGTCAAAAAGCAATGATTGGTCAGGTGCCTTTGGCGTCTCCTTTAGCGTCCCATTTGAACACGCCTTGTCGAGACTCTTGGCGTCGCTTTTTGACGCTCTAGGTCGGGACGTACGCTGAACTGACATGCGGCTAAAGCACGGGACAGTGATGGTTGGTGGGGTTACTAAGGGCTTGATGAGCGAGGACGCTGGAGTCTGTTGCCGTTTCTCCTTTCAGCCGATCTTGTATTTCTTTGTTTCTTTGAGTCTCTTGCTGCACTCGAAACTTACTTTCCATAAAGTTATATTATCTGATATCTGCTTTGTAGCTTTGTTTTCTTAACGGATTGAACGGCTTAAATCTTCATTTGTTTTATTGTTTCTTTATTTCTTTGTTTTGCTTCTATTTTTACCATGATTTTAATCTCCTGTAGCACGTTGGGATTGATTTTTGTTAATGAAAAGTGCTCTACAAATGATTATTATTATTATTAATAATAAAATGTTATTTAATTAAAAAAATGTCTCAGTGACATGTGGGACAAGAACGGGGCATGAACCCCCCGCAGCCCTTCTGCATGAAAGCCCCCCCAACCAACTTCCTTATGCCGTTTTTCGGTCTTTCATACTAATCTTTACCATTGTCCCTCTTTATCTTTTTTTTCATTTTTATTAATCTTTTGTGCCAAGGCACAAACCCGGGTCAGTCGGTGGTTCGGTGTACTTGGCGGCCAACAGATTTTCAACTTGAATTAAAAAAAACAAAAGACGAAATTGACCTGTTTTCTGACAAATAATGGAACACAAGTCGTTTTCCATTTTTTGTTCCCCTTTTCTAAATGGTAGTCGAAAAACAGCTCGTTTCCCAATTTTCGTGTTAGTATGAGGATGAAAATGAAAATCCGTTGCCTGTCCACGGACCCCGCTCTCTTGGCTCCTGTGTTATTAGCCTCATTTAAAGGATTTTGGTCTTTCACACCACTCCCTACCATGCTCTCTTTTAACACTACATCATCTTACAGCTGCTCTGCCCGTTCTCCACACACGCTACAGGAGGATTTTTGTATCTGGCGCTGAGAGACACTGACCAAGCACCAGTATTTGACGAGTTGGGAGTGAGAACGGGTTGTTCTCTGCTGAATGCCCTTGTACTTCTTCCGTTGTGATGTGCAGATTTCATCACCTCAAGAAGGAGTATTAGCAGTCTGCAGAAATCCTCTCTGCAGACGCTGTGCACCTGACAGGAGGAAGCACAATCTTCACGCTTCCCACACAGCTGCTGTCTCGTTCACAGTACAAAACCAGAACAGGATTGTTTTCCTCCAGATGGAAGGCCCGACACCCAGCCGCCTGTCAATCAGCTGGCTCCTGTGGTAAACATGACTCCTTACAGAGCTGATGTCGTATCCATCACTTTATACTGGCGGTGGCGTTTGTCAGCCAGGAAAGACTTTCATTTCAAAACTAACAAGGTTATTACCGACAAAATTGTCATCAGGTTTTTTTTTTAGTTAAGCTCCGACTTCTCAGTTTCATTTTAGTTTCATTTTAGTTATTTTTCAGTGTGCTTACATCTTACAGCGCCGCGGTCGAGCTGCTGCCCATACAGCTATGAACCAATCAGATTGCTTGATTTGAGCTACCTGTTTTATAAATGGCAGAATATTGCAATATGTTTAAAAAATGCAATAATATCGTATTGTGACATAAGTATCGTGATAATATCGTATTGTTAGACTTCCAGACACAGTTTTTCTCATAAGTTACAACTTCAAGTCACGACTCACGACATGGTGACGTTCCAGGTAAAGTCACCACAAACCCTTCTAGCTAGCATTAGCGTTAGACGTTAGCTTTCTCAGTGACAGCCCATAAACCTGACTGATCTAGAGAAGATCTGTGTGGAGGAGTGGGCCAAAATCCCTTCTGCAGTGTGTCAAACCTGGTGAAGAACTACAGGAAACGTTTGACCTCTGGAACTGCAAACAAAGGCTACTGTACCAAATATTAACATTGATTTTCTCAGGTGTTCAAATACTTATTTGCAGCTGTATCATACAAATAAATAGTTAAAAAATCATACATTGTGATTTCTGAAAAAAAAAAATGTGATTATGTCTCTCACAGTGGACATGCACCTACGAGGACAATTTCAGACCCCTCCATGATTTCTAAGTGGGAGAACTTGCAAAATAGCAGGGTGTTCAAATACTTATTTTCCTCACTGTATTTCTCTATTTTCTGTATTTCTGACAACAGGGGACACATAAGGTCTCCACCGCAGCCAGGCATCGTGCCGTCGTCATGGCGACGAAAACACCTTCCTGTAAACTCAATGAAATCTGTTTCAGTTGCCATGGTTACAGCTGAAGTCTGACAGGGAGACGGAGCGAGGGAGAAATAAAAGTTCAAGACTGCAGCATTCAGGTGTTTTCTTTTTTTTCCTAAAGGAAGAACCTTTGGCTTCACTTGTTTTTATTATCATGAGTAGGGTTAGGGTAGCTGTAGTGATATTGGTGTAAATATCTAAATGTTCTGGTATCATATCATTCATAATTTAAAACATGCATGGAGTCAGAAGAGATGCAAAGCTTGAAAGGATTGTGCAATGATCTTAGCACAAATGGTTTGGGTCCCAACACAAGTCCCCTTCAGTAGTAGTTCCAGGACACAAACACCCATTTCCTGAGTAAAAGTCTTGTGTTTTCTCCTTAACTTCTTCAAGCGACACAAAATTTGCTTCCCCCAGGTAAGGGGGCGACGCCGAAATCGTCAAACAGATTCAAAGAACAGCAAGAGACTCAAGAGACTCTGTGGTTTAAGACCAAATTATGAACCGGTTCCGTGACCATGGTTTATTCTGCGTCATGTCCGGCCTCCTGCACACACTACCAAGGCGCATCCCCTCGCCAAAACCAAAACGGAGAACACATACAACACGGACGTCACAGGGAAGACTCTGGACAATGTCCTGTTTCACATGAGAATACAGTTTTAGACAGCCTCTTCAATGTGTGTGTGTGTGTGTGTGTGTGTGTGTGTGTGTGTGTGTGTGTGTGTGTCTCTTACCTCTGCGATGTACTTTTGTATTTCTGCCTGTAAACAAAGACAGAAACAGAACAGTCACTCAAATGAACCAGAACCAGACAATCCTCATCATCTGTGTATGTGTATGGGTGTGTGTGTGTGTATGTGTGTGTGTGTGTGTCTGTGTGTTTGGGTAGCAATGCACACTGGCCCAAAATAACCTTTTTCCCCCAAACACAATCAATACAAAACAATGACCATCGGAGCGTCTCGGACAGCAAACGACTCTTTCTATCACCTATCAGCATCCATATGATCCAGTTAAAAAAGAGTTATGCCATTAAGTCAGTCGGAGAAGACTTTAAAGGTCCCATGACATGGTGCTCCTTGGATGCTTTTATATAGACCTTAGTGGTCCCCTAATACTGTATGCACCTGTCATACTAAAATTTGTGAAATCCATAAAATAATAAACTTTTGTCATAACAAACAAAAACAGAAGATGGGAATCATTTCAGAAATGTTTTAGCTATCTAGCTATCATTGTCAAATCTGCACTCTTCTCACATTGGGTAGTGACACTGACAACAGTCTGCATACAGTAGAGCCCAAACAATGAGGAAGTAACGCTAATGTCAACAAAACACCAGTGTTACCATATCCACCATGGCCACGGCTCGCTGGTGAATCCATTACATGATTTGAGCTAATGAAAATGCCCCTCTGGTGTGTAAATATGTCTATAACTAGAATCGGAACGCTCCATTTGGTCTGAAATGAGCCAATCACGGCCCTGGAGTCTGACCCTACAGGCTAATCACAGCTGTGACACAGCTCAGCTCGGAAACGGGACAGCAGGAGCCTGATATTTTACGGTCGATGGGTAATTGTACGCTGGCCTGCATGGGCGGAGCGGCTCTGAATTAAAAAGCGGGGTACGGGCAGTGTGAGCAGCACCGATGTGCATTGTGTCTTTGTTTAAAAAAATACAAAAACACGCTGCAGCTCCGACAGTGACAGGTGAGGACAGAGATCTTTTCTGGGGAATGACTCATCAATCTGTCATGACTTTTCCAGGCTGATGCCTTCAGTGAAAGATTTTTTTGCTCATGTGATTTTGCTTCCCCTACTTTCCTCCTCTGCTGATATGTCTCTGCATGATTGTTGTTGCACCAACGCAGGCATGGTGCAAGTTGCACATTTTTACTGGTTAACTCCATCTACACCACCTACATCAAGAGACCAGGCGCCCCAGCCTGAAGAAACAGCCGTTAAAATGCACCAGTCTGATAATAAATCAGCTAAAGCACACACACACACACGCACGCACAGTCCATTTATAATGTCTGACTGTCTGGTTTACTTTAGCAGTTGAGACACATTAAAGGAGACACAAGAAGCAGAGTCAGAATAACATCCTACATTTCTATTGTTTGTCCTTCAACTACACTGTAACAAATTTAACATAGAACTTACAGTAATTTACTGGCAACAATTGTCCAGCAAGTTACTGTGAATTCTTCTTACAGTAAAGGTACCGTACTTCCATTTAAAGTATTTTATATATTCATTGTAAAATACAAAACAATTAAATACAACATAAGATAAAAAAGTAAAAATACCCTTGTTTACTTTTACTATTTACAGTACTATAGAGGCTATATTGTGATTTTTTTTTAAAGTAATACTTAGACTACTCTGATTTTGTCATGTCGACAAGGTTGTAATGTAACTTTACAACAAACTGTAAAAATCCTATACAGTAGTGTTACTGTGAAATCTAAAGGGAATAACTGGAGATTCACAGCCATTATTTACAGTGTAGACAGAAAGGGCTGATATCTCCAGGTCGGTTGGTAGATTGGTTTGGTTTCGTACTACCAAATTCTTACTGGCCGGACAATCGCTGGTGTTACTTTCATAAGGTCGCCTGTCCAACAAAGCATTTTTCGCAGCTGAAACCCCCCCAGCTGGGAGCGCTACAGCGTTTTGGAGGCGTAGTGGGTTTTTCTGGAATAACCACGTACTGTAGGTGAAAAAGTTGGCGGGTGGTATTTTATGGCTGGGCACAAGGTAAAGTATTTCCTCTGGATTCCTCAGGACTAGATGGAGGGATGTCCAGCTGGGAGGAGGCCTCGGGGAAGACCCACAACTAGGTGACATCGTCTTTTTTGGGAATAAGGGCAACTGAAAATGGAATATTATATGCATGTCAACATATTACTGTTTGTGGCTCTCTTTGTTATTCAGTCTTGCTGGATGTAAAAAAAAAAACTAGTTCTGGTTTTGATTCTGTAATCTTTTGTAGTCACTGAAGTATTTCTCTTCTATTTTACGCTTCACAAAACACTCAGGTGCACATTTTCTTGCTCTAACTTTTACTTCCCCCCTCTGTCGTTCCATCATTGCTTTATCATGTTCTCACCAAAAAATTAAAAAGATAAAATAAGAGGATGTTCAGAAAAAAAGCAGAAGCAAAAGTATGTGAAAAGAAATATCTGTTTCTCTCTCTCATCAAAATGTTCCCATGGCAACTAGAGAGGACGACAAAAGAAAAACAAATCTGTACTCTTTGTATTTGTTTTCCCCCCAAACAGACATTTTTTGTCTGTTCTTCTGCATCCACTGTTCTTTATTATTATTCATCACACTGTAGGAAAAAAAAATGTAAATTTCTTTTTTTTAATATTCCACTAAAAACATTTTTTGGAAAATAGCTTTCTTGTAAAAAATAAATGAATTAATTTTATATAGTTTGTTTTGTAGATTCAATTTAGGAATTGTTTAATTTTTTGTATTTTTAATCCATCCATCCATCCATCTTCATCCGCTTATCCGGTATCGGGTCGCGGGGGCAGCAGCTCTGGTAGGAGACCCCAAACTTCCCTTTCCCAAGCCACATCAACCAGCTTTGACTGAGGGATCCCGAGGCGTTCCCAGGCCAGGTTGGAGATATAATCCCTCCACCTAGTCCTGGGTCTTCCCCGAGGCCTCCTCCCAGCTGGACGTGCCTGGACCACCTCCCTAGGGAGGCGCCCAAGAGGCATCCTTAACAGATGCCCGAACCACCTCAACTGGCTCCTTTCGACGTGAAGGAGCAGCGGCTCTAACTCCGAGCTCCTCTCGGATGACTGAGCTTCTCACCCTATCTCTAAGGGAGACGCCCGCCCCCCTCCTGAGGAAACCCATTTTGGCCGCTTGTACCCTGTATTTTTAATGTTTAAGGTTAATGTTGTGTGTGTGTGGCAGTAACTCAGTTAGTTGGGAGTTGGGCTGGGAACCGGAGGGTCGCTGGTTCAAGTCCCCATACGGACCAAAGTATGGTGGTGGACTGGTAGCTGGAGAGGTGCCAGTTCACCTCCTGCGTGCTGCCACAGTGCTCTTGCACCTGTCCAAGGACAGCCACACCTCTCTGACATCTCTCCATTTAGTGCATGTATAGATAATGAGTGTGTGTGTGTAGTTCAGGCCTGTGTGTAATAACAACAGAGTGTGAATTGTAATTTCAGTTTAGTAGACCAGCTTCATTGTTTCTAACTCATTGAATCACCACTGACAGATAACACAATCGCTCGCCACTTTTTATAATAATTACATTTTTTACTCTTTACACTCTGTTGTTATTAAACACTACACACAGGCCTAAAATACACACATGCTCAGGACCTATTCATGCACTAATGGAAAGATGTCAGAGTGGGGGGGCTGCGACTGCTAAACAGGTGCCCCAAGCGGTAAAGGGGGGATCTTTGCCTTGCTCAAGAGCACCTTGGCAGTGCCCAGGAGGTGAACTGGCATCTCTCCAGCTACCAGTCCACACTCTGTACTATGGTCCGTATGGGGACTTGAAAGTAAAACCTTTGCTCTGTTACCAACTAAAATCGAGATGCATGTATAGAAATTTGCCAGGGGCATAATTTTGTGTGTTTTTGTGTGTGTGTGTGTGTGTGTGTGTGTGTATGTGTGTGTGTATTTTATGGAAATGATAACATGCACATTTCATTTCACTGTAGCCGCTGATGCGAGAAGCCTTCATTAAATACACACTGCTGGTGACTTGTCTTCCACGGTGACGTGATGACCGATGTGAAGAATGACACATTAGGACTTTACAAGATGTGAACGTAGAAATGTACGTTTTTGATTGAGTGACAAGAGTGATATATAAAAGGATACATCATGCACCATGCTGAAGGAATCCATTTGTTTTCATTCGTCTGATGTTCAGGATCTTAATGAGAGAACTATCAGATGCTTGTGGTGTGAAGAGTGTCAGCCTGACAGCGATGAGTCACGGTTCAGCTGCCGACGGCGTGGACGAGGGCTCTCGATGTGGTCGAGGGCTTCACATTTCCCAAAACTCTGCCAGAGCCCAACAAGGCCCAGTGTTACAAACAAAGTAGTCTCGCATTGCCAGACGTTCCTCCACAGCGCTGCGTCCGCAGCTTAGCGCTGCCCAAGACCATTGTGGTTGCCAAACTACTCCTTTTATTTTCATGATCAGATATAAAGTTGTTGCTACACCAAATTAAAAGGTGCTCTAAGTGATGTTGGGTGATGTTAGTTCTTGTTGACTCTCAAAGTATTTTCAAATAAAACAAGACTAGCTTGTCCCTCCCTCCTCCGCATCCCGTCCCCTCCCCCTCCCTTCTGTGCTTCTGCGCACTAACCCCCCCAACCCCCAACCCCAAATCCATCTTGTCGGTTATTGGCTGGAACACTGGTTGTGTATGCCTCGTGGTGCAGGTGGACACAGTTTGTTTTTGTTGCCGTTTGTACCCTGGGCTGTCTACAGAGACCATGTTTTTTACAGTGTGTTTAGGGGACAAGCAGCTAGCAGATAGTGAGAAGCCTCTTAGTGAAAGCATGGTTACCTTAGGAAAAGTGCGAAACAGCAGCTACATTATCCGGCGTCTTCTGGGTTGACCAAAACAAACGGACATGTGAGCATTCAAAAACTCAACATCTAACCTGAGGAAGCGTAGCGGTAGTTTTAGTTTTTGCTGTGGAGAGGTGGATGTTTGTCTTTTAGGTTACATACAGTATGTTTTGCACATGCAGTATCCATCCAAATTTGATGTGACAAGTCTCTCACTTAAGCTGTTTTGTAATTAATAAATTAATTTTTATTTATTTTATTGATTGGATGAACTATAATTTGCCTACAGTATTTTTGTCTGTCTGGTTGATGCTTGTCAAATTAGACTCCTTTTAAAGACGCGCATGTTCTCACTGTGTGCTGATGATGTAATGAGGTTGTAGAAACACCGATCTTCTTCTCTTCATCCACTGTTTTCATCCCCTGCCTGCCTGCCTCTCTCTCTCTCTCTCTCTCTCTCTCTCTCTCTCTCCCTCCTGATCTGTCGATCTCCTTGCAGAGAGTTTTTGCTGCATCGCCACGCTCAGCTGTTGCCGTGGCAACCGTGGAGAACAATAAAAAAAGACAAAAGACAAGAAAAGAGCAGCAGTTTCACATCTGCTTCTGCTGTTTAGCCTCAAAAAACAGAGACGGACGTGGTGATTGTGTGTTGTTTGCTGCTGCGACATTAGCTTGTTGGTGTCCACTACTGAGGAAATAAAATATCTGACAGACAGAAGCTTTGAACTCAACTCACACACACACACACACAAATACACACACACAAACACACACACACACACACACACACAGGCTCTCTCTCTTATGTTCAGCAATGTCGCACTCCCACAGTCCTCCACTCATTTTCTGTCATTCATATTCACTCCATCCTCGCTCTGTGCCACCATTACCACAGCAACCGTGCAACCATACTGATGCCGTCTCCGTGGCTGTCAGGCTGGTTCCCAAAACTACCAGGGATCGGTTGTCATCATCATCATCATCATCATCATCAGCCTCTCTTTTTATCTATGCACCAACCATCAAGGCAAATTCCCTGTAAGTGTAACTACAGTTTAGCAAAAAACATGATTCTGATCATCATAAACATCTCAAACATGACATCATCATTACAAACATGACATCATCCACCAGCTGACGTCGTCGTCTGTGTTGTACTCACATCCCTCTCAGTCGGATCAGGACCTGGTTGTTGTGGTTCTGCTCCTCAAAGTCCTGCGCCTCCTCAATCTGCTGCTGCCGGTTCTCCTCAGTCTGAGACATCTGTCTCCGATGCTGCACCTGCAGACTCTGCTGCTGCTCCTCAGTCGGCTCCTCTTCCTCCTGTCGCTCCTCTTCCTCCTGTCGCTCTTCTTCCTCCTGTTGCTCCTCCTCAGACTCCTCCTCCTGTTCCATGTCCTGATGGGGCATCTTCTCTCGTTGTTCTCCTGCCAGTAGCTGCACCTTCTCATCTTCCTCTTCCTTCAACATCTCCTGTTTCTCCTCTCCCTCTTTCTCCTCTTCCTTCTCTCCTTTCTGTTTCTCCTCTCCCTCTTTCTCCTCTTCCTCTTCCTGCTCTTGCTCCTCTTTCTCCTCTTCCTGCTCTCCTTTCTGTTTCTCCTCTTCCTCTTCCTGCTCTCCTTTCTGTTTCTCCTCTTCCTCTTCCTGCTCTTGCTCCTCTTTCTCCTCTTCCTGCTCTCCTTTCTGTTTCTCCTCTTCCTCTTTCTGCTCTTGCTCCTGTTTCTCCTCTTCCTCTTCCTGCTCTCCCTCCTCTTTCTGCTCTCCTTCTCCCTGCTCCTCTCTCTCCTGTTTCCCCCCTTCCGGCTCTCCATCCTCTTTCTCGTCTTCCTCTTCCTCAGCCTCCAGCCCTTCCCGGGGCAGCTGTGTCTCCTCTGCCTCCTCGTTCATCTCTGCGCGGTAAAAGCGGAGAAGGAGGTGAAGTTGTTGTTGGTTTTCTTCTTTTCTTGAGTTTCTGTAAGTGTTTCACGGAGCAGAGTTCGCTCTCTGTGAAGCGTCTGGACGTCTCTCACGGTTGTGACGTGGTTGGGAAAACATCAACGCCGAGAGCGTTTGGCTTTGACGGAACGTCCAACTTCCTGTGATGTCACCTGTCGGCCGGGGCAACCCAAAGTGATGAGCTCTGATGCGTTAGAGAAGCCGAGGAGATAAAGGTTCACAGACAAATCTGGTGTTTGTTTTTTTAAAAGAGTTGAACAGCAGCAGGAGCAGACTGGCATAGTGATCAGCTGCAAAGTAATCTGGCTCAGCCGTCCCAGAGCATCGCCAGGAAGACAGGATGGAGAGAGAGAGAGAGGAGAGAGGAGAGAGAGGAAAGAGAGAGAGAGGAGAGAGAGTCAGAGAGAGAGAGTAGCGAGAGTCAGAGAGAGAGAGAGAGAGAGAGAGAAAGGAAAAGCAGAGAACATTGCAGAGTGTTTCCCTGGTAACTCAACAACGGTTGCTAAGAGTGATGGAATCCTGCAGCCGACACACGTCCCTCCTCCCCTTTCTCCTCTTCCTCCTCCTCAGCCCCTCCCTCAAATTAACTTTACACTCCATTAAGGTGCAACAACAGCAAACAGGCATGTGTGTGTCTGTGTGCGTGTGTGTGTGTGTGTGATTATGTAATGGTCCTGAGGAGTCACATAGCTCTCCAGTCAAGAGGCGCGAGCACACACTCAGTCTTTTCAGTCCTCCTGGTGTGCGTCCTCTGTAGGCCGCAGCCGTCGTTGCCCTCACATCGTTTGATGTAATTCGCTGTTTTGTTTCAAGTCTGCTGTTTGTCCTTTTATGTGAAACTTGAACTTGTTATGCCGACCAGAGCCTGAAGCCACTGTGGCATGAGGAAAACTCTACTACACTGTAAATAATGGCTGTGAAATCTCCAGTTAATTCCCTTTAGATTTCACAGTAACACTACTGTATATGATTTGTACAGTAGAATGCTGTAAAGTTACATCACAACCTTGTCAACATGACAACATCACAGTAGTCTAAGTATTACTGTAAAAAAAAATCACAATATTGCCACTATAGTACAGTAAATAGTATAGTAAACTGCTGTATTTTTTTATCTTATGTTGTGTTAATTGTTTTTGTATTTTACAGTGAATACATAAAATACTGTAAATGGAAGTACGGTACCTTTACCGTAAGAAGAATTCACAGTAACTTGCTGGACAATTGTTGCCAGTAAATTACTGTTAAATTTGTTACAGTGTAGCCTCACAGGCGTTTTACCAGGCGAAATACAGGAAATGCGTCTGGAGGGGTCTGCGTGTGTCTGACTCACCTCAGACCCTGCATAGTTCGCGTCCCGGTGACGGCGGCAGCGGCCTCGGGGAGCGCTCCGGTGCTTAATTGGCTCTGGTCCTTCGGCATTCTTGCTGGGCCAACCCTTCTCATCCTTTTGCTGGAGCAGTTCAGATTTTGAAAAGGGTGTGTTTCCAAAAGTTTGTGGTGTGGGGAAATAAAAAGTCTTTGGGTCCTTTGTCTTCCGTCGTGTTGCTATAGTGACATGTGCTCTCCAGGTGGAAGCAACCTTCTTTAAAATCACAATCATCTCACACACCTGTGACTGTCCAGGGTACATCAGCACACAACCACTCCCCCCACCCCCCATGTCATGTCAGTCAGACCCTCCCTACTACCTGAAGGACCCAAACATGACTTTTGTTTTTATCTCATGTCCTAGGATGGTATCTTTATTTCTCTTGCTGATAACACATGGACTCTAGTCTGATGATACTGTATAAAGCTGAGCGATGAGTACGTCCAGGACGGGGAGTGATAATGGGAATAGATATGGCATGACAGGAATAACTGACTATATTAGGACATGTTTATTGCTTAATGACATCCACATGGTGCAAAAACCAGATGAGGTAATACCTTGTTAGAAGACAGAAGGGTTTGGATTAAAGAGAGCAGACCTTTTCTCTGCAGAGAGCCGCTGTGTTGACTCTCAGCAAACGGAGACCTTTGGCAACACTGACGCCAATGTTTCTCCGCCTAAAGTGACCATGGCAACTACTAGCAACGGGCGGAGTATACATTCTGTCCCGTTTATGCCCAATACACAAAACTGTTAATGAGATATGAGGTTTGGGCGTGATAGTTTAACTTTTGGACTTCTCTCAGGATTGCACTTACTCTGCCACTCAGACACTGTGGCTCGAGGAGCTCATAAAAACTAAAGTTGATCAAGTCATACCGGAGGTAACCGTGTGTCCCAGTCACCAGTGTCAATCCCTCCCGATTGACACAGATTTTATACAATGATAATATTGATGATTTTGCATCAAGGAAGGCCAGAAAGGTCAGGTTTTAGTTCTAGTTTGTGTTTTCTTTTTAGTCCAGTCATGTAATAATTAGATTGTCTTTAGTGTGTCTTCACATTTGTGTGATGAAGGATTTGTGCTATATTTATTTATTTATTCTATATTTTCTTTGTAAATTATTCTTAATATTTTATATTATTGTTGCTCTCTGCTCTTGTTCCATTTTTAAATATCTGATTGTATATATTCTTGGCAAATATATATATATATATATATATATATATATATATATATATATATATTTAATTATAAAAACATTTGAAAATTTGAAAAACACACCTAAAAGAATCCAGTTATTTAACTGGATTTAACAATTTAACTATTGCAATTACAACAGGAAACACACTTTTTAAGATGCACAGTCTCCACCTCCCACATTGCTAAAAGACAATGAACACATTTCTGCACAAAATTAGATAGTATAAGTTATCAGAATAAGTATACAGTATGATACAAAATTGCTGAATTTCTTTCTATTTTTCACACTCGTGCAGGCAGTGCTGCAGGCTGTGTACAGCTATTGTTCTCTGTGCATGTGGCAATAAAGCATTGAAAATCTTTAAAAAAAAGTTTCTTACCAGGTTTTTGGGGTTTTCACAGCACAGTGATTGCTGGGTTCACGGACACACTTCTTGATGCTGCACCTGGTCCTGATAGGACGCTGCAGCTGACTCACTGCCGTTATTGGCTGTACAGAGTCTCCTGATGGAGGAAGAGGAAGGACAACTTTGTTTTGAAAAGTGGAACCACAGACATGTTCAATTACAAAACAGTGTGCACCGGTTTGCTGTGGTTTTCCTAGCGGGACGACCATGGACAGTATAAGAAAAGGGACGACATGTTTCCTTGGAACGGTGTGAACGGCCTGTAACCAGGGCCGCATTCAGCCCCGACAAAACGTAGCAACATGTTTAAAAAAAAACTTAAACAGGAACTTGAACACCTGTTGTGTGTGCAAGCACTCTGCCTTTTTATTGCCACAACTTCAAAGACACGTCTCTGCTGATTGGGTAGAACTGTGCAGGACCATTTCTAACTTTTCGGGAGTGGTGGTATTTTGTCAAACTACGATTCAAACCTTTAAAATAATCCGTTGAGATGCATCAATCTGTAAAAACCTCTCTCAAAATCAAATTAATCTTCACAAGTTGACCGAAGGAATTTAAACCTATAGAAAATAATAAAAAAAGTTAAAGGTCCAATATGTAATATATTTACAGTAATAAATATATAAATTACCTTAGGTGAGGATAGGAACGAACACTGACCGGGAGATCGAGATCTTTGCCTTCTGGCTCAGCTCTCTTTTCATCACAACGGTGCGAAAACATACGTTATAAACTCAATTTGTTTTATGTAAAAATCTTAATTTTTAAAGTAACTAAAGCTGGCGGATGGATGTAGTGGAGTAGAAGTAGAAAATGACAACAGGAAAGACTAAAGTACAAGTGCCTTTAATTTGTACTTGAGTAGATGTACCAGTGGATGACCTTGAGGATTGATTTTATATTTTTTTTATCTCAAGACCATGACTTTCCTTCTGTTTTTACTCCACCTGCTCTTCAGAGGAATTTTCCACCATAAACTGACCATCGCTAACTGCACGAGACGTCAGAGCTACAAATAGACAAAGTTGAAAAATGACAGAAATTAAAAAAGGATCCACCGTAACAGCGACTGGAACCATCTGAAAACTGGCAGGTTTTTTACTTTAACGTGACATAAGAATTATGTCCCTTTCTATTTTTACTGCAGATGATTTCAATTTCAGCATTTATATGTTGTCTCTGTTTCACTGCATTGTATTACTTCCTGTCCAAATATGGTCGTTAGTATGACAGAGGTACTGTAAGAGGAGATTATAAAAACAGAGAGAGAAAAATTAAGGAAACAGAATTTAAAGGCTTTGTGGGAGGAAGTCAGTAGCTTTCTGGGTTTTCTGATTTATACGCCTCTTTATACGCCTTTCTGAAGAGATGGAAACAGAAAGAAATGTTGATACTAAAGCTGTATTCGTTGATTTTAGCCACTTAGAGGCAGAAAATGGAAAACACAAGAACATATTATCTTCTTATAAAGTTGCTATGGCAAATGTGTCAGTAATCAAATGACTATTAACACATCAACCAGACACAGAATTATTATGATCTGTCTGATATTCTCTCTTTTTTTAGATGTTTTTCAGTCTCTACCAGCTCCTGAGGGAAATAGCTTTCTCTTTCGGGAAACAAAGTGTTTGTTCCTTGGGAGTCTTTTAAAGGACAATTCCACAAAATGAAACTAGGGATTAATAACACATGGGTACCGAGTCGACCATTCGGTGGGATATGTTTTCATGCTAATCAAATGTGATCTGTTTTAGTGCAAACTGCTAATTTGCTAGCCTTTGAGGCTCACATCAAACATCTCTCCATCCTCAAATCACTCCACTGGCTTCCTGTCTCACTCAGGTTTGAGTAAAAGGTTACCACCTGAGGACACCACAGACTGGACCTGACGATACCACAGACTGTGGAATGCTCTCCATTACCACCTGAGAATACCACAGACGGTGGACCAGAGGACACCACAGACTGTGGACCAGAGGACACCACAGACTGTGGACCTGAGGACACCACAGACTGTGGACCTGAGAACACCACAGACGGTGGACCAGAGGACACCACAGACTGTGGACCAGAGGACACCACAGACTGTGGACCTGAGGACACCACAGACTGTGGAATGCTCTCCATTACCACCTGAGAACACCACAGACGGTGGACCAGAGGACACCACAGACTGTGGACCTGAGGACACCACAGACTGTGGAATGCTCTCCTTGACCACCTGAGGACACCACAGGCCGTGGAGCTGAGGACACCACAGACCGTGGACCTGAGGACACCACAGAACGTGGACCTAAGGACACCTCAGACCGTGGACCTGAGGACACCACAGACTGTGGGTGCTTTTAACCCCACCTTTTTAGGAGAGCTTTTGATTGAACTCTTGCCCTTTTCCTTATTGTTTCTGTTTAGTAGGGGTCCAAGCCCGAAGGATGCGTGGACCGCTGTAACGCGCTTAAAACCCCAGCTGCAGCCTAAACCGTACATGGTGGCGACGTGCCATTTTCAGGACTGGTCAAAACTCCGCAAAGACCTCAGCCCTAAACCCTCAGCCCTACCGTTAGCGTATACAGGCAGGAGCCATCTTGGAAAACCAGTCAAACCACAAACTACGAAGGGTAACTACCCTTCTGAAAAAGAGTAACTACCCATTTGGTGCGTGCGTGTCCCGGTTGCCCAACAGAGCAACTCTTACAGTTGTAAACAAACCCTCATGGCAACAGCGGACGGTGTGATTGGTCCGCTGGCTAATTGACTGTTAATTGGTTCTTCATCATCAGCAGCAACACTGGAGAGAAAATTCAAGTCCACGTGAGCGGCTGTAGTGTGTGTGTGTGTGTGTGTGTGTGTGTGTGTGTGTGTGTGTGTGTGTGTGTGTGTGTGTGTGTGTGTGTGTGAGCGTGTGTGTGTGTGAGCGTGTGTATGTGAGTGTGAGTGTGTGTGCGTGTGAGTGTGAGTGTGTGTGTGAGTGTGTGTGTGAGTGTGTGTGTGTGTGTGTGTATTTGAGTGTGAGTGTGAGTGTGTTTGTCACAGTAATATATTCAAGCCTTTGTTTTTCAATAGGCTTTCGAGGCAACAAGTAGGACAACATGTTCATCTGACAGAACCTATAAAACACAATTTTTTCTTTATTTAGTTTTATTAACTATGTCACAAATCTCCCCTCCAGACATGTTTCAGGAAAATAAAAAAGAATCTGCATTGTAAAGTGTAAGAAAGTCAAGTAACAAGTTAAAAATGATCTTTAAATTACATGCTTTATTGAAAAATAGGAAACAAAGTCCTGTAAAATGAATCAAATTAGTCATTTGAAAAATGTATTTTTCTTACTTGCTTTCATTCTTTCAATCAATTTGCATTAGTGCACAGCTTAGAAACTTGACTCAGACAACGGCTAACCATTCAAAATGGCAAATGTCTGCACTTTGATACATTTCACTTTATTTTACCCTTTTTTTTTAAACCAGCAAGTTTTTTTGAGAATTGTTATGTTTTGTTTTTTTTAAGTATACACACTGCTCACATGATGTCAAAACTATTCCATGGATAAATGCACACATATTAGAATGATAATGAGCATGAAGGATATTTTTAAGCCTTTATATTTGAGAGAGAACATAGAATTGAGAGAGAGGTAGAAAGTGTCTGACCTGTCACTGTCTGAACCGGAGACTCCTCACGTGGCATCACCGTTACTGCCACTATCTCTCTGTCCAGAGTGGAGCAGAAGGAGCCCATCGTCAGTAGGAGCCAGAGGAGGAGAAGGATGCTCTGTGTCTTTTTCACACATCGGAGAGACATCTTCCTCCTGCGTCCGTCCACATCTCTCCGGGCTCCGGGCTCCGAGCTCCGTCTCTCTGAGGGCTGCTGTCTCTCTCTGCAAACTCACGAGTCTTCAGAGGTCTCTTGCCCTTTTAAGCTGAAGGGTCAGTGTGTGTGTGTGTGTGTGTGTGTGTGTGTGTGTGTGTGTGTGTGCATGCATGCGTGCGTGTGTGCGTGCGTGCACGCAAGGGCATAGGAGGACATGGGGGGCGGCACACATTATCCTGTGGAACCAGCTCCCAGTCTGGGTCCGGGAGGCAGACACCGTCACCTCTTTTCTTCGTGAAAGTTTATATTTAGGGAGTGAAGAGTTGCAGTGTTCAGCCAGACTGGCATGGGAGGGTGTATGGCTGCAGACGCAGCACCCCTTCTCTTCATAGTTGTCAGATTCATCTACCATATAATCAATGATACAATCAAACTAGAGGGAGGCAGGGCATACAGCCCGATCCGGTTTGGGAGAGTTCTAGCCCGACCAGGCTCCTCTCCTTAGCCTGTCTCTCTTCGTCATGCTGTAATAGTTTTAGACTGCCGGGGGACTTCCGTCCTTTGACACACTGAGCTGCTGTTTCCACTCTATGTCTATCTGTGTGCATCCTTGTCCCAGAAATGCTTGTTACTAACTTAGCTCTGGAGAGTTTTTCCCCCAGAGTTCTTATGTCATTTTTCGCCCAGCATGTTTCCTTGGATTAGGGTGCCACCTAAATCATGGTTGCAGCCATCCCGATGGTCCTGCTCCGCGCCGTGCTATGCCCTTTTACACCCTGCTATGCTCTGCAGTGCCTTGCTACGTCCTGCCATGTCCTGGGACTTCCTCCTGTTGGACGCTCTGTCGACTCCTTCGGTCTGGTCTTCGGGCCGCCACCTCCAGTGTCTGGACTTTACAAATGATTCTATAACAACTGTAGACTGTTCATTTTATTATGCTTATATTCAATAAACCTTTGCACATCTGCAAATAAGTCTCTCCTGATTGAAATAACAGTGAGCTGCAAATGTTTCTGTTTCTGCCATTGAAGTTTTTATTCATTTTTATGTTTAGAAATGTAACATTCTGGAGTTTGTTGTTGCCCACCGCTCCGAAAACAGTGAGGGAATTGGTTCAATTGCAGAGGAGGCATCCCCCCCACACAGAGACTAAATCTAATTTAACAAAACACAGAGACGACTCAAAGAACAACAGCACCAAAACACAAAGAAGACATTGTCAACAATAGCACACAGGCGAGAAAATAAGGTCTTTCTTTCTCATAACTAAAGACTATTTTAGGTTTAAGTCATGTACAGTATTTTATATCAACCTGTCAAATCATCTGGTCTGATTATTCTGGAAAATTTAACAAGAGATGGAAAAAATAAGATCTGTAAAATCTTAAATATGACTTATTTCAGTTCTTGGAATGACCAGAAACTTTTCTCATTAAAATCAAACTATTTTTGATTCTTAAACTGTCTGACCGCCCCGAGCATTTCTATTGCTGCCTCAGTGTTTGGAACCGTTGATCGCCGGCGTTTTGTAGCTCCGCAGTTGTTCCAGGAAGCCGGGATTGGGAGACGAGGCGCCCCGAGCCAATTTAACCAATGAGAGGGCGGCGGCGAACGTCTGCCCTTCGCATGACATCAGGTAACCAATGACCACGGCCGGTGCCCGGGACACGCCGGCGTTACAGTGGACCAACACCACGCCTTTCTGGAGGAGAAACAGAACGCTGATTTTAATACATTGATCAGTTGATTTCAGCCACTTGGGGGCAGAAAATGGGAAACAGATTTTATGCTGTTTTATGCTTTCAATTGCTATCCTCAAACCCCCAGAACCTTGGAGAAAACTTAAAGCTAAAAAAGTCAAACTACAGTCATTAGATCTGAGAAAAGTCTTTTAGTTTAATTCATTCAGCTTAGGTGCTGCACCTAAACCGTATAATGGCAGGAAAACATTGGCAAAGGACCTGAATGATAAAATGGATAGAAAGGTCTGTGGTCATTTGATTGGTAGACAAAAAAATGGCAATTGTTGCAATATGCGTCAATGGGGCCGTAAACTGTGTTTCTGTGTTTTACTGTGTTATCGCTGGGAGGAGAGCCGGCAATGCTCGGGAGATGCTCTCCAAGCTGCAGGGATTGAAGAGGAACAGTTAGACCCAGCGGCAGCTAGGTTGCAAAAACATGCGGGAGAGACACAAGCTGACCGAGGTGCAGGTAAACAATACGATAAAAGAACACGGCATTATCAAAATATAGAAAAGTTGACAGTGAAAACCAAGTCTTCCAAGATGAGTGGACAGAAAGTTATGCGTTTATTCTTCTGGCTATGAGGTCTGGGATGCTGGAGTACCTAATTTGCATGGAGTCTGTTGTGATTGTCAAAAGTGGAATTATTAAACACCAATATGAAACTAACACAGACACAGAAAATCAATGTGGCCAAAGCCTAATAAAAGCGATCTATACGAGCCTGTCTCACTTTCTCACAGTGCAACAGTGTGCATACGTGTGTTTTACCATTCATCATATGCTTGTTTAATATAGGCACTGTTTTTTTGCCTTTTTTTAAGCTAGGACACTTGTATTTCCATTTTTAGATTATGAAGCTCAGATCAGCCTAGACATTGATGAAGGTGTTGATGGTACAGTGGATGTGCCACATGCCTTTGGTGGAGGAGATCTGGGTTCAATTCCCACTGAGATACATCAACCAATGTGTTCTTGAGCAAAACACCTAACCCCTAGTTCCTCCATAGTCGTGGGACCTCTGACATAAATACAGTAGCAAGTGTAAGTCCCTTTGGATTAAAGTGCCAGCTAAATGACATGTAATGTAATCTGAAAGGAATATTTATCTATAAGGAATAAGAAAGGAATATAAGGAGTTTTTATTTAGCAAATTCAGATCTGATGGATTTATGACACTTTTTATTTCATCATGTTTGTTCATAATAGGTGTATTTGTTGCCTCTGAGTTTAAAAATGTTGACTAAACTGATTCCTATTAGTATTATAATTAGTATTATTAGCTGTGGTCCTGCTCTGCCCCCTACTATACCCTGCTACACCCTGCTAAGTCCTGCTACGTTGGTTCTACGTCCTTCTAATCATAGTTCCATTATCGTTTTTGTGACTATTATTACCACTGTTCAACAAACCCCCAACCAACGCCCTGCTGCACCCACCTATGCCCTTCTATGCCACGCTACACCCTGTAACGCCCTGCAACGCCATGAACTACTTCAACTATTTCTAGTCATAGTTCCATTATCTTTATTGTGACTATTATTGCCACGGTTCACACTCCCAATCGGCACCGTCAGACACCGCCTACCACAAGCCTGGGTCTGTCCCAGGTTTCTCCCTAAAAGTTTTTCCTCACCACTGTTGCACTACATGCTTGCTCTTGGCGGAAATACTGAATAAATTATAGTGTGTTCTAGACCTACTTTATCTTTAAAGTGTATTGAGATAACTATTTTTTTGATGTGATACTATAAATACAATTGAATTGAACTTCTTCCACTAAACCGGAGCAGTGGGAGGCACCATGACGCTGAGCAGCAGTGACGCTCTCTGAACACTAGATGGCTCTACAGACCAGCAGAGAGCTCTACACCATAACGAGCTCCATCATTCTTTAGTTAATAGATGACTTGTTTTGTTTTCGGCCTATTAGCGTCTCCATTACAGCTGCTGTTTTCCCTCTCATGGAAGCTTTACACCACAGCTGTGTCCCAGTTATCCGGCCAAGCGTGACGCTCACTGCAGCCAGAACCAAACTGGTTTCTACCCGAAAAATAAGAGCTTTACTCAAAATGTCTGAGAGACAAGATTGTTCTGATTCAAGTTGGGCTACGTTTGTTTTAATTCTTTAGGGAAACAAAAAACCCTGACCCGAAACTTTTGTGAATTTTGATGAGAATGTGTGTACAAACCTGAACATTCAGCTAAACCCAGACCAGAATATTGTGTTAAAATCTCGATATAATTAACTCAAAAATTAGGGTAAGCACCAAATCAAAAACAGAAATGGATAGAAACCTGAAAATTTGAGTACATACAGGTACAGATTGGTTAGGATCTGGCCCAAAAATCCCAGTATGTGACAGAAAAATGCAGTAAAAAAAAAAGGTAAAATTCAACTTTGGGTATATCGGGTATAGTAAAATACTTTGGTGGTGCGCCTTTTCCTGAACTTCCAAAAGTCCAATGTTTTTGGCTGCAAAGTACTTCAAACTTTAGAAAAATACCCACAAATGGGAGCAAGGTATGACTCAAAACTTTTGAGTAAAAAAAGCTCAGGATTTGGGCACCTGAAGGTGCGCCCATTTGCTGCATGTCATTACCTCTCTCTCCCCCTTTCATGTCTTCAGCTGTCCTATAAATAAACGCCTAAAATGCTCAAAAACTAATCTTGAAAAAAAATATACAGTGGGTACGGAAAGTATTCAGACCCCTTTAAATTTTTCACTCTTTTTTCATTGCAGCCTTTTTCCAAAAATCAAAAAAGTTCATTTTATTTCTCAGTAATGTACACTCAGCAACCCATCTTGACAGAAAAAAACAGAAATTTAGAAATTTTTGCATATTTATTAAAAAACAAAAACTGAAATATCACATGGTCATAAGTATTCAGACCCTTTGTTCAGTATTTAGTAGAAGCACCCTTTTGATCTAATACAGCCATGAGTCGTTTTGGGAAAGATGCAACAAGTTTCTCACATCTGGATTTGGGTATCCTCTGCCATTCCTCCTTGCAGATCCTCTCCAGTTCTGTCAGGTTGGATGGTAAACGTTGGTGGACAGTCATTTTCAGGTCTCTCCAGAGATGCTCAATTGGGTTTAAGTCAGGGCTCTGGCTGGGCCATTCAAGAACAGCCACAGAGTTGTTGTGAAGCCACTCCTTCGTTATTTTAGCGGTGTGCTTAGGGTCATTGTCTTGTTGGAAGGTAAACCTTCGGCCCAGTCTGAGGTCCAGAGCACTCTGGAAAAGGTTTTCGTCCAGGATATCCCTGTACTTGGCCGCATTCATCTTTCCCTCGATTGCAACCAGTCGTCCTGTCCCTGCAGCTGAAAAACACCCCCACAGCATGATGCTGCCACCACCATGCTTCACTGTTGAGACTGTATTGGACAGGTGATGAGCAGTGCCTGGTTTTCTCCACACATACCGCTTAGAATTAAGGCCAAAAGTTCTATCTTGGTCTCATCAGACCAGAGGATTTTATTTATCACCATCTTGGAGTCCTTCAGGTGTTTTTTTAGCAAACTCCATGCGGGCTTTCATGTGTCTTGCACTGAGGAGAGGCTTCCTTCGGGCCACTCTGCCATAAAGCCCCGACTGGTGGATTGCTGCAGTGATGGTTGACTTACTACAACTTTCTCCCATCTCCCGACTGCATCTCTGGAGCTTAGCCACAGTGACCATTGGGTTCTTCTTTGCCTCTCTCACCAAGGCTCTTCTCCCCGATAGCTCAGTTTGGCCGACGGCCAGCTCTAGGAAGGGTTCTGGTCGTCCCAAACGCGTCTTCCATTTGAGGATTATGGAGGCCACTGTGCTCTTAGGAACCTTAAGTGCAGCAGAAATTTTTTTGTAACCTTGACCAGATCTGTGCCTTGCCACAATTCTGTCTCTGAGCTCTTCAGGCAGTTCCTTTGACCTCATGATTGTCATTTGCTCTGACATGCACTGTGAGCTGTAAGGTCTTATATAGACAGGTGTGTGGCTTTCCTAATCAAGTCCAATCAGTATAATCAAACACAGCTGGACTCCAATGAAGGTGTAGAACCATCTCAAGGATGATCAGAAGAAATAGACAGCACCTGAGTTACATATGAGGGTCACGGCAAAGGGTCTGAATACATATGACCATGTGATATTTCAGTTTTTGTTTTTTAATAAATATGCAAAAATTTCTAAATTTCTGTTTTTTTCTGTCAAGATGGGTTGCTGAGTGTACATTACTGAGAAATAAAATGAACTTTTTTGATTTTTGGAAAAAGGCTGCAATGAAACAAAGAGTGAAAAATTTAAAGGGGTCTGAATACTTTCCGTACCCACTGTATAATAAGCTCAGAATTTATTGAATATTCAAGTAAAATTTCAGGCCCTTTTCTTGCAAAAACCTGAGCTGTAAGTTGTGTCATAATGCTGCAAACTGTCGCACAAAAGCCCCAAAACACATGTAGTGTGTCGACCACTGCAGTCATGATGCTGTCGTTGTCATGACAGCGCCAATATGTGAGGATCATTACCAGCCAGATGGCCTCCTGGGTAATCTGACCCTTCATTTCAAAGTAAAAGCATCAGTTTGATTATCAGGGCTGGAATTACTACACCCACACACAGAAACAGATCATAATGAACACACACACACACATCCTGTAATCATACACCCCTAATCACTTGCTGCTGCTGTGTTTGTGTGTGTGTGTGTGTGTGTGTGTGTGTGTCTGGGTGTGTGTGCATCTGTGTGCGTATGTGTGTCTGTGTGCGTATGTGTGTGTGTGTGTGTGTGTGTGTGTGTGTGTGTGTGTGTGTGTGTGTCATGTTAAAGTGAGCCGCAGGTCTTGCCGCTAAAAGCTTGTATGGCACTGAGATCTGATCTGTGCGCAGTTTAATAAAACATGAACAAAACTAAACATCTATAATTCAACAACAGGAGAGAGGAGAGAAACGTGTCACGTGTCAACCCCCCGAGTCGTTCATCCGTCTCCTTCTTCCCATAATCCTTTGGCTTTATGGATGGGTTGTTTCCTGTTGGACTTGATTCGGTCCTTCCGGTTTCACCTCTCACCTCCCTCTTTGGTTTCCAGTCTCTATAAAATGTCTTCTTATCTTATATGTGTTAGCAAGGTGCCAAATATAATTTCCCCTTGCAGAATCAATGCATGTGCTGTATGTGGCGTTTTCTTTTGCAAGAAGAAATGCAAACAACCCAGTTTTTTTCTCCTATCCCAGAATGCATCTGTGGCGTAACAGCGTTGCCAACTTGGCGACATTTCAGACCCTCTTAGTGACTTTATTTCTAAAAAGCGACTAGGGACAAATGTAGCAGCCATCAGGGGAAACACAAGATAAGTGATCATTTCAAATAATCTTCCCAGGAAAACCACTTGTGAGGATTAGCTGCTCTGTTACATATCACTCTTTGGGTTTTAGGACTGCCGGTAGTTATGATCTGTAGTGAAGAGAGTGATGTGTGAGTTACCTCATTGCAAGCCTGCTTGATGAAGTCACAGCAGTCCTGGATGTGAAGCAGCAAGTCAGCGTCGGGATGATCCAGAATACTGACGGTCTTATAGATGAACAGGTCAGGGAACACGTTCTCCACCCCGAAGGCCACGTTCAGGATGTGAGACACCTGAACAGGAGGAAGAATAGCACGCTTTATCTCGATAACCCAAGAGTGAAAGGTGAGGTACGGCCAATCACATTTTCACTTCCTTCATTTTGGCTTTTTGACATCGCCACATCATGTCTGAGACGTCTGAATTTGGGATGCACAACGGGAAGTAGGACTGGGTACTGAATTCAATAATTTTCAGGCACCAACCGAATTGCCTCTAAAGCACTGAGTATCAAAAAATGCTCAGTCTTTCCTTTCCCAATACCTAAGGAGTAAATTTCATCAGCGTGAGTCAAGCGAGTAACTTTGGATTCAACAATGGGGGGGTGGGGTTGAGATCTTCAACTATTTAGGGAGGTCCCAGGACATTTATTGAGAAAAGCAACAGAAAAGGCGACTAAAACTTCAGGAAAAGCCAAATGGATTATCCACCCCCGTAAATAATAATCTAATGTTGGTGACTAAATGTTACACGTCGTTTCAGAAGTTCAGAAGAAAAAGAATCTCACCTTGTGTTTTTTCAGAGTGCCAAAGTCATGTGCAGCATCTTGAGAACCTACATGCACGCATGCACACACGCACACACACACACACAGAGTTAGTTGGCCGTCCAGGGTCACAGGGTCATTGATGGGTCACCCTGTCACCCCTCCCCCCCAACCATCCTCCCCCACGCCTGGGCTCATCTTACCCATTGCCCTGAGCTGTGGCAGTTAAGCGTGACTTGCAGGACCAAGGGGGGGTTGAAGAATTAATACCTCAAAAACTCTGCAGGAAACAGCTTTCAAACAGAAAGGGTACAGGTCTTGATCAAAATATCTCCCACATCCACCATTTCATACAAAACTTTTTTTTCCACTCAAATTTATTCAAACAAGTTTCTGCTGGTTCTCACAGGATTTGGGGTTATGGTTTACTGTGCTTACTTCTCCTTAAGGCTACATTTACATTGCTATGTTTTGGTTTTGAGCCAAAAGCGATCTCCGTGCCCACACATGTTATTATCTCCAGTAGAATAACTAATCTCTGTTTAAACTAACCAAAATATCTCATCAACATTCTCGTTTACTGTGCATTAACAGGAAGCAGCGTGTATACTCCGACTGTTGCATGTTCCATGATACATGGTCCAGCTGTCGCCGTGGTCCTGCTACATGTCCTGCAATGTTACATCCTAATTATGGTTTTAAACAAAAGTTTGACTTGAGTACATTCACAAAAGGTTGCATTTTGCCGTTAGTTACGCTTTACGTTTTGCCGTTTGGACTGTGGAATTTAACAAACGGTGACTGTAAGCCGATTACAGAGCACTGCGAGCAGTCGGCCCTTTCAGCGGCCATGGCAGTCAAGTTTAACCGACAAAACAGCGAATGTCTCCGATTTAGGGGCTCTGAAACACCGGAGCAGTGTGAATGCGAGGTTTTTAAACCCAAACGTAGCAATGTAAACGTAGCCTGAGTCATTACGTTGGACGTACACTTACCCAGCAGCAGGTAGGGCTTGACGATGCCAACCTGGAGGTCCCAGGAAGTGTCGGGGACGTATCCCAGGATCTTCTCCGGGGTGACAGGGTCTTCCACCACCGTGATCGTAGAACCCTTCCAGGTCTCGATGATGCGTCGGCCGCTCAGTGACGTCACGCGGGTGCACTGCTTCCTCAGCCGCGTCCCAGAGAAACTCTGGATCTCTGCAGTCAGGGACTGCATGATCGCACCAGACTGGACTTGGATGATATTTAGTGTAGATACACGTTAAGAAAACAATCCATAGAAAAACAGATAATGTCCTGGTAGAAAACTACCAGTACCTTTTCCGTTAATTTGACAGTAATTTCTGTTTATCCAAAAAACTGAAAATGATGTAGACTTCTCTGTACCTTTAAAAAAACTAAATATTCTAAATATGGAAAAACACCTGTGAAAAATCAATGTCTTCATATTAACACAATAGATTAGCCCGTATTTCTACCGACATTTTAACAGTGTATTTAAGCCTCTTTCACACATTCTCGGTAACTTTCTAGGATGAACTTAAATGCACCGCTACTGATTTTCACTTTTCACGCATGCACTACATTCAGGAACATTCCCGTCTTGTGCCGTTTCATACAGCCATGGCAATACCTGAATAAATCGGGCAGGGGACCATCCAGCAGATGGTGGTAATGCAACACTTATAGACATTGAGCTCAGTAGAAGAGGCACATGGGGTAAATCAGGAAGACGTCTAATTATTTTAGGGACATGGCGGGCAATGAGTTGTCCAAGACACAATGCAAGTCCCTACACGACGCGAGTCCCTACACGATGCAAGTCATGCATGTGTAGAACGGCCGCCATATTTGACAGCTAGCTATGGCAACACCACTTAGACACAGTGTGAAAACTAAATACTTTCACCTAGGAATTGCATGTCTCAAATCTAAAACACAACCCTTTTTTTCTAAACTTAAAGGGTAAATACCGTTTTTTCCAAACCTATCTTCCTATGTTTTTGTGTCTAAGTGACTGATGGGAACAACAGTCTTTGACAGTGGTCCAGTATTAGGCGAGATCGCTGCAGTCTGCAGCGGAGAAACAAGCTTCAATGGATGTTAATAGGACAGTTGTCCAGCTTGTATTTACCTTCACTAAAGTGCTATTTTGCCGCTGAAAGACTCAGATTAATATTCTAAGTGTGACAACATTATAGAAGGATCTCTTCAGAGATAAACATCTGAACAAAAAAGAGAAATGCATTGAGTTTCAAACATCACCCTGTCTATTAGTGCTCGAATGTAACTATAATAATAAGTACATTTACACCAGTACTGTACTTAATTGTTGAGGTACTTGTACCTTACTTGAGTTGAGGGGAATCAACACGGCACGGTATCATGATATGTTACGTAGCGAAACTGTGTCGATACACGGACTACAAGTATCGATCTTTTACTATATACATGTCACTTTAACTTTTTGGTTATAAGATTGAAGTGAGATGACAAAGAAACAAAGAAATATTCATCTTTGGACATGTTGACAAAGCTTTCCTTTGGGGACATAATGTAAAGTTGGAAAATGTAATAACCTGCAATATAATGCAAAATATTGCAAATAGTATGGTGGTGAAGCCTCTGATGATTCCCACTCCTAAAGTCTATACATGAAGACATAAAGTATATACCATATGTGTAAAATTCAGTATGGGATTCAAACCTGTTTCTTCAGATGTTCAGCACTGGCCCGGCTTGGTTCAAAATGGCTCTGGTTAAGCGGATAGTCCAGTTTAAACTCCAGATGTAAAAACCAGAACGAGAGTAGTGATCCGGTTCAGTTTCCAGAAAAGAAACACACTTCTTTCCCCATCATCATCCGCCTGTTCCAGAGAAAACACTTTGGTTCAGTGAAACATCCAGTCGGGTCCAGACCGGTCCGACTAAACCTGGTCCACCTTATAGCAGGTCCAGAACTAATCCAGTCTAACTATCTGCAGTCTCGTCTGCCCCAACTGAGTCAAACTGTGAAATGGACCAACTCTACTAGAGGAGAGACTGAACTGCTGCTGTGTAACATGAACCCTGCTGTCTGTCTGTCTCTCTGTCTGTCTGTGAGTCTGTCTCTCTGTGAGTCTGTCTGTCTGTCTGTGAGTCTGTCTGTCTCTCTGTGAGTCTGTCTCTCTGTGTGTCCGTCTGTCTCTATGTCTGTGAGCATGTCTGCCTGTCTCTATGTCTGTCTCTCCTTGAGTCTGTCTGTCTGTGAATGCTCAAAAACCCGGCAAACAAACCTAGAAAGAATACATGAAACCTATTTTTAACTTGATATTAGAAAAATAACATCAGGCTAAAAAGAATTCAAACCTGAACGGGCCTCTGTGTGGGGGGTGTTGGTTTGTGTGTAGTCCACGAGAGGGAGCCCCATCCCTGCTTTAATGAGCTGGAAAAGACCTGAAGAAAAACTGAAGCTCATTTTATCTTTTTTATCATCTTCCATTTATAATTGCAGGTGTCTCTGGTGTGAGCATGGACACAATGTTAATCATAGACAGACAGACAGACAGACAGGTAGATCAAGTTTTCTTGCAAAATGCTAAATTAAAACTATGTCATTACCTCATAAAATAATTACACTATAATAATTAACACATTAAGGGATGGATGCTAAACATTTCAAATGTAGCATTTAAATCTTATTCAGTTACAAGGTTGTTGTACCAGATCTACGTCTTTAGACGTTTTTGTCTTCATTGGACCTATTCATTACTTCCTTCTGTCTTTTGTCCAAGTTTGTCACTGTTTCTTTAAGTTATTTTCACTTTTTTTACCTATTCTTGCCTTACTTACTTCCTGTTTTCAACTGTCTTTTTTGTCACTTTCGTTTTTTAATCGTCTTTTTCAAGGTTTTTGTCACTGACGTTGCCTTAGGCTACTTCCTTCTTTCTTAGTTATCGTCTTTTTTTCTGACATATTCTTGCCTTACTTACTTAAGTTTTGTCTCTTTTTTTTTAAGTATTCGTCACCTTTTTTCATTAGCATTTTGACATAGCGTTTTGCGCTGGTCACGGAGGTACTTGCCTTAGAAAAAAAAATTCAAAGGGGCAACTTTATGAAAAAAAGTTTAAGAACCCCTGCCTTAGAGTATGTAACATGGTATCATGTATACGTGTGTGTGTGTGTGTGGATTCTCTGCAGGCAGGATGTTCCAGGCTACATTAGCCGCTACTAGCATAACACCGTAAAACAGTCCATCGGGAGTGAACAGCGTTATAGGTCCTCTTCTAGCGCTCCTCTGACCTTAACTCCTCTGTAAATCTGTAATTGTTGTAGATTACTTTCTCTCTGTGTGCACAGCTGCAATCTTGTTTATGTTGGAAAGATTCAGGTAGTTTCCAAGAATATGTCCACACAGAGAGGGAAACCATTTTTTGGCTGAATTCTGACCTTTTTAAGTGTGTGTGTGTGTGTGCGTGTGTGCGTGCGTGTTCCACTGATAAGATTTTCCTGCCAAATATGAGCAGCTTTTACGTCAGAAACAAACACTTGCAGCGATGAAATCATGAGAACCGACAACAAAAAACAAAAGAGAGAGAGAGAGAAGGAAAGAGTGAGGGAAGGATGGAGGGGAAAGTGCAGACTCAGTTCTCTGTATGTTGATTCATGAGTCAGAAAACCCGGAGACACCATGTGTGTTGGCTTTAACTCAACCCAAACATGGGAAGCTCCTCCAACATCTGACAACTATTACTGCTATCTCACAACAACCCTGTGGGTTACACACACACACACACACACACACACACACACACACACACACACACACAACCCGAGCTGTTAATGCAGGAAGGCTGTCGAGGTCAAATGTCAGCACCAGCCGGTCAAACAGTTACATCACTGGTCAACAGTAGTCAAGTGTGGTGCTATTTCAGTTAGCCTAATAGCTGGTTTGATCTGCATTGAGGGATGACCTTATGGAAAGGTCCCCATGCCCATCTCTATGTATGGTGAAGAGTATGTGATGGGGGGGGGGGACTTTATCAGGATGCATAGTATCCTGTATCCGTGAAATAACTGGCCTTTAATAATAACAATCTGCCTGCCTCCATGGGAATATGGCCCCTTGTATTTTAAGGAAGAACATTTAATTATTCACAAAGAAAATTGGTGTCCTTCAAGGTTGGATTTCCCCTAATTTTTGGAATTAAGGCATTAAGATCAATTTCCAAAAGATTTATTCCTCTTTTTAGTCAACTTTAGCATGGGTGTGTAAACTTATGAGCACCACTGTATGTGTATGTATGTGTGTGTGTGTGTAGGTGTGCATATGCGCATGTAAGTATGTAAATATGTATGTGTATTAATAGATATAAAAATAAGTGAACCATAATAAAAAAATTGTATTTGACTAAAGTTCAAAAATAGAAAAAGGGGGGAGGACTAGAAAGTTGTTTTAACTTCTTCCTACTCCTTTCTGAACATGGACTAACCTATTTTAGAGCTTTTAACGGATTTACTGCTGTTGACTTTTCATCTAAAAGGAATCTATCTTTTAGCATGGAGGATAAGAGAAGAGCAGAAGAAAGCAGAGGAGGGGAGATGTGGAGAAGGAGGGATAAAGGAAGAGGAGGAGGAGGTGAAAGTCTGAATAAGAAAGCAGCTCCTCCCGCTTCTTCCGAGCTGCCTGCAGACCGGACCGCAGCAGCGGCACTAACAGCACCAATCAGCAGCAAAACCACGTCCTTATTTGGATTTAAATCCCCGTGAGTGGCGGAGACTTTACCCGAAGCACCGACGGCGCTGCCGTAACTCCACCGTACCCCTGTCTTTGAACCGACCGACCGACCGACCGACCGAACGACATGCTCTTCCCGGGACTCTCCGTGTCTCTGCTGGCCATGTCCTGCGCTCTGTGGCCGGCTGCGGCGGTCCGGGCTGCGTCCTGTGAGTCGGTGCGGATCCCGCTGTGCCGGTCCATGCCGTGGAACATGACCAAGATGCCGAACCACCTCCACCACAGCACGCAGGACAACGCGGTGCTGGCCATCGAGCAGTTTGAAGGGCTGCTGGGTGAGTTAGGCTAGAAGTCTGGTCACCAATTATCCCGCCAATTAACTCTTTGGTGCACTAATTAACTGACTGACACCTACAGACAACTCAAACGCTTGCGCTTAATGTGAGTTCAGTACGGAAGAGTAGGGCCAATGTGAACTATGTCTTTGAATTCTCAAAATTCTCACTTTCACACTCTGAGGTCTAATATAGCCTATTAGGTCTGAGAATAAAGTCAGAATTATGACTTTCATTTTTACATATCATCTTAACACCTTTTTTTTAAAGGGTATTTGATGTCTGGCCTCTAATTAACTGACTGACACCTACAGACAACTCAAACGCTTTGTTGCACTTAATGTGAGTTCAGTACAGAAGAGGATTAGGGCCAATGTGAATAATGTTTTTGAAATCTGAAAATAAAGTTTCATCTAAAAAATCTCACTTAAAAACTCTGAGGTCTAAGAGTATCTTTTTCTATTTTTTTTTTACATATATTCCTCCTTTTTAGGGTATTTGCTAGAAGTCGGGTCACTAACTAATCTGTTAATTAACTGTTTAATGGACTAATTAACTGACTGACACCAACACAGACAGTTTTTACACATTCTTTTAAAACCTTTTTAAGAGTATTTGCTAGAAGTCTGGTCAAGTCGATTTCTGTATAGAGCACATTTAAAACCAACCTATGCTGAACAAACTGCTGCACAAAGGAAGACAATAAAAATATACACATCATACAAACAACACATTGCTATACAAATGCCCCCAGACTAAATCATACGCCAAAGAATAAAAATGTGTTTTTTTGTGTTTGAAAATCAACACTCTTTGACGCTTTTTATCAATGTTTTTAACTTTTACTTACATTTTTGTCCCTTTATTCAACACTTTTGATGTTTTTTTCAATGTTTGCCACTTTTTTGACGTTTAACACTAATTAACTTTAGTTTTACAGTTATTTATGGTCAATAAACCTCATTTATAGGAAATTATCCCTAATGTTTGAGTTAGAAAAGCAGAAATTAGGAATTATTTAGACTAAAAATAGGAATGGATGTTGATGATAATCACAGACTGGAATATGTCAACTTTTACTCAATACTATTTCAAAAACACTTCAATTGTTTTTTCAAATGCTTTAAAATTGAATAAGACGCCCCAAAATTAATGAAAGTAGAGATTTGTACTTGGCAAAGAGCGTTGTGTGGAATCAATCGTGTTATTTTTGGGAATTAAAAAGAACATTGATATAGGAAAACGGCTCAATTTGACCCGAGGACAACATGAAACTTAAAGATCTCTGCAGTAGAGAAGGACCCAATATGAATGGGAAATTTGTTCCAGAGTCTCGGGGCCACATCGGAGAAGGCATGATCACCCTTTGTTTTCATCCTAGACTGTGGCTAAATGGAACTGATTAGACAATCCGGTTCCTGGAGGAGTGATGTAGTGTAAAGAAATAAGCAATATATGAGGGTAGCAATTAGAGTTGGGTACCGTAACGTGGTGCCATTAGGGCACCGGTTCCGATGTAAACGGTAGTAACAAGACCGGATAAGAGAGAAATTTTGGTGCCTCACTTTGGTGCCTAACTCTTTATTTTTTCCAGAAGAATTTCTGCACGGGATGCTATGTTACCGCTAGCTAGTAGCTGGATTAAAACAAAATTTTTATATATATATATATATATATATATATTTTAATAAAAACCACTCTGGGTTGTTTGCATTTCTTTTTAAACCAATTACAATCATCAGCTAATGGCGGTTTTCCACTGCGTGGTATCTACTCGCCTCGACTCTACTCGCCTTTTTTGGTTTTCCATTACAAAAACAAGTCCCTGGGACCTGCTACCAGGTACTTTTTTTAGTACTACCTCAGTCAAGGTTCCAAGCGAGCTGAGGCGATGCCAAAAGGTGACGTGGAAACCTGCAGACTGCTGGTTGGTCGGATCACCGCGTTTTTAGCAGACAAGAGTGCTGAGTGTGTGTCCGGATCAAACGCGACATTAAAAAAAAGATTCTAGCCAGACACCGACAGATTATCTCCTCTCTGCACTATTCTCACTTTCCAACTGTTCAATATTAAGGGCTATATATTAGGGGATTTATGTCGTTTCCAATATTGCACACTGTTACTTTAAAAAAACAAGACAATATATGAAAGGAAAGTTTTTATTTAGCTATTCAAGTAGCGCATCAAACCCTCCCATACATCCCGGTCTTCTTCCCCTGCACCCTGTGACAGTGCCCCCCCCGGCTCTGCTGGCCCAGATGCATCCCAGTCATTTTCATAAGCCTCTCCATGACTCTCATAAAGATTATACGAAGCCCAGCAGGTCAGAACCAGAACCAGAGATTTAACCCGATCGAACGCCCACCAGACGGTCTGCAGCGTTAATGCTCTGAAACACAATCAGTACACAGCCGACATATTTTGGTGTGTAATCATGGTTGCTAAAGTTCATGTACTTTATATAGTGTATAGTAAATACTGACTGTGACCCTGAACACACGCAAATGTTAGCTAACGTTACCAGGAAACTTAACTTACCCTTTCGTGTCGGTGAACAACAGTCATGTCAACATCTGAACACCGTCTGAATTCCCAAACTCCTGCTTTTTTAGCGGTGATTTTAGTTGCTTTCTTTAGCTTCTTTTGAAACAAAACATTGGCGAGTAGCCGACGTGCTGTTGTGAATCACGTTGAAAATTACGTCATTGCGCGTAGCTATGGTGACCAGCCACGCTGAGGCGTTACTCAATCTGCAATGGAAAACGGACGGAGAATGCTTCAACAACTTCTTCAACTTCAACTTCATTTATTGTCATTTTATATGTACAGAGTGCATACAAAACGAAATTTCGTTGCATACAGCTTGAGAAAAGAGAAGATCTTAAATAGCTAAAAAGTTTTTAAAAATTAAATATTTCAGCAGCATTTAATGCCCGATGACATACAATAAGTGCAGAGTTCAATTTATAGATCAAAAGTTCAACAGTCTGATGGCGGAGGGAAAAAAGCTGTTGCAGAACCTGGTGGACCTGCAGCGAATGCTGCGGAACCTCTTTCCAGAGGGCAGCAAGGTAAACAGTCCATGGTGGGGGTGTGTGGGGTCTTTGATTATATTTTGGGCTCGGGACACACAGCGCTGTAATGAGGTGTCCTTAATGGAGGGAAGAAGAGCCCCAATGATCCCTTCTGCTGTTCTCACCACCCTCCTCACGTTCTTCCAGTCAGAAGCTCTGCAGCCTCCACACCACACAGAGAGACAACTAGTTAGAATGCTCTCTATGGTGCTTTTATAGAAAGTCGTGAGGATGGGCGAGGGCAAGTGGGCTCTCCTCATCCTCCGTAGGAAAGAACAGACGCTTCTGTGCCCTCCTCACCAGTGATGAAGTGTTTTCAGACCAAGTGAGATTGTCTGTAATGTACACCCCGAGGAATTTGGTGCTTCTGACCACCTCCACAGCTGAGCTGTTGATAAACAGTGGAGCGTGGTGAGGCCGGTTCTTCCTGAAGTCGACGACTATCTCTTTCGTCTTCTCCACATTCAGGATCAGGCTGTTGTCTCTGCACCAGCACACCAGCTTCTCCACCTCCTCTCTGTAGTCCTGGTCGTTATCATCCCTGATCAGGCCTACCGCCGTTGTATCGTCCGCAACTTCACGATGTGATTTGTGAAGAATCTGGGGATGCAGTCGTGAGTCATCAGAGTGAACAGCAGGGGGCTCAGGACACAGCCCTGAGGAGAACCCGTGCTGAGGGTAATGACTTCAGAGGTGTTTCGTCCGACCCGGACCAACTGAGGTCTATTTGTGAGGAAGTCCAACAGCCAGTTGCGAAGGGGTGTGTTGAAGCCCAAATGTTCCAGTTTTCCCACCAGGTGCTGAGGGATGATGGTATTAAACGCTGAGCTAAAGTCCAGAAACAGCATCCGCACATGGGTGTTCTTCTCCTCCAGATGTGCAAGGCTCAGGTGAAGAGCGGAGGAGATAGCATCCTCAGTGGAGCGGTTTCGCCGGTAGGCAAACTGAAACGGGTCGAATGTTGGAGGAAGACTGGAGACAATGTGGTTTTTCACCAGCCTTTTAAAACACTTCATAATGATGGGAGTCAATGCAACAGGCCGGTAATCATTGAAACAGGTGACTTGGGGTTTCTTTGGCACCGGAATGATGGAAGCAAACTTAAAACATGCTGGCACTGTGGCTTGGTCCAGCGAGGTGTTAAAAATGTCTGTAAACACACCAGCCAGCTGACCTGCACATTCCTTTAACACCCTCCCAGGTATGTTGTCAGGACCTGGTGCCTTCCGCGGGTTGACTCTGCTCAGAGTCTTCCATACGTCGGCTGTGTCAAGGCAGAGTACCTCCTCTTCCTGATGTGAAACAGCCTTCACTGCTGGAGTGCTGTTTAGTGCCTCAAACCTCCCAAAGAAGTTATTTAGCCCATTTAGGAAATCAGCATCAACTTCACCCACCGGGACGGAGGGCGTGTTGTAATCCGTAATCGCCCGTATGCCTTTCCACATACTCCTGGTGTTGCTGGCGTCGTGGAACAGATGCTGGATTTTCTGGTTATGGTTTCGCTTCGCTAACCTAATGGCACGGTTCAGGGTGGCTCTCGCCGTCCTCAATGCCTCCTTGTCTCCACTCTTGAAGGCTGAGTTCCGTGCTTTTAGCGCTTGGCGGACCTCCTCAGTCACCCAGTGCCGTTGATTGGCTCGGGTAGTGATGGTCTTTGTTGTGCTGACCTCCTCAATGCAGTAGTTGATGTAGGCTACAACAGTCATAGCGTACTCATCAACGTTGATCTTGTTGTCATATGTTGCTGCAGATTTAAACATGTCCCGATCAGAGCACTCAAAACAGTCCTGGAGTGCCTCCATGGCCCCCTCCTTCCAGGCCCTCACCTGCTTCACTATAGGTTTTGCTCTGATCAGCAGGGGCCTATAGGCAGGGATAAGCATCACAGAAAGGTGGTCTGAAGAGCCGAGGTGAGGGCGTGAATGCGTTTTTTATGTTTGTATAGACTAAATCCAGAGTGTTCTCTCCCCGAGTAGCAAAATCCACATGTTGGTAGAAATGAGGGAGAACAGTTTTCATATTTGCCTGATTAAAATCCCCAGCAATAATGAAAACACCCTCTGTGTGTGCAGATTGCAACTCAGACAGTCCGATAGAGAACACTCATGGCCTCCTTTGTATCAGCACTGGGGGGCACATAAACCGCTGTGATGGTAACAACAGTGAACTCTCTAGGCAGGTAAAACGGTCTGCAGCTAACAGTCAGAAACTCTATGTCCGGAGAGCAGAAACTTGTGACTATTCTAGCATGCGTCGAGTAGAGGCGAGTCAAGTCGAGTCGAGCTGTTACCAGCAGTGGAAAAACGCCATAAATCTCTGGAAGGAGCTTGTTTTTTGATGGAACATTTGCACCCCACTAAAGAAAACACATTAAACAACATTAAATTAAGTTAACTGTTGACACAATACAGTAGCGTGAGCTATTTAAATTAGCTGATACATGGTTAAACCTCCTAATCTCTTCCCAGTGTATCTCCGTGTGTATGTCGTCCACAGCAATCCCACCAATCAGTCCCAAAACGTCCCAGTTAGAGAGGAGACGCCCTGAACATATTATTTGTAAATCTTTACAATCATTCCCTGAAAGAACTGAGCAGACCAGCCTTGTTGCACCATCCACACGTTCTTCAAAATTTGCCAAGTTTGTTGTTTCCTGAAGAGAAGGACGTTTGAGAACAGAAACACACAGAGAGCAGAAGGCGAGGGTCATCTGGCGGAAGGCAATTATCCTGGAAATATGCTGTTGATCCAAACTAGTTCCTCTTTAAATCCAACTTTTAACCCGCCTTTCTTCGTTGGGTCAAATGTGATCCATTTTCAAAGTTTCTATGTCAGAAACATGGCTTTCTTTTCAACCAAATAGGTTGGAGTAGTGGAAACTCACAGGACAACATATGGTAGGGGTCAATACCCATTAGTAGTAGTTAATGAAACGGATAACTATACAGTATTCATTTACAGTAAGAATGAAAATCTTTTAATCAAAGTTAACATTTTGTTAATTTTTCTGAAGTTTTTGTTGCTTTGCCCAACATTTTCTTGGAATTTTCCAAACTCCAACACAAAAGTTCCTAAGAGTATTTGCATATAACTGTTTGCCGTGTGTTTCATATCAAAATGTTCAGAACAAACTCAGCTTTCTGTATAGTGACGCCCATCCACCATCTACTTCTGTAAACTGTCGATAGTTTTTTCTTTTGTTTTTACAGTCTCCTGTTTCCCCAGTTTCACTTTCTTTATATTGATGTCTCTTTCTGCTATGAATCTCTCTGTGAATTTAAGAGAAATCTACAGGCACAAATGGACAAAGTTTAGTAACATAAATGTTTTCTTTCCACTAGTCTGAAAGAAGAAATGTTGGGGAACATAAACAGTTATAAAAGAAATTGTGTGCAAATACCACCTTCTGGCAGGTGCAAGACAAATAAAAACTACTAAAGTGAAAAAATTTAATGTCCGGAACACTGCTTTATGCTTCCATAATTTAATTTTAAATAAGCAACGTTGCCTTTTGTATTAAATTATGGGAGCATAAAGATCAAATCTCTAATTTCACCCGTGCATGAAAAATGTTTTTTACACATTAAGGCTATGTCGGCGTCTTTTTTTCGTAAGATTCCAGCTTCTGTTTTACATCATAATCTTATGGAGTAAACAGTGTTTTCAGAATGGTCATGAACACTTTTTGGAACGCCACCGCCGACTTCTTTTTGCAGCTCGGAGCGTCTCCACCTTTTTTATTTTATCTAACTTTAGCACCTCTCTGTTCTCTAGCTTGCTCCATCACTTTGATTTATCTAACGTTAGCACTGCTCCACATAGCGGTCTAGGATACTGTGGCTGTTATCTTAGCAGCAAAAGACACTCTTGGCTGGTTTTTGGAACCAAAATGCTTCCAGCTTTTTTTTACTACAAAATACCCTAGTCAACTTTTTCTTGTCAAATAAGATAAGTGTGAAAATAGCCTAAGAAACACTTTTTATGTACGGTTTTGCTTTGTTTTCCTTTGTGAATAACTGTACAAGTATCATTGTGCATTTCATGAAAACGTTTAAAAATAAAGCTACAATATACACAGCAGTTTTGTAGTCGAGTCACCAACTGCCAAGTCCGAGGCAGGTCTCGATTCCCCAGTGTTCAAATCCAAGTCACCAAAGAGTCGAGTCACCATTACCTGAGGTCGAGTCACAACTCCTGAGAATGGCAAAATTCCACTGCCTATTACACATACCAGTAGTCAGAAACTTCATCCAATTTCCGAGTCCTATTTCAGGAATCCTCGAGTCTGAGTACAAGTCATCAGTGCGCAAGTCCCAGTCGAGTCACAAGTCCAGAGAATAGGGTCTTGAGTCCAGGACTTAATTCACAGATATGATGCAGTGAGTTAGCTAACTGAACTAACTTTGAACAGCACTTTTTGCATGATGTAAACATTTCGAACTTTGTGGCACAGACCCATTTTTAAATGTCCTAAACAGTGAAACAGCCGAACCTCAGCACTGCCGCTCTGCAACCCTGTTCCCAGTGATGAACTCAGTCTTGTCCCGTCCTGAGTGAAACCGACAGCATGATGTGGCAGTCATTATCAGGCCCATAGAAATAAAATGGATAGAAGGGCCATTTCCATTCAAATCAACGTAGCAGAATGATCGGGGGCCTGTTGCACGAAAGTAGAATAAAGATATCCAGGATAAGTGAAAAAGCGCAGCTTGACTTAGTGTGATCCGCTCATCGTAACTTAATAGGTTGCACGTTTGCCGAGCCAGGATGAACAGGTGGAGCTATGTCCAGCCAGGTGTAGATAACCAGGATGAACAGGTGGAGCTATGTCCAGCCAGGTGTAGATAACCAGGATGAACAGGTGAAGCTATGTCCAGCCAGGTGTTGATAGCTGGGATAAGTACACGTTCACGGCTTTCTCACATAGACCACGGTATCGATCACAAATTTACTGATACAGAATTGAGAAGATGCATGCACCATATGTTTCACCCAATGAGCAGTAGCTTCTAATGGAAAGTAACGAGGAGGGGAAGAATATGCAAAAAGGGAAATACGGCTCTTATCAAACGGAGAAAAAGCCCAACATAGCGGACCCGACTTAATGTGTGAGGGTGTAAAAATATCTCCTTAGCCTATAGTCACTCCACATTTTTACTAAGTTGTAGGCTACACTGTGTTTTAATTGCTTTAAATATGCTAGTTTCATGTTTCTGTTTTTATGTGATAAATGTGCTGGTTTTACTGTAAAAGTCTCTTTAACTAGCCTACCATGTAAAGCAATATATAAATAAAATGTATTATTATTTAGCCTTTGCCTTAAAAGTGAGCAGAGGGAATTAATGTTAATATTAATATTAATAAATGGACCCTAATGACTCTAGACTTCATTTCAAACCCATCAAATCATATTCACAACGCTAGAACATGTTTTACAACCATATGCACAAATTTCTATAAGCTATATCTAATTCTTTGTACAATTAATGTTCATACAGAACAATCAGAAAGGGACAACAACTAGAAAAATAAGTAAATAACTTCAATACACACTGTGAGCATTTGTAAAACAATACCCGTTTTTTTTATTCTTCTGACAAGTGACCGCACCAAAATAAAAAGATGAAGTATTGTGGTGTTCCCGGTGTGATGAATGATAACTACACTACATACGTATTGTATATAGGCCACGTTATTGGTCCAGGGATGTGAGACTAATGGAGAAGGTTATGAAACCAATGTAAGCTATAATAAAAAAACATTAGGCCTACATATTGAGGAGTAACACAAACTATCCTTTTATTAGAGAAGGATAAGCAACAAGAACATGAAATCATGAATGTATTGGTCTCTGACCAGTCTGCCATTATTATCATCTGGGAATATCGCTACATTAATATAATCTGGGAATATCACTACATTAATATCATCTGGGAATATTGCTACATTAATATCATCTGGGAATATCGCTACATTAATAACGTCACACTTAATCTTCGGAGCGCGTCCTGTATAAACCTGAAGCTGAGACCACGGACACTGCGCTGCTCATCTCTACTTTAACAGAGAGAGTGGTAGGGCTGTAACCTCCCAGTCGACTGGTCGATTTATTGGTCAATACGTTCTGGCTCAACCAAAATTCTGATTGGTCGATTTTTTTTTTTGGCGTGTTATTCCATCAGGTGGAAGCATGGACCGTTGCGGTCTATGGGTGGAAAGCACTAATTGCTAATAGGGGTGTTTACAGAGCACCCCTGTTTCACAGGTAACAGGCTGTCTTCAGAACACCCCCCCTTGTTTTCACCTTTTTTGGATTAGCCCGACCCACCGGAGACAGATTGAAGAAAGAACTAGAAAGCCTTCGTCTGATGGTTTGCTGAATATTTATTTAATTGTGAGTGTTTAGTTTCCAGTCAGTCCTCCTCTACCATGTCGAAGACATCGGCAGTGTGGCAGCATTTTACAAAAATAGATAACGGAAAAAAGTCAAATGCAAAGTTTGCAAGCAACAGTTTGCATATCGCAGCTGGACTACAAACATGGCGTATCACCTAAAAACGGTAAGCTAACTTTTCTGCATTAGGTTGCCCTGTCTGTTTGGAGTAGGCTATATGAACATATCAGAATTGGCATATTTCATAGTCTAATAATCGTTTTATAACTACCGGCGCACCCACCCGCAACGACGGTAGCATTCCCCAGACACACCCACACCACACTGGATGTTAAGCCTCTATCATCCAAACGCTAAAATAATATCACGGAAGGAATTGTCGACTTTATGTCTCAGGATATGAGGCCCATTGCTGTTGTGGAGTGCTGAGGTTTTAAGAACTTGTTAATATCCAGCGCCAGCACACCACACCATCATGCAAAATGTGAGGGACTCAAAGAGAAAGTTTCAGAGTTAATACAACACAGCGAGGCACTGAGCGTGACCACAGATATGTTTAAATATACATTAAAGTGGACGTGCCTTTTGTGTTTAAGAGTAAAAGCTTTAAATTAATAGTATACTATTCGTGTTTAAGCCGCAAAGCCGAGCTCCGATGTTCAGCGCTCCGTGCGAGGACATGCACAGAGCGCTGATGCAGCGCTGTCAGAGCCGACAGACGAGTGTCATTTCAGTGCAAAATAATTAGGTCCAAAACGATTTAATATACTGCAAATAGCCTACAAGTACAAGTACTGCAGGACAGTACAGTTAATTAATCTAGCATTTTTTTCCGCACCGTCCCAGTCTATTTTTAGTCAAAATTTTCACGACTTCGGTCAACCAAGATTTTCTTTGGTTGATTACAGCCCTAGAGAGTGGACACTGATGCGACGCGCAGTCTGCAGGCAGGCAGCGGCCAGCGGGCAGCGATTGCACGCCAGGCAGCCTCAAAACAGTACCGTCCCACCGGGAAAAGTCCCACTCTGCATCTGGGTGCCAGTGGAACCACTTCTAACCATCTAAACAACTGTAGTAGGGTTTAAATCAAACTCGCAACAACAATAGTGACAAGTACGCTAATGCATAAAATAAAGCAGAACACATGCAGAAGACAACGGAATAACTGTTAAACACGTTTATTTCGGATCACATGGCCGCTGATTTGACACATGATTAATCTTAGTCTGGCTGTTAGCCTTCTCTGGACCAGGCTAGCCACAAAGAATAAATCTCCATGGTTACTTGGCTAGGTTTAATTCAATCTGGTTTCGTGCAACGGAGTCAACATCTAAATTCATCCAGGATAACTTGAATATCCCGGCTTAATCCCTAATCCTGGTTTTGTGCAACAGGCCCCTGAGCAGCAACCATTTTTATCTGTACCATTGTTGTGGTAACGTTGTCAATCCCCGATGTGAGTCCAGTGCAGATTTGAGTCGCGCATGCTCAGATTTAAACGATTTATGGTATAATGTGTCATACTGAAATTTGTGAAATCCATGAAATAATAACCTTTTCTCATTACAAACAATAACAGAAGATGGAAATCATTTCAAAAACATTTTAGCTATCTATGATTGATTGCTAACGTTAGCTCAAAACACATGCAAGTGACAGCCTTTGTTGTGTTTGATGCTAACTTGTAGCCAGCAGTGAACAGACTCGGTTAAGTAGTTCCATTTTTACTGTATTGACATTACAGAAGTTGTAATGTTACTTGTATTCTACTTGTCACAAGTGACGCATGCGCAACTCACATCTTCACTCAACGCAGTGACTCATGCGTGACTCAAATCTGAACTTGACTTACATCAGGGAGTGACAACGTTTAAACTTCCGATAACAAGCTGACTTCCGGCAAGTCACAGAGCTGAGGTTTCGCAGTAACGGCAGTGGAGTAGTAACATTACAAGGCAGAGAGCCGGCCGCTAAATGAGTCAAATTACCTCCATGCTTCATCCACACAAAACATTGCTATCGCCACGAGTGACGGCTTTATTTGGCTCGTTTTCTGGGAACGATGTGGCGAGGGGGTAACATTAAGATGGAGTTAGCAAGCTAACGTTAGCCAACTAACATCGGCTGGCTTGCTGGTTCTGCCGTGCTTTTATGCTGCATCGGTAACAGAGAATGAGCTGAACAGCAAGCCGGGTCTAACATTAACGGTCCGCTAACCCACTGCCGCTGGTTCTAGCGTTTGCTGACCCACTGCCACTGGGTCTAACGTTAGCGGTCCACTGACCCGCTGCCGCTGGGTCTAACTGTTCCTCTTCACTCCCTGCAGCTCCAAGAACATCTCCTGAGCATCGGCGGCTCTCTTCCCAGCGAGCTGTGACACAGTTTACGACCCCACTGACACGTGTTGTCACTATAACAACTAACAACAATCGCCTTTTTTGTGTTGTGTACAAATCAAATTACCACGGGAACCAGTTTGATGTCCTTTCTATCCTTTTTATTTCTTTGGTCAGGCCTGTGTTTGGTTAGCCAGATGTCCCTGATCTTCACCAATGTTAGAAAAAGGGAGTCCTCTCTCAAACGTCAGTCAACCGCTGCCATGAGAAACACTCAGAGACCTAAAGCATGACAGTGTTCGCTAAAGTTTAGATTTCCTTACATAAAAGGTTTTGTAAAGCCATTTTAAAGAATACCTATTAAAAACCGTTTCCAGGTTCAAACATATTGTTGTATTATTTAAGTATTTTATTTGGGCAGCGGCAACACATTGAATTGAATCACATGAATTGTTGTCAATCCGGTCTACAAAACCGGCCGTGTTCCGGCATGAATGTGATCCAAAATTTGGTGGAAAAAATTTCTGACATTTTAAAATGGGACAAATTTGACCCGAGGACAACAGGAAGGTTAAAGTGACTCAACTCAATATATTATAGATATTCTCCCTGATCAATTAGAGAAATGCTCCTGTTAACGCTCCTGTCTGTGTTTTCCTGCCTGTTCAGGTACCGGCTGCAGTCCAGATTTGCTCTTCTTCCTGTGTGCCATGTACGCTCCCATCTGCACCATCGACTTCCAGCACGAGCCCATCAAACCGTGCAAGGCGGTGTGTGAGCGGGCAAAGAATGGCTGTGAGCCGGTGATGAAGCGCTACAACCACAGCTGGCCCGACAGCCTGGCCTGCAGCGAGCTGCCGCTGTATGACCGCGGAGTCTGCATCTCACCGGAGGCCATCGTCAAGGCAGATGGACCAGGTATCACTACGCTATTTGTATTATCATCATCTTTAGTATATTTCTGACTGAGATTTTTCTTCCAGGGCAGCGGAGGTCAAAAACAAGTTAACTGCTTTGTACAAGCGGGTGAAAAAGCTGAGACATGGCTAAGAGAAAGTAAAAATGTAGAAAAGGGAAATTTAATTTGCTCAATAAACCAGGAATCACCAGGGATATTTTTTTTCTACACTGATCCGAGTATTTGTTCCATTTTCTTGGCATGTGTCAGATTAGTACGATATTTAAGAATTGTGACACACTACACTTTCTCCAAAGAAAACATATCAGGACGCAGTTTTCTCAGCTTAGCTGAACCATATTGCTGTTCTCTATCAGGTTTCGTCTCTCAGCAGTTTGTTTCTGCTCCCTCCTGGACAGATAGCGTGAGTCATTTCCCCTCCGACTTCACTTCCACTGACTTTCTCAAAGAGCTCCTTGATACAGGCGGCCCACTCCTTTTTTTTACACTCAATAAAACCCTCACTGTCCTCCGCTTCTTTAAGCAAGTCCTGGAACCAGCAAGTCCTGGAAAAAAAATCAAACTCATCTCAATCCCCTTGACCTCCGTAACGATACACCCACGTATGTCCGAGCGGACGCGGCTCAGCTGGGTTTGGGGATTTTCCCTCGGTGTGATTTGTTGATTTGCTGAGGTTCAGCTATGGTTTGATCGCTCCCATGTTATACCAGGGATTTTCAGCAGCCAGCCCCCAGTCCGAAAGTTGCTGATTCTAAGGTTTGTCTCCGGTTGGAACAGAAATCTAAAGCAGCCACAGGCACTTTGTCTTAATTCACTGCTAGCTGTTGCATTTAAAGACAAAAAGCAGAAAATTAAACTAATGAGAAGTAATCTTTCACCTGGTGGGAACGGGTGATGCATAAACAAGACTATAGCCATGTTTTCATTTATGTATTTTTATGGGGGGCCTTGACCAACTGCCACTTTGCTTGTTTTGAAATCCATGATGTCTCCCTCTCATTGGTGGCAAAGCACAGAACGGGGAGGTAACCTTATGACCTCATAAGGGGAAGATTCCAGCTTGGCCCATCTGAGCTTTCATTTTCTCAAAGGCAGAGCAGGATACCCAGGGCTCGGTTTACACCTATCACCATTTCTATCCACTGGGGGGCCATAGGCAGGCTGGGGGAACGCATATTAATGTTAAAAATCCTCATAAAGTAACATTAACCTTTTAAAGCCCATGTTGCAGGTTAACCACCACTGTTGATTATTGGGTACAAAAAACACTCAAGATATGTATATCATTTTTAAAAATGTCTCCAAATAGTGTTAAAAGTTCGTTTTTTGGTCATTTTTGGTGTTCGCGGGTTTATGAAGTCAATTCGGCGATGACGTCAGACTGGGGAGCGAAGTCTCAGCCTGGCACTAGAACTACGGAGATTGACTGGGAGGAGGAAGAGGAGGAAAGGTCAGCAGCCGAATAATTACCAACCTGCCAGACGTGAAAGGGCAAATGAGGAATTGTCAATATTGTGGGGAAGTCTTCTTCATTTATCTCCTTTATTTTAGCAACGCAGCAGTACATACAATGACTTTACTTTTTACTGTCAGTGAATAGCACCGAGTGAACGTCAACGTTTTCTTTCGATCTAGTGACAGTGATCATGTCGTTAGTTCAGATAAGTACTGGTACACTTATCTAGATATAGTAATAGAAGGCATCCCCGAGTGTTATTTCTAAGTGTTTACCTCTTCCTCCGGTGAAAACGTGTTGCTGTGTTTGGCCGGTGCTTGTGTGTGTGGCGGCGAAGCTGCGGTGGAGAGCGGGTGCTGTAGGGGAGTGAGCCTCCGGTCGGGAAGCTCGCCCCGCGATCAGCTGATCTGAAGATGCCTAAATCCGTTTGTGACAGGACAGGATCATGGTCCTCCCCAACCAGCACGCACCAGTATTGTAATTGTTTATATTTCAAACATCACTGCAGGTTGATTGTGGGCGAGAATGCTGTCGTGTTAGCTTACCGAAACTCTACTGCCGAAGTTGCTGGCTGGCTACGCGACGTTAGCTATATCCGCTAGCATCCGTACAGGCTAACTATAGCCAGTTAGCTTTGTGTGTAACGTAACAAACCCCCCATCTCGTAGGAGCGAAGCTTACTATTTCATTCAATACAATTATTAATATAATAGCCTGCTAGGTAATATTTACCTAGCAGGTTAGGCTAACGCTGTTGTGCTAACGTCCGGCGGCGTATCGTTAGCTAGCAGTCTAAACTTGTGCAAAGCCAAACAACATCCCCGTCTAAGCTGGGTTTCACTTTCCCTCCAATATTATTATAAATATAATAAAGTCACATGGACTCGGTCGAGACCATAGACTGTTAATATTAAAAGACCAGAAGCCACATTAGGCCAGACCAGTGGTAAATACAACGCAGGCTGCTGTTATCTCCCCAATATGACGACATGCAATGCATTGTGGGGGAAAAATGAAACACTGTAAAATTGTGCCTAATTTTCGTATTATATCAATTTTGCGATTTCCAACACCATCAAATACAATGGATAACAGTTCAAATATTTACTACCAACAAGCAAATTGCACAAATTCGTTGCAAAATTAAACCTGCAACATGGACTTTAAGGTGCTTCAATATTTGCTATTCTTTTCCTTTGACCAGCGCCTCTCTGTCTCTGTAGATCCATACTACCAGGACCCAGCCAGGTGTAACCCAGGTGAGGCTGACCTTTGAACATCCTCTCCACTCAAACTGGGATTGTGTCCTAGAAGCTGGCTTGTTGTGTCAGCTGTTTGTTTAGAGATTAGGTTGACTTTCATCATAAACAGCATTTTTGGTGAATAAAACTTCAGAGAAACTATGTTTTTCTCATTAGCATGCACATGAACACAAACCAGTTTAACCAATTTGCCTTTTTTCGGGGTTTGATCCTCTGACAGAATCCAGTCCAGACTTCCCAATGGACGCCAACAACCTTCACTGCAGAGGACCAGATGGAGGTAACCTGTCGGTTTACTGGTTATGGCTAGAAAAGGGATACAGCTACGGCATTTAGCTGAGAAACAGACAGTTAAGATTAGGGACCAAAATGACCAATCGTGGTTTGAATTAAAACATTTTTGAGGAATAAACACGCGTTTCCAGATTTTGCGTAGTGTGTATATATAACGACAACGTTACACTCCCGGGACTGCTCCTGTGCTGTCGTGTATTCTGCCGGATATCACTCTTTTCAGCTGGTCTGTTACCCTCCACTTTCTTTGAGTTGTAATTTCAAATTCTGGTGGATTTATGAGGACTCTCTGCAGGGTAAATCCGTCTGCAGTTTAGCACCGCCCATGACGATTGTGATTGGTTTAAAGAAATGCCAATAAACCAGAGCATGTTCTTCTCCCATACCAGAATGCTGTGTGTACTAACCAGACCCTCCTCCGCAGCGCTGTGGAGGAAGGTCTGACAATGTGAGACTAGCTTCATGTTCTGGAGGAGAAGATTGATACCTGGACGTTAACCCTTGTGTTGTCTTCCCATCGACCGTTCAACTTTCTGTTTTTCTGTGTTGAAAGTTCAACATTTTGTTCTTCTTTTTCTACACTTTTCCTCTTCGTTTTCGTCTCTTTTTTTTGTTCAATTTATTTCGTTACAGTTTTTTTGTCACTTTTTTGGGCTTTTATTTGTATTACTTTTTCCAATGTTTTTTTTCAAAACAATTGTCACCTTTGGTGATGTTTTTGATGGGGATTTTTTTGGTCATTTTTTTTAAGCATTTAAAAAAACATATTTTTGTTGATTTTGAACATTTGTCACTTTTTCGTCATAGTTATGATATAGAAAGTTTTTGTAATCAGGTCAAATTTGACACGAGAACAACTGGAGGGTTAAATAATAAAGCCAACGCCAGCAGCCTCCTTAGCTTAGCACAAATAAAGACTGGAAAAAACTAGCCTGGCTCTTTAACCTTAACACTTTATTTTCACTTTAAGTGATCATCTCACAACCCGTTCACGCTTCAGTTCGCTACTTCATGCTGTGGCCGAAAGTACACATGGCACAAAGGCGTAATTCACAGGGGAATAGAGGGGTTACAACCCCTCCAAATGATCAAAACTGGCTGGGGCAATGACGTCAAAGATTAATAATAATAATAATGATAACTAGAACTGCACGCAGTTACAACGGGGTCCAAGCCTCCCCGCGCTAGTCGACCCCGGCGACCGGGAAACGCACAAAAGCGGAACCCAAAGCGAAACGGCGGGAGGGCAAACGTCGGGAAACTTAGAGAGGTGCACGTAACGGTACGGATTAATAGCGCAATGACTCCGAAAAAACTCTGGTCTCCTAGGCTGGATGCAAAACCTGGATAAAATGGCCCAAAATTGTCTACGTTGATTATAGCGCCCCCCAATGGCCTATCTTTACCAAATTTGGTACAGAGCTTCCGGGCAGCATGCCAAACAATCGTTACAAGTTTGGTATCGATAGCATTTATTGTGGCAGAGATACTGCAATTGCAAATTTCCCATTTAAATGCATTGAGTGTTTTGATGAAACCAATAAATGTTGATTATAGCGCCCCCTCATGGCTGATCTTTACCAAATTTGGTACAGAGCATCGGAATGGCATGGTCAACACTGCTCACAAGTGATATGTTGATACCTTTTAATTTGGCCGAGATATGATATGATATGTGTTTGGTAGCTTACTACAGAAACTTTGCTTGGTCGTCAAATACGCACACAATTACGTAGCAAAATTCTTTATGCAACTTTTTGTCAGGGCCATCTGCAGATGCTATACACCAGGTTTCGTGCAGATCTGTCGCACGGCTTAGGACGAGTTCGAAAAAGTTGGTGTCGCACTTGTCGCAATATTCCGGAATTAATTTGAAACACACATGGGCGTGGCCTATATCATGTGACTCATCTTGATGTAGTGAACACGTGGACATCAATATTTTTAATGTGTGATGTATAATGTAGGAGTTATAGGCAAAAACACGTTTGACATCATTGTAGCGCCACCTAGTGTACCACATGTGTAATATTCGGTAAGTTAGGTCAGCTACCCATTGTACATCTACCCTGTTAATTTCAAGTAATTCACTTTAGTGGAAGTGGTTAATCCAGACATTGGCCCATAGGCCACGCCCACTTCAACCAATCAGTACCCCACTGTAGGGACCACCTCAAGAGTTGTCCTAGATGGTATCCATCAAATTTTGTAAAATTCGGATGAGCGGTTCATGAGATATAAACTTTTTGTATATGTAGCGCCCCCTAGTGGCCAATGTTCGCGAAATTTGTTTCACAGCCTCAGAGGGTCATAGCAAGTAATATTCTAAAGTTTGGCTTTGATAGCATATATTTTGGCCGAGATATGCCAAAGTCGGTGTTTTGACGAAACCAATAAATGTTGATTATATCGCCCCCGAATGGCCTATCTTTACCAAATTTGGTACAGAGCTTCCGAGCGGCATGCCAAACAATACTTACAAGTTTGGTATCGATAGCATTTATTGTGGCAGAGATAATGCAATTGCAAATTTCCCATTTAAATTTATTGAGTGTTTTGAAAACCAATAAACATTGATTATAGTGCTTCCTAATGTCCAATCTTTACCATATTTGGATCAGAGCACCAAGAGTGGGCCTAGATGGCACCTATCAAATTTTGTAAAATTCGGAAAAGCGGTTGATGAAATATAAACATTTTGTATTAGTAGCGCCCCCTAGTGGCCAATGTTCGTCAAATTTGGTTGAGAGCCTCAGAGTGTCATACCAAGGGACATTCTAAAGTTTGGCTTTGACTGCATTTATTTTGGCTGATATATGGCAAAGTCCGTTCATGAGAAATACACTTTTTTGTATTTGTAGCGCCCCCTAGTGGCCAATGTTCGTCAAATTTGGTTGAGAGCCTCAGAGTGTTATATAAAGGAATAATCTAAAGTTTGGCTTTGACTGTATCTATTTTGGCCGAGATATGGCAAAGTACGTTCATGAGAAATAAACTTTTTTGTATTTGTAGCGCCCCCTAGTGGCCAATGTTCGTGAAATTTGTTTTAGAGCCTTAAAACTTCATCCCAAGGAATGATCTAAAGTTTGGTTTTGATAGCATTTATTTTGGCCGAGATATGGCAAACTTGGTGTTTTCGTAGTTAGCTACACAAATTCTTTTGTGCGTAATGTGCGCATTTTTTATTCTATAAAAAATCTTTATGTAACTTTTTGTCAGGTCGGTCTGGAGATGCTATGTTCCAAGTTTCGTGCCGATCCATTGCACGGTCTAGGAGGAGTTCGAAAAAGTTTGTTTTTGATAAATCGCAATTTTTCACGCATAAAAGTCTAGGCGGAAATGGGCGTGGCTTATGTCACGAGATTCAGTAGGATCCAGGGAACGCGTGGATGTAAGGTTTTTAAATTTCCGATGTACGGTTTGGGAGTTATAGGGCCAAACGCAGCTTCGGGCTTGGACCCCTAATAAGGAAGAAGAAAAACCTAGCGATTACAATAGGGTTCCACAGCCCTGCTGTGTGAACCGCGTACGCCTTGCGTTACAGCGGTCCACGCATCCTTCGGGCTTGGACCCCTAATAATAGTGAAGAACTAGAACTGCACGCAGTTACAACGGGGTCCAAGCCTCCCTGCGCCAGTCAACCCCGGCGACCCGGAAAGCGCACGAAAGTGGAACCCAAAGCGAAAGCGGGAGGGAAAACGTCGGGAAACATCGAGAGGCGCACGTAACGGTACGGATTAATAGCGCAATGACCCAGAAAAACTCTGGTCTCCTAGGCTGGATACAAAACCTTGATAAAATGGCCCAAAATTGTCTACGTTGATCATAGCGCCCCCTAAAGGCCTATCTTTACGAAATTTGCCGGGCGGCACGCCAAACAATCGTCACAGGTTTGGTGTCGATAGCATTTATTGTGGCAGAGATATTGCAATTGCAAATTTCCAATTTAAATGCATTGAGTGTTTTGACGAAACCAATAAATGTTGATTATATCGCCCCCTAATGGCTCATCTTTACCAAATTTGGTACAGAGCATCGGAAAGGCATGGTCAACACTGCTCACAAGTCATATGTTGATAGCTTTTAATTTGGCCGAGATATGATATGATATGATATGTGTTTGGTAGCTTACTACAGAAAATTTGCTTGGTCGTCAAATGCGCACACAATTACGTAGCAAAATTCTTTATGCAACTTTTTCATGGCGATCTGCAGATGCTATGCACCAGGTTTCGTGCAGATCTGTCGCACGGCTTAGGGCGAGTTCGAAAAAGTTGGTTTTGCACTTGTCGCAATATTGCGAAAATAATTTTAAACGGAAATGGGCGGGGCCTATATCATGTGACTCAGCTTGATGTAGTGAACACGTGGACATCAAGATTTTTAATGTGTGATGTATAATGTAGGAGTTATAGGCAAAAACACGTTTGACGTCATTGTAGCGCCACCTAGTGGTCCACATGTGTAATATTCGGTAAGTCAGGTCAGCTACCCATTGTACATCTACCCTGTTAATTTTAAGTAACTCACTTTAGTGGAAGTGGTTAATCCAGACATTGGCCCATAGGCCACGCCCACTTGAACCAATCAGTAACCCACTGTAAGGACCACCTCAGGAGTGGGCCTAGATGGTATCCATGAAATTTTGTAAAATTTGGATGAGCGGTTCATGAGATATAAACTTGTTGTATCTGTAGCGCCCCCTAGTGGCCAATCTTTGTGAAATTTGTTTCAGAGCCTCAAAGGGTCATACCAAGTAATATTCTAAAGTTTGGCTTTGATAGCCTTTATCTTGGTTGAGATATGCCAAAGTCGGTGTTTTCGTAGTTAGCTACACTAATTTGTTTGGGCGTAATGCGCGCATTTTTTATGCTATAAAAAATCTTTATGCAACTTTTTGTCAGGTTGGTCTGGAGATGCTATCTGCTAAGTTTCATGCGGATCCATTGCACGGTCTCAGAGGAGTTCGAAAAAGTTGCTTTTTGATAAATCGCGATTTTTCAGGCATAAAAGTCTAGGCGGAAATGGGCGTGGCCTATATCACGAGAAGAATATGGAAAATCTCTAGGAAAACAATAGGGTTCCACAGCCCTGCTGTGTGAACCGCTTTTTACGCGGTACACGCAGCCTCGGGCTTGGACCCCTAATAAGAAGAAACCCTAGGAAAACAATAGGGTTCCACAGCCCTGCTGTGTGAACCGCGTTACACGCAGCTTCGGGCTTGGACCCCTAATAATAATTACACAATTTAAGACATTTTGCATTCAGAAAAGACACAAATTGTTGCAGAAAAATTCACTAGAATGTGGGAAATGAAGCGTTTGTGTCTGTCTCCCAGGAGTTTTTGAGCATCAGACACCCCATTTATAATTTGTCCCCCCCTAATGTTAAAACAAAAGTTTTTGCTAGGTATGTGGAGATCTCAGCCCCCCCAATGTTGAACCTAAAATCGCACCCTTTACATGGTGTATCATTTGTTTTATGGAAGTCTTAATAACGATTCGTGGACAATGCTGATATACTTGTGCTTGAAAAATGCCCAAGTGTCTGAGAAAGCAAACTTATTTGGACACGTCATGTCAATCTGTCGTTCAAGGTAAGTAAACACAGGTTTAACAATTACATTGGCTATATGCTAAACCTGCACACAACCAACAACCATCTTGAGTGAACCCTACACATTGGGACTCTTTCCAGTGCTTAGGATTTGTCCCATATAATGTGAACACAAAGTGACAAATTCAGTCTGGAAACACAGATTCTGTCTGGTTTTCACTTTTTACTTTGTGTTTGTTTATGTGTCTGTAGATCGCTGTAAGTGTAAGATCATCAAGATGAATTTGAAAAACTATGAGAAGAACAACTACAACTACGGTGAGTCATCTGGGACTTTCACTTTTTAACTGTACGTTCACACCGCCAGCGACTTGAGCGTCTAAAGATACCGGAAGTCATTCATTTTCAATGGAAGCTGGCTTCTCTCAGCTGCCAGGAGCGGCAAATCTGTCGGCGTCGCGTTTTGGGCGTTTTGAGCGTGTTGAGCGTCAATCTGAAAGTTGAAATTTTTCAACTTTATGGTAATGAGCTATGACGCGGTTCAGCGGCGATGCCGCCAATCGGAATATAGAAGTCCTTCACGCTGACTGATTCCGACGATGTAATCTTTTCGTTCCTACCAAAACATTTGTTCCGAGGAAAAATGGAGGAGACGCTCATCATCGCCGTTGCTGGGTTTCCTATTATTTATGATATGTCGTTGTTTGCGTATCGGGACCAGTTAAAAAAAAACGAGGCATGGGATAAAGTAGCCGAGATAGTCGGTATGTCCGGTGAGTTGATGATTCATCATCTTTTTAACGAGGGAAATGAGCAGTGCGCCGTAGCGTGGTAGTCTTCCTTGCTTGATGTGAATGGTACAATCTGTTTTGCAGATCATTTTACCCTTATTAAATGCGCAAAAGTAAAAGTAGAAGTCAAAGTAGAAGCATTTTAGTGCTGTGCACTTAATGAGTTGTGTCAAACGGGAGGTTTACGACTACAACGTCTGGCCCGCCATAAAGTTACCGCCAGTTTTTTTCATTCATTCTTTCGGCATTTCATGTCATCTCCATTACACTGTTCATTTTAGGTTTAAACGGTTTCAGACAGATACTCAAATTTGTCGCAAAAAATATAAATCACCCCCAAAATTTCCTGTAGATAAATAACGTTTATCATGCAGACTGTGATACTGAATTGATAACGGTCCTGGAGGGTGTCGTGAACCCAAAATCTACGTAAAGCTGGTTTTCCCACGACGTCTTCTCCGCTGTAAATACAATACAGCAGCAGCACCAAACACAACTACTTCGCGATGATCCATAATTATCCAGTGATACACATAAAAGGACAAGCGCGAAATATTTACGAAAGCGGGAAGGCAATTCAGTTGCTCACAACACCGATTTGACCAATTGCGCTATAAGAACGCCGCCACGTCAGAGCGGCCAAAGCGCCTGAAAGCGTCCGAAAGCGCCCCCGTACACAAGCGCCCTTGGCGGGGCGTCCAGAGCTTTTTTGCAGCTCAAGTCGCTGGCGGTGTGAACGTACGGTTACACAGTTGAAAATTGAGTGTGTGTGTGTGTGTGTGTGTGTGTGTGTGTGTTTCCAATTTGGAGCAGTTTAGATAGTGTTGGATATTACTTATTACATTATCATTACTTTTAGCTGACGCTTTTATCCAAAGTGACTTACAGTTGCTGCATATCATCGGGACCAACCAGGGGTTACGTGTCAGGGACACCTTGGTTGATGTATCAGAATCAAACCCGGACCTCCCACACCAAAGGCATGTGGCACATCCAGTGCGCCATCACCTCCCCACTAATAAATAAACAGAGTTAAACAACCCCACAATAAAGGCTGAGGGAAAACAAACTAAACGCTGCCCTAACGCTGGCGCTTCCGTGTCTACCTTTCCCGATAAGACAACACTGAAATGTAACAAAACAAAAACTCTATTTTCATTGCCTTCCACATTTTCTTCCTGAGGCAAATGTCTCCACGTTTTTACTCCACATTTTAATTCTGATATTTTGTGAGTTAAATCTGAATCTGTATGGTAACCAGTAGCATTTCTGTCAGGTAAATGTAGTAGTACAATGTTTTCCACTGAAGTAGAAGTACACAGTATGTCAGTTAAGTTACATACTAAGTGCTTTGGGGTCCTTCTGTGAGTTATTTTAGTGTGTAATAGAGAAAGCTACACGCAGCAATAGCACAGCCCAAGACATCGGCCCGTTCCAAACGACATACTGTACTAGTTATATTAATGAATGTTATAATAAGACAAACACAAAAATTAAATTAAAAAAATAAACAAAAAAAAACACATATAGATGTGACTAGAAGTAGAAAAGGACGTCTGTGGTGGTTTGTTGGTACATTTCCATAATAAGCTGTGAACAACACTATTGCATATTCAGTGAAAAGAGCCATTACCCCTCCCATCACCAATTCCTGGTCACAAAACCAAAAGGCATACTTTTCTTTAGATTGCAAATTAGTTGCACGAAACAAAGGAGCAGAAGTGTTTGTGCTTCTTACAAACCTAAGACTTAACACAATCACCTCAAGTGGCCAAATGCAAAAAAAGGCTTGCTACTTTGAAAATACTGCTTAGATTTGTTTAAATTAACAAATATCAGAGCATTCCAAAATCATCTGTGTCTGAAAACACCCTCAGACCACAGAGGGTTAATTAGCTTTGTGTCAACTCATTGTTGATGGCCTAAAAGTAACAGGACACTCCTTTATATACAGTGAGGAAAATAAGTATTTGAACACCCTGCTATTTTGCAAGTTCTCCCACTTAGAAATCATGGAGGGGTCTGAAATTGTCATCGTAGGTGCATGTCCAATGTGAGAGACATAATCTTAAAAAAGAAATCCAGAAATCACAATGTATGATGTATAGTTTCTTTGTATGATACAGCCGCAAATAAGTATTTGAACACCTGAGAAAATCAATGTTAATATTTGGTACAGTAGCCTTTGTTTGCAATTACAAAGGTCAAACGTTTCCTGTAGTTTTTCACCAGGTTTGACACACTGCAGAAGGGATTTTGGCCCACTCCTCCACACAGATCTTTTCTAGATCAGTCAGGTTTCTGGGCTGTCGCTGAGAAACACGGAGTTTGAGCTCCCTCCAAAGATTCTCTATTGGGTTTAGGTCTGGAGACTGGCTAGGCCCCCCCAGAACCTTGGTTCTCCTGGCTGTGTGCTTCGGGTCATTGTCATGTTGGAAGACCCCGCCTCGACCCATCTTCAATGCTCTAACTGAGGGAAGGAGGTTGTTCCCCAAAATCTCGCTATACATGGCCCCGGTCCTCCTCTCCTTAATACAGTGCAGTCGCCCTGTCCCATGTGCAGAAAAAAAAACCCAAAGCATGATGCTACCCCCCCATGCTTCACAGTAGGGATGGTGTTCTTGGGATGGTCCTCATCATTCTTCTTCCTCCAAACACGGTTAGTGAAATTATGACCAAAAAGTTCTATTTTGGTCTCATCTGACCACATGACTTTCTCCCATGACTCCTTTGGATCATCCAAATGGTCATTGGCAAACTTAAGACGGGCCTTGACATGTGCTGGTTTAAGCAGGGGAACCTTCCGTGCCATGCATGATTTCAAACCATGACGTCTTAGTGTATTACCAACAGTAACCTTGGAAACGGTGGTTCCAGCTCTTTTCAGGTCATTGACCAGCTCCTCCTGTGTAGTTCTGGGCTGATTTCTCACCTTTCTTAGGATCATTGAGACCCCACGAGGTGAGATCTTGCATGGAGCCCCAGTCTGAGGGAGACTGACAGTCATGTTTAGCTTCTTCCATTTTCTAATGATTGCTCCAACAGTGGACCTTTTTTCACCAAGCTGCTTGGACATTTCCCCGTAGCCCTTTCCAGCCTTGTGGAGGTGTACAATTTTATCTCTAGTGTCTTTGGACAGCTCTTTGGTCTTGGCCATGTTAGTAGTTGGATTCTTACTGATTGTATGGGGTGGACAGGTGTCTTTATGCAGCTAACGACCTCAAACAGGTGCATCTAATTTAGGATAATAAATGGAGTGGAGGTGGACATTTTGAAGGCAGACTAACAGGTCTTTGAGGGTCAGAATTCTATCTGATAGACAGGTGTTCAAATACTTATTTGCAGCTGTATCATACAAATAAATAGTTAAAAAATCATACATTGTGATTTCTGGATATTTTTTTTAGATTATGTCTCTCACAGTGGACATGCACCTACGATGACAATTTCAGACCCCTCCATGATTTCTAAGTGGGAGAACTTGCAAAATAGCAGGGTGTTTAAATACTTATTTTCCTCACTGTACAACAGTCACGCACTGTAGCTCTAAATCGTGTGTTTACCAGAGATGGGCTCAAAAGTTTTTTGGAAATAAGTCATTCAGCATGAAAGAGAATGTCGACTAAGACGACCGACTTATCAATCAAGATGGGGCAGCTTTTACAACGCGACATCATGACTTTGCGTAAGAATGCACGCCAACTTTCTTACACCAAGTGGCGTGTTATCTGTACGCATTTTGAGCTATCTGCATGTATGTGTATGCTGTATACAACGGATGTAGACATACAAGCCACTTGGCATGTTATCACTTGACACACGGTTGGGTTTAGGAAAAAAAAGAAACAAGTTCAGGAAATGCGACATGTGGGACACAATCCCCGGTCTCCTGGGTGAAACTCCTGTGTTTGATCCATCCACCCCACCGAGCAAACTCACTACGCAGATTTTCACCCTTTTATACTCGCTACGGCGTTAATTCACACGAAATCGCAAGGTAATGTAAGTCAATGAAACCCGAACGGTGTTGATAAACGCTCTAAAAAGCGAGTATGCATCTTGATAACACGCCAATAATGGCATATGCATTGACGTGTCATACATACACCATTTCATGAGATCAATCCGGCTCTTTACTTCCCTAACTCTTCTGGTGGACTATGTTCTTTTTTTAGTGTCTGAAAATTCTTGAGCAGATTCTTTCTCCCCAACTTGATTTGTCTCCTTCGTGTAGAGGGAAAGATTTTGGTTACTTAGATTAAATTAGACACAATGAAGCTAAATGCCCAGAAAGGCTTTTCCACATGATTAAAGAGCACACACAGGCTTGATTTGGCAGATCCATTAGAGATTTCCATGTGGACTTCCTGAGCTCACTAATGCCTCTGGCCACAGAATCCATTTGGGGTAGATTTGATTTTTTTAAATTTTTTTTTATTTTTCAGCCAGCCATCATTAAAAACAAGAGCTCACTTTAAAAATATTCAGATGTAATTACAACGGAGGAGTTCAGTGAAGCGTGGTGGCACATCAGAGTGCACAACAAGGTGGTCTTTATAAGTTGAAAGCGCAATGGGAAACCGCTTCCTTGCCACACTCGATGACCTTTGCTCTGTGCCCTCCCTAGTGGTGCGCAGAGAGCCAATCGCTTATGTGTAGGTGGCTTTAGGGTAAACTTTTTGTGAAACATGAACAAACAATGAACGCCATTGAACTTTCTTTTATTATCCAGTCTGACAGTCAGTCATAATGGAAAAAGAACAAACTACTTTTAAAGTAGATTTTCTTCGGGGCTAAATTACATGTTAGCAGATCGGTGCATGAACTTCAGTACTGACCTATACCAGTATTTTAGGCAGTATTGGAGGCTTTTCCAATACTGGTATCGGAACATCTCTTAAATAAAGGCTGAATGAATGAATGAACGAATGAATGGTGTTGCCTGTGTCCTCCAGTGATCCGAGCGAGGGTGAGGGAGGTGAGGAACCGCGGCCTGGAGCCCACAGCGGTGGTCGAGGTGAAGGAGGTGTTCAAGTCTTCGCTGGTCAACATTCCCAAGGAGACGCAGACGCTCTACTACTCGTCCTCCTGCCTGTGTCCTCCACTTGCTCCTGGGGAAGATTTCCTCATCATGGGCTACGAGAACGAGGAGACGTACAGGTAAAAAGTGTCGTCTGGCGCTTTTTTTAAACTTTTGTTTGAGACTTTTTTCAGCGCTTTTTTTTTAGGTGTTCAAACCTTTTTTCACAATTCTTTTAAGATGTAAGGCGCTTTCTGTATGTCTTTTCCAATACTTTTACATTTATTTGCAAATTCCTTTTTTTATTTTTTTTTTTTTTTACCCATCATCAGGGTCAGGAAAGTGGTTAGATAAATGTCCAGCCGGTCGATAAGGTCTTTAACTCATGGGCTACGAGAACAAGGAGACGTCCAGTTAAGTGTTTTCTGGCACCTTTTTAAACTTTTGTTTCAAGGCTTTCTTCAGCACTTGTATAACATTTTTTCCGATGCTTTTATTTACGCGCTTTCTTTAAGTTTGTTCAGCACTTTCTGTATGTTTTTAAAAGAAGAAAGATAAATGTCCAGCCAATAACTCAATGCAGGATCTTTTGGGTAAAGACTGTGTCCAATCCGTGGTTATCAAACTTCAGCCTGCTGTCTGATCTGCAGACTTTACTTTTACTAAGTCGCTGGTAAAATAACAATGAAATGCTGTGTTACTGACTCTAGAACCGGTTTTAGTTGGTCAATGGCGCAATCACTTCCCGCTGCCTAAAGATAGCAATACACCCAGAATGCACCTGAACACACCTCCCTGTAGGACCAGCAGGACCATCAGTTCCAGGTCGGATCACGTCCAACCACTAACGAACCACTCCAGAGTTCATTTGAAAGCGTACCAAGGTTGTTAGGTCCACTTTTGGGGCACATCCGAATGGGAGTGCTGCATTCACACCTGGCCAAACAACAACACATTCCATTGCGTCAAAAAGCAATGCTTGGTCGCCTTAGACGTTATTGACGCAAAACATCTCCTTTAGCGTCATATTTAGACTCGGCTAGTCGGGACTCTTGGCGTCACGATTGGACGCTCTTGGGACTCAGGTCTAACCCTTGAGCGACACAAGAACTGGACAGTTAGGTTTAGTGAAAGATGTTGGGTGGGGTTACAAAATGTACATTTCAATTAAACGGAGGACAAGAGCGGGACACAAACCCTGTCTTTGTCCTGTGTTTAACACATCCACACGCCCCAACCAACCTCCTTATGCAGATTTTCGGTCTTTCATGATACTCTCTATTATGTCTCTCTTAATACTACGGTGTGTTCCATACAGATGCTAAAGGGGGATTTTGCAGAGAGAGAGAGAGAGAGAGAGAGAGAGAGAGAGAAAACCTCACTCTGTATTTGTGGTTGCAGGTTGCTCCTGATTGACAGCTCCATTGCTCAAAGGTGGAAGGAAAAAATGGGCAAGAAAGTCAAGGTGCGACATACACACACACACAGAGCGAGACGTACAGGTGGGCGCTTTTTAAAGGTGCCCTGCCACACATAGTTCATTAGTGGTAATGTTCTACCATGGACTATGACATTTTTCTTTGGTTACCTTGTTTCAAGCCACTCTATCGTGGTATAGAAAGCCTGCAGGAAGACTCGGCTCCATTTGTGCCAGATCTTATTCAAATTCAACGCGCTAAGATGCTTGACTCTTATTGGCTTAAAGCCAGCCAATGAGAGCCTGGCTATCAGCATCCGTTACCCAGCGCAACCGGGCAAGCTCATGAATATTAATGATCTCAGGCAACATGAGGTCAGCTGTTGTAATTGGCCTGATTTCTCCTCTTATTTCTTTTCAGTGGCTAGAGCTGACAGGAGGTAGCAGTTCACTTTCACATTCACCACGTAACACGAACACATATGGACCGAACATGTTTAAAGCGCACTGTTTTGTGTGGTAGGGCACCTTTTAAGTTGAATTGTACTTAACTGTATTACATGCATCTTGTTGCATCAGCTTAATGTTAACATTTGAATGGAAATTTGGGTATAAAATGATACACTAAGTAGTTAAATTAGCATTAAACTTGCCACTTTGTTCAGCCCATTACTGCTAACAGCTTGAAACAAATATATAGAAGGAGCGTCCTTCACGTGATGCCCCTCTGGCCCAAAAACACTTTTACTATCAGAATTTGATCCGTTCGGTCAGATAACATTTTGAGAAGTCAAGTAGAGACACACTATTAAATCATTTAATCCCCATTCAAGTGAGCGGAGCGCCTTGAACGCTGTATCCAGATTTTATTTTACATCCTTGGTTTAGGTGACCGATCATTCACTTCACTTCCTGTCTGTTTTTCTGTTCAGAGATGGGACCAGATCGTGCGGCGGAAAGACCAAACTCGCCACTGAGATCTGAGTGTGTGTGTGTGTGTGTGTGTGTGTGTCTGAGTGCGAATGTGTGAGCGTGTGTAGATATTGCACTATCACAGGCTGTTGTAGCTGAATGTAGTTCATCTCTTCATCTATCAGACTGTTTGGAGTCTGAATTCTGTCATTATTCTCTTTGCACAAATGTATGCATGCGTGTGTGTCTGTGTGTGTGTTTGTGTGTGTCCGTCCGTGTCCTACGCACAGCCATACAGTATGTACATGACACTTTTTTTTGGAACAAATGTTTTCTTTTAAGTGGCGGCCATGTTGGCTCCACAGCTCTTATAATAATAAAGCTCGTATAATCCCGGATGTTGGCCATGTGACCTGTAAACAATGTTTAACTGAGGACATTCAAATGACACAAAAGCCATTTGGACTTGGACATTTTGGACTCTGACAAATATGTAGTGATGACCTTAACTTCAATGAACTCCAAAAAAAAGGAAAGAATAATATTTACAGCAACAAGAGCAAGAAGACCATCAGCAACAAGAACAGCAGAATGTGGACAAACTGCTTACTTCTTCAGTATTGGTGGATGTGGCGTTGTCTTAGATTGTACAGATGTACTTAGTGAAGTGTATAGAGACAGGGAGCTTTTACGTCCCACCGGGGGGGGGGACAGACAACCGTCCGCTCTCCATCGACTGGTTTTGAGTGAAGGTTTCCACCTCGTCAGTTCCGTCTGCTAGCAAACAACAGAAACATGGCTGAAAGCTGCTGTGTGGTGATATTCACTACCAACAATGTAAAGAACCCAGAACTTAAGTTCTCATAAGCTGCTGACCTGAAAAACTGAGCTTTATGAAGACAAAAGTGGAAACGGACGTGAGGAACCTTAACTTAACTTAGAGATGTAAAGCTAGCCTAAAACTGACATTTAGATATTTGACATGGTAACAAAATGCTTTAGCTTAATTTACAGACATACATATAGTTAGTCTAAAATTAACATTTGGATATTTAACTTGAAAATGCATGCTGAAACGCAACATTGTGCATAATGTTAGATCACAACACAGCAGCTTTTAGGCATGTTTCTGTTAGCTAGCAGACGAAATAGACGAGGAGGAAACCTTCAGGTAATACAAGCTAATGGAGAGTGGAGCGTTGTCATTTGCTCCAGGTGAGAAGTCGAACACTACAGTAGACAATATGCCAATGTTGTTTTCAATAAAAACATTTGCACAAAGCGAGCCAATCCACTTTTCATGTTAAGAGCATAAATGAAAAAAAAAATAATGGGACAAAAAGAAATCAAGGGACATTTAGAATCGATAAAAATGTGTGATTAATTGCGAGTTGACTACAACATTAAGGTCGGATCCGAACCTGGGCCGCTGCAAAGGACTCAGCCTACATGGGGTGCACGCTCGTACTGAATGGCAGCTTAGAGTGGGAGGGAATCAACGCTAAAGTGCCACCGTACGTCCACACTGGCACTGAAACCAGAGACAAAGAGGCCGATATTCATTCATCTCCAACGAGCGCTGAGAAACGAGCGGCGGCACGTAGAAGACAAAGTAAAGAGACAGATGGCGGGTTCACACTCGCAGTCGACAACAAGTGGAGCTTTTGCCAGAATAACAAAATGCTATATGGACAGTCGACAACCAAAATGATAATGATGAAGTGCTCTGTGTCTGTGGCCTAAATGAAACTGATTAATACCTGATAATTGAGGTATATGAAGCAGCCAGGTGTGTACCAGGCGACCAATCATAACGCCTGTTCTAGATGGAGTTTGAATTAAAATATTACCTGTTATCTGAACAAGCGTGCGTTATCTATGCTTTTGAAAGAGGAAGTTACTTTAGAATAAAAGCATATAGTGCTGGACTCAGTTAAGACCAACCAGAATATTTGGCGAGTCCATCGGCCGAGACACCAATCTTCTTACAGGACTAAAGTTCATCTTTGTGTTTTCCTCGGATCCAATTTGACCAGTTTTCAAAGTAGCATGAATGTATGGTAAAAATAAATTACTTTTACTGAAGTTTGGGTGTTTTCTTTTTGATTTCATAGCAGTTGAAAAAAATGCATAAGCATTTTAAAACTAAACTTTGACATTCACTTAACATCCACCAATCGCAACTATCGGTCAAAAATAATTATTAATTTCAGCTTTTCTTAAACTCAAATGAGGTATAATGTTATGTCAAAGTTTAATGGCCATAATTGTTTTGTGTTTTTTAAAGCATTGACAAAAGTGTTTATAAAAAGAATCAAAAGCATCAAAAAAGTGACAAACGTCGGATATTTTGACCCTGAAAGACAGCAAGGTTCATGGTTGACAGGAAGATAACACAGGGATAAGAAAACCACATGGCTCGGTCATCTATACACAAAAACACACTTTCAAAAATTCACCTCAATGAGCAGAAGAGTCCTATTTCTCATCACTATGCTAACTGAAAGCTTATAGTGTTACATAAACATGAATTAAATGAAATTATTTTTAACTAACCTTTAACAAACTACAATTCATTAACCTATTCAATCAAAACTTCACTTCACTTATTTATCTCAATTTACAATACCAATAAACAGATTGTTAATGTTTGAAAGTGTAAAACAAATTGTAGTAATCAGCATGCAAACCACTTGCTCCTCTCCTTTGTCTCTCCTTTTGTGGTGCAGGGAACCGCCCCAAAGAAAATGAAAATTCCTGCACACACTGCACCACATCTGGGTAATTTAGGAGCTTTCCTAAGACACGTATGCATGTAGACAAAGGTTCATAAAGGTTCTTGTAAAAGCAAGACGTCGACAACCAATAAACCAGATTTCCTTTGTTTGTTTGGAAAGTGTAGCAAGCATTGTTGGCAAGCATCAAGCAAGGAGAATGAACGCAATGAAATCCCTGGTGCCAACCCGCATTTGTGTGCCCATACTTTAAAGTAAAATTTTTATTGTTCTTGTCTATCAGACTCTGTCAGAAATAAAACAGGATAGACAATCATAAAAATATCTGAAAGGCCTTTTATGCAGCAGACATGTTTACTTCTTTGAAAGTAATACGGGCAATTTGTATTGTTCTTATCCAGCAGACTGTCAGGAAGAAACTATGATAGACATTCATATTAGATCCAAAGTTAGTTAAAAGGCATGTTGACATCAGAGTATGAAAAACACAGGTCCATTGATACATTAATGAACCTGAAGCAGCTAAATGGAATTCAACTATCATTAATTTAAATATTTAAACTTGTGCCTTTCCTACTGTGAGATGTCAAAATGTCATCTATGAAAATGTTTTTCATTTTTCATTTAATTGTGACTTACTGCTGTCTGAACACAGCCTCTGCTCTCATTATCACACGGCAACTGTTCATGTAAACACACTAACACTCAATAGTACACTAATTTTTACTTAACAGCAGTTTGAACCAATAAAACGGATTTTAAACAACATTACAGTTGAAGTGTGTTGGTGTTTGTGTCTGGAAGTCTCACTGTCACTACCAACTGTGTTTAACTTCCTTTACAACCAAACTGCAGCCATGAAAACTACATCCACCCACCCACCCACTCATCCATCAGCTATACATCTAACATTTTGTAAGAGGCAGGGTACACCTGGACAGGTTGCCAGTTAGTCCCAGCGCTCAGACATAGTGAACCTACAGCATTTTTTCTCCCAGAATAGCCACAACTAGGCTAAGTTTGAACTTATGAAGAGCTTGTGCAACGGACTTGGCGGTTAAACCTTTTCTATGAGACACACAACAATGATGACCCGTAAAAAATTAGGACATTAGTTTTAAAATTAGGCTGAAATAAATCTTCATACTACAGATAAGAGTATCAAACTAGAAGAGGAGAGGAGTTGAACCTTTAGACCTTCAGCATTTCTCCCTGATGGGAGTAAAGTTTGTTTAACAAAACAGAGCAGCAGCATGAAACACAGCCTGTGTGTGTGTGTGTGTGTGTGTGTGTGTGTGTGTGTGTGTGTGTGTGTGTGTGTGTGTGTGTGTGTGTGTGTGTGTGTGTGTGTGTGTAGGCATGTTTCCAGTAGTTCCTGCCTACTAATTTCCAGCAGTGTTTTCTCAGCTGCCGTTTCCATGAGAGAGAGAAGAGAGAAAATGTTTTCCTGGATTTACTGCTACTACACCTCCTTATCCTCCTCCGCTCTCTTCCTCTGCTCCTCTCCTCCATGTTGACTTCAGCTGACTGAAAACACACCTGGTGTTGGTACAGTATAAGGTGTAGTCTGTTCGCCGAGGCTGAGTGGTTCTATTCATGTCCCCGAGGGGCTGACACAGCAAACGGTCACACTAAATATTTTTCATACTGACTAACCTTGACTTAAAGCTGCGCGAAGTGATTTTTCAACACCAGAGGGCGGACGAAAACAAACAGCCAGAAGCCTCGATATACTGTATCAACTCATCACTTCCTTACAATACATAAACAAAATAAATAAATAAAGAAGCATGTTTATCTCATTGCAGACCACTGTCTGTTCACTATTTGAGTGGCAATTCAGTATTGGCTTTGTGGACCCAGTTTTGGTCCAATATTTGGTTGTGTTTAGTCCTAGGTTGGGCCGATATTTGGTGATGCTTTAGCCATAGTTCGGTCTTCTATCCCTTTGGTGTTACATCCCTGTTTCAGTCCAGGGTTATCTAGTGTTTTAAACTTGGTTAAGCTTAAAATTTGGTGGTGTTAAAGCCATGCTTTGGTCTAATATTCTCTGATCATTTAGCTGTTAAGAGTTAGGGGTTTGCTGTATTTTATTTCTTTGAAAGCATCTAGAGAAAGACGTACAGTACATCACGTTTGACAAGCAAAAACTCGTTGATCAGCCGTGTTAAACTTTACATCTGTTAATCAGAGCACAGCCCGGCTGCTGTCCAACGCAAACATGCACAAGCAACGTTTCAACAATCCAACACGCAAAGTTATTCCAATCTGACATCATCGTGTACACACACACACACACACACACACACACACACACACAGAGAGAGTAATACCAGGTTGGTTACCACAATACCTCAGCGAGTGTTTGTCCAACTTGCTGTTCCATTTCACATTATGAAACAATAGAGAGCGTGGTTCCAGTGGTTTATGGAGCAGTGCTGCGTCAATGCTGACCTCCTTCTGCCCACAAAACACAGAAAAGGGTGAGAAGGAGGGTGAGACAGAGAGATACACAGAAATGGCTTGCTCCAATAACACTCAGAAGTGGAAAGTACCTGAGGACCTTCGGATAATTACAGCATGAGAAAACATTTTTAAGTTGTGGTATTTCCACTTCTTAGTCCGGTCCGTTGGCTGGATGGTATACTAAAAACAGGGAAGAGCGCAGACCTCCGCCAAGGCCATGCCCTATTCGCACTGTTAACAAAAGTGAAAAGTAATTTGTTTTTACTCCGTAATCAAAACTTTAATGGGTTTTTCCTTGGCTCATACTTCACCCTTTTGCCAAGTTTCATGAGAACTGAGCCAGTAGATGTTTTATAATCCTGCTGACAGACAGAACAACAACGATTGATCACTTTGCTGATGATATTGTTTAGTTCTTATAAAAATGTATAATCAATGACTATGTAATTCATTCAAAGGATGTCAGTGTGGTAGGTCCACCACTGTTGGATGGATTGGTCCAATAATTGGTGGTGTTTAAGCCCTGGTTTGGCTTAATGTTGTCTAGAAATGTGGTTTATGTGTTTGTATCATTCATGTTCCCCTCAGGATTTATAATAACTGGTGATCATGAAACTGATTTGAAAAGGCAGCAGTCTTGTTGTCGTGAATGATCTGGCACTTTCTGTCGGCTTGTATGGTTTTGTCTGTATTTTCATGTTGAGTTCTAAAGTTTGCATTTCACTGTATGTATCTATTGTCAAGTCTGTTTTGCACCATTTTTTATGTATTTGTTGTTGAGTTTTATGTATTTTAAAGGCCCATCTAGGGACAGACATTGCAATTGGCTTAGGCTATAAATGCTATGGTATGTGGAATAGGTGAAGGCTACATACTTGTCCCTAAAAATCAGACTTTTCATCTAGCGCCTTTATCATTTTAACTTTTCCCATACTTTGGTTTATGACCAAATACCTGCAATATGCAATTTTACAAAACTACATCTTTTCTCTTTTGGCAATGCACAAATGTAATGTGAGGGCAAGATATGCTTACAAAAAGCAGGCTCACTGTTAAATGTGTTTATATTATTTCTTGCATGTTCCAAGACAAATGTTTTGTATTTTGTGTGTCTGATTTCACTGGCTGAAATAAGTGCATGCTCAATGCAATCTGTGTTGGTTTATCAAGGTTGTAAGACTGAGGCAGTAGTATGACCCATCTGGTCCAAATCTTATTGAGTGAATTACCCCAGCATGACATCACCATAATCAGATACAAAAACAGAGACAAGAAGAACAAAGGAAAAGAACAGCAGATTATTTTCACTCTGAAATATATCACTTACATTAGAAAAATCCATCTTTAAACACAGTCAGTTAAATGCCCTCATCCTCTCGTCGCCTCACCATTTCTGAAAACAAAAAGTAAACAAAAATGGAACACAAATAAGATGACAGCTTAGTCTTGGACTTTGTTCCTGCGCTAAATTTATGGACACACATTTTTCACATTAGAAATGTGAAACCAGTGTGCAATGGTTTTATAATCTGCCGGTTGCTGGTCTGAACTCTTTGCAAAACACATTTAAACTTTTCCAAGCAAGCAACAGTTATTAGAAAGTAACACAAAAGTAGTGTGAAGCATTACAATTCCGAGACGGTAATATTGTATTATAACGAGAAACGACAGAAACTAATCTATAATGTATTACATTCTGGAAATAACTTGCCCAACACTAATTATAAGCAGATGTTTTCACCATAACATCAGTGTGATACACATCTGAATGTTCTCAATGTTGTGTTGACACTCTTCTGCACCAGTCTGCATGCTGAATAATCTGTTATTATAATATTATAATCAGTGTTCAGGTACTTCCTGTTTCCTCTTGAACTCTTTCCCAGAGGAACAACTGACCAGAGAAGCAACAGCGTCGCCTGCTGGTTCAGCTGGAAACACACTGCCAGGACGAACCATTAGAAAGCTGCAGCACTCTAAAGGCCCGTACACACCGGGACGAATATCGCTGGGCGTTAAGGCCCGTACACACCGGGACGAATATCGCCGGGCGTTATTCGTCAGCGTTTTTCGACGCGTTTTTTGTGTTCACACCCAAGCGATTTTCGCTGACGATGAGCCGAATGAACATGCAAATTCATTATCTGTCACTAGATGGCGCTTAATGTAAAACAGAAATACCCCCGTACATAGGGTGGCGCTGCGCAACTTTGCGCTTCTGATACTCGCTTGCAACTCAGAAGAAGAGCAGAGAAGAAGAGAGCAAGTATTTAGAACATTTCTTCTAAATCAGGTATAGCTCTTTATGTTCCGAAACCAACGAGACCAGCAGCTCAACATTTATTTTGGACATCGTGCTTTGCCTCTTCCTCGTCTTGTGGCGGTGATGACGGTGGCGTATGTCTTCTTCGTTTGTGTGCTCGGTAAGACCGTTTTGTGCTTGAGCACCCCCAAGTTGTGTTTTACTGTAACTTCAGAAGCACAAGACACGTGAGCAAAAGGGCCGATTTCATTGGTCGGATAGTTTTTGACGCGGCGCGTCAAACCAAAAAACGAACCCGAGGCGTTTTTTAAAAAATGACGCTTTTACGCGTCGCGTTTTTTCGCGTCGGTGTGCACACTCTCATTGACGCCCTTTGTTTAGTCATGACGCGTTAAACGTCGGCGAATATCGCGCGCGAAATTCGTCCCGGTGTGAACAGGCCTTTATTCGTCAGCGTTTTTCGACGCGTTTTTTGTGTTCACACCCAAGCGATTTTCGCTGACGATGAGCCGAATGAACATGCAAATTCATTATCTGTCACTAGATGGCGCTTAATGTAAAACAGAAATACCCCCGTACATAGGGTGGCGCTGCGCAACTTTGCGCTTCTGATACTCGCTTGCAACTCAGAAGAAGAGCAGAGAAGAAGAGAGCAAGTATTTAGAACATTTCTTCTAAATCAGATATAGCTCTTTATGTTCCGAAACCAACGAGACCAGCAGCTCAACATTTATTTTGGACATCGTGCTTTGCCTCTTCCTCGTCTTGTGGCAGTGATGACGGTGGCGTATATATGTCTTCTTCGTTGGTGTGCTCGGTAAGACCGTTTTGTGCTTGAGCGCCGCCAAGTTGTATTTTAGTGTAACTTCAGAAGCACAAGACACGTGAGCAAAAGGGCCGATTTCATTGGTCGGATAGTTTTGACGCGGCGTCAAACCAAAAAACGAACCCGAGGCGTTTTTTAAAAATGACGCTTTTACGCGTGGCGATTTTCGCGTCGGTGTGCACACTCTCATTGACGCCCTTTGTTTAGTCACGACGCGTTAAACGTCGGCGAATATCGCGCGCGAAATTCGTCCCGGTGTGAACAGGCCTTAAGGACGTTTTCACACTCGGTCCATTTTAGCCCTCCAAAAGAACTCAGACCTATTAGTCAGCATTGCTTGCTCTTATATAACACTCTGGTGTCATAGCCATGGTTTGGTCCAGTATATGCTGGACCTTTAGCCCTTGTTTGGGCTACTGTTGACTGGACCTGTATCCCTGGTTTGGGCTACTGTTGACTGGACCTTTAGCCCTGGTTTGGGTTGCTGTTCTCTGGTATTTAAGGTCTTCCGTTAAATTCAATATTTGGAAGTGTTGTCACCTTGGTTTGGTTTTAGATTATCTAGTATTTTAGCCCTGGTTTGGTGTAATATTTGGTGGCGTTTTAGCCCTGGTTCAGCCCAGTCTTATTTAATTGTTTAGCCCTTGTGTGGCCTAATGTTCTCTTATAATTTAGCCCTGGTTTGGCTTATTGTTATCTGATATTTTAGCCCCGGTTCGGTCCAATATATGTGAACACTCCAAAGGGACTGACTTCTCTGAAACGAACCGTACTCAGACCTTCTCCAGAGGTGCTGAGTAGGGTTTTCTTCAAATCTGCATTATGTGCAACACAACATAGTGTACCCAAAAAAGGGCACATCTAAATTAAAGTGGACCAGAGAACACTGTCAATAGTCCTCTTATGAGCAAACTGACAACGTAAAAAATAAAAAAAAGTCCCTTTTTGCTGTTTTAGAAGACCTGAACCAGGGCTATCCACCAGAAATAAGTTTTTCTTGTTTCTGTTTGTTAGCTTTCTTGCCAATATATTAAGTCTGTTTTTTTGGGATAAAATAAATCCCATTCTGGGGAGTTGGCTTCCGGTTGCGACCAAGATGGCTGCATAACTCCAACGCTCTGACGGAACAACCCTAAAACTTTTGAGATTTGAATATAAGTGAAATTTTACGAAAGATGGAGGCTAGGGTTGTTACAAGGAGAAGAAGGGGCACAGGCACAGCACCTATTACCGAAGATTTACTGCAGGACAGCCGAAGCTGTTCCCCGGTCCACGTGGCCGAAGGGCAAGAAATGGAGGAGGTTAGCTTGGAAAAGGTACTAGCCAAACTGAGAGATTTTAGACGCGACAACAAGCAACAGCTCTCAGAGATACAACAAGACCTGCACAAGACAAGTGATAGGCTGGATGAAGCTGAGGGTTGAATTGATGAAGTGGAAACGGCCATGCAAGCGGCGACATCGTTACTCACGCAACTCCTACAACGCCAGGACAACATGGAGGGTAAACTTATTGACCAAGAGGGTCGCGCACGCCGAGAAAACATAAGGATTTACGGTATCCCCGAGAGGGCTGAAGACAACAATATCGAAGGTTTCATAGATAAACTACTTCACTACTTTTAGTTTTGGCTGTGCCCTCGTTTTACTCCTAACCTTAATTGTAAACTAAAATGACAGAGCATACAAACATTTTGAAGACTGGCTAAAATCGTAATGCAGCCAACACAGTGGGCCCCACGTTACGTGATGAGCGGGTTTTCCCCTGCAAGGTGCTCTAACATCTCGAGCCCCTTAAAGGTTCAGTTCATTAGAACCTCTATAGTGGAAGCAAACCTCATGCAAAGAAGTGACTTTCTGATATTTCTGCTAAAGATTTCACCATATCTTTGTTATGTTGATGTTTTACTTGTTCTCGTTATGGGTGTGCATTTTACTTTTTGTTTTGTATGAACGTGTTTTTGGTTAAAAACATAGGAAACCATGGCTGACATGCAAATTCTAAAAATTGCATCATTTAATGTGAATGGGGTTCTTAACCCCACTAAAAGAAATAAAATATTGTCTAAAATGAGAAAGGAAAAAGTACAAATTGCTATGTTACAAGAAACGCATCTTAATTCACTGCAACACGAAAAATTAAAAAGAATGGGTGTTTCTAAAATATATTACTCGTCCTTTAAATCAGGTCATAGGTGAGCTGTGGCCACTCTAATATCACAAAGAATCCCATTTGAACTTATCTCTGAAACCACAGACAAAGAAGGGAGATGTTCACTGATAACTGGCAGAATAGACAGAGTCCAAATAACACTGTTTAATGTGTATGCTCCCCCACGCAGTGACATTTTATTTTATAGAAAACTATTTGGCTTAATGGCACAATCGACGGGTATACTTATCTGTGGAGGGGATTGAAAACTTAATCCTAGGCTTGACTCCTCAAGACAGACTCCCCCAAACATCTTTGCAGAAGAAAATTAAGATCCTTATGTCAGAATATGGTATTGTGGACATTTGGAGGGATCTATACCCAACAAGCCGAGATTATACTCATTATTCCCATGCACAGTATACTCTAGAATTGATTATTTTTTATTTTTTAAAAGGATCGCCATTGGGTTTGTAACTGCGAGTTTAGAAACATTGACCTTTCTGACCATGCTCCCCTATTGCTCAACGTAGAAATAAATGCTGACTTCAAAAACACACAGTGGAGATTGAATACAAGTGTAGTAAATGACCTGCAATTTACCAAATTAATCAAATCTGACATAAAAACATTCCTAAAGGAAAACCTTAAAGGAGAGGTGAGCCCAGAAATCGTTTGGGACACACTGAAAGCAGTGAGAAAGCACTGAAAGCAGCATGAGGGGTAAAAATTATATCATTTTGTGTCCAGAAAAAAAGAGGTAGGCAAATTAGATTAACAGTTAGATAGGGCGCTAAAAGAACTGGAGAGAAAACATAAGAGAGAATTAAATCCGGAGTCTAATATCAGGCTGAAAATACTGAGAAATAATATTAATGCACTATATTTACAAGAAATACAAAAGAAGATGATTTACACCAAACAAAAATACTATGAATCTGGTGCTAAGTTTGCTAAACTTTTAGAGAGTAAATTACAAAAGCAACAAGCAGATAATACAATATATAAAATAAGAGACCCAAATTCTAAGAGATGACTTTATAAACAAAGTGAAATTAAACAGGCTTTTCAGAGTTATTATAAACAATTATACACACAGCCAAAGTTAAAAGATGGACAACAAATCAAGGACTTCCTTGACCGACTTAACTCACCTGTTTTGTCAGATGATCAAAATCAAAGGCTTGTGGCTAATTTTACAGAAAAGGACCTATCCTGTGCCATATCAAGGCTTAAGGCAAACAAATCTCCGGGCCCAGACGAATTATGTCCGACTGGTACAAAAACTTTAAATTGGAGTTATCTCCATTCCTCCATCAAATATTTAATCTAGCTCTAAAAGAGGGTAAGATGCCACCATCATGGAAACAGGCCACGATATCCGTAATTCACAAAGAGGGAAAGGACTGACTATAACCTTTTCACATCAATTCTTTCGAAGAGAATTGAAGAGATACTTCCACAATTAATTTCTACTGATCAGACAGGTTTTATCCCACAAAGACCAACTCAAGATAATATAAGGCGTACATTACACATATTAAACCATATTAAAAAACATCTAATACAAGCTGCAATGATCAGCCTTGATGCTGAAAAAGCCTTTGACTCCGTAAGTTGGACCTTTCTGTATAAAGTACTGGAGAGATTCGGATTCCACTCGGATTTTGTTAAAGTGATCGGGGCACTATACACACAACCAACCGCGCAGATAAAAATAAATGGTCACTTATCAAATACTATTGAACTAGAACGCGGGACAAGACAAGGCTGCAGCCTTTCCCCCTTACTCTTCGCCCTTTAGAACCACTAGCTCAACTAATACGGCAACCAAACATTATGAAAGGTCTAAACACTTCCGATGATGTGCACAAAGTGGTGCTATACGCCGATGATGTATTATTGTACATAAGTGAACCAAACACATCACTTCCCAAATTATTTCAGACTCTGAGTAGCTTTGGGGATTATGCTGGTTATAAATTAAATGTAAATAAAACACAGATATTGACATTTAATTATAATCCTCCAAAAACAATAAGCGATGACTTTACTCTTAAATGGGACCGGACCACTTTAAAATACCTAGGTATCATAATCCCCAAAGATATAACCACCATAGCTAAGGGTAACTATGATGATCTTTTAAATATAGTAAAACTTGATATAAAGAGATGGACTATCACCCCCCCTTCATGAGTTTAATCCAAAGAGTTAAATCTGTAAAAATGAACCTACTACCAAGATTTCTATTTCTTTTCCAAGCTCTCACTGCATTTTTAGAGTGGGACAGAATGATTTCTAGATTTATATGGTTAGGAAAAAAGCAGAGGATCAGATTTAAAACATTACAGCTCTCCAAAGAAACCGGGGGTGTGGCTGTACCACATCTTAGAAATTCTTTCTACTCTGCACAAATTAAACCCCTGATGAAACTAGTTAATACAAATTACCATGCCAGGTGGATGGACACTGAAGTACTCCTTATGTCAGAACCACCTTTACAGGCAATACTGGGAAATTAAAACTTAGAGAGGACTGTATGCAAAATTGAAAGCCCTTAGATAAAATCTGGTTGGAGGCTAAACGTGAATATAAATTGCACGGTAATCTGAAGATAAGATGGTGTGCCTATGACCCTGATTTCAAACCCAATCAAACAGATGTTGGATTCCAGAACTGGGAGTCTAAGGGTATAACAACACATTTCTCGTTAACAGATAAAGGTAAAGTGAAAGATTTCCAAACACTTAAAACCAGTCATAATTTGAAGAAACAGGACTTTTACAGATATTTACAGATACGTCATTATCTTAATCAAGAAGTTATTCGGTCCACGGATGTGCAAGAACCAGTGCTTCATGAAATATTGATGGCATACCAGACAAAAGTTAAAAAGGGTATTATCTCACGGCTGTACAAGGGATTTATGAATAAACTAACAAATTCAACATTATATGTGAAAATGAAATGGGAAAGGGAAAATAACATGACAATAACTGAAGGAGTGGAAAGATTACTGCATATCACAGTGGAAATGCACAAACTCACATTCATGGAGGGAACTTGGTTGGAAATGTTTGATCAGGTTTT
>CM049381.1:31622394-31687394 GCA_026937815.1 Etheostoma perlongum | reverse complement strand
AATGATCCATAATCCATTTTATTTTTATGTTACTAACAGCTGGTAGAAATGGCAGACTTTTAAACGGAGCCTCAACGACGCCCGAAACCCCGGTAACGTTAGACAGTGTAGCGAGATCGAGAGGGAGCGCCCTGCTGCGTTAGAACAAAGCCGTGAATCTGAGAAATAAAACGTGTTTTCTCCAATTCATCACTAGAAATGCAACTGTAGTAAGCATCTCACTATTACTAATGTTCTCCACATTCATATTTAGACAAAACAAATGATATATCCAGCGACAAAAAAGCCTCAACGTTTTAAGTAAGAATGGAAGTACAAAGAGGCGTTGCTATGGAGATGATACACTGTCTGGTCTGGTCTCATTAGAGTGAAGTGGCAGGTTTCAGGACGCTGCAGACCGGCTCGTTGCAAGAAGTTGCAAGTTTCAGGACGCTGCTCGTGAATCTGTGGTCTGCAATGGGCTAGTTATCTAAAACAAACGTGAGGTTTGGACAGCTGAAGCCTTTTATTTCTGCGTGTCGTTCTCACCCTCCGTGTTCCCAGGTGTGGGTAGAATCTGACTGTTGGGTAGGCGGTGATTCCAGCCGATTGACAGGTCTGATGGTGAGCCTGACAGTCCACTTTCCCCGCTCGAACTTCCCCTTTAAGATTCTGTCAATCACACAGAGAACATCTTTATGTTTCCCGTCACAGCCCGTAGCTGCTAGGAGAGCTGGTCTCGTTTGTCTGTTGTCTCTTAGAAAAACCACAGAACAGACGCAAGTTTAACCCTCCTGTTGTCTCCGGGTCAAATTTGACCCTTTTGTTTCTATATCACAAATTTGGGTTTCTGAAATGTGAAAAGATGTCTAACCAAAATGTCCAAAAACTGACAAATGTATAAAAACAAAAAAAAACGTAATAACAATTTGGGGAAAAACCCACAAAGATTTCAACAACAAAAGTCAACAAATGTTGAAAAAGTGACAAAATCATGTGGGGAGCCACAAAAGGGTCGAAAAAGACAACCATAGGTCAGCGGGAAGACAACAGGAGGGTTAAAAAAACAACCATAGGTCAGCGGGAAGACAACAGGAGGGTCAAAAAGACAACCATAGGTCAGCGGGAGGGTCAAAAAACAACCATAGGTCAGCGGGAAGACAACACGAGGGTTAAAAAGACAAATATTATTTAGAGAAAGTAAAAAGGTGTCTCACCCGAGCCAGGGTTTCAAACTCTGGGGAAAAGTGTTGACAGGGTCCACACCACGGAGCGTAAAAATCCAGAACCCAGTGATCCTGGCCCGACAGAACCAGAGACCTGAAGGACTCGGGAGTCAGATCCACCGACGCTCTGGGTAAAGAGCTGCACACAAACAAAACAACCAAATCAGAAAAGGGTTTACTGCCACAATAAGTTACACTTATGTGGAATTTGCCTTGGTGCGCACACACACACACACACACACAATATGAAATAAACAATATATACAAAAACAAACATACAAAATAATAGCAAAAACACACCGCACAATGAAGCCCCGCAAAGCGTAGATTCCTGCCCGATGGCGCTTGGGTGTTTTATTTTGAAATTTCTGTTATTTTTGTGAAGTATGTGGCTGCACTGTGGCCTTCCTGTGTGTAAGTACCTGCCTAGCTTAACAAATAAAATAGAACAGATGAAGAAACGATCGCTGCTCCGCGCCTGATCGCAACTGGTATGAACAGACAGATTAATTCACATTGGCGCTCTGCTTCGGCGCTTCTGTGCGCTGTGTGTTTTGGCTGTACCTGTTACATAAGAAAAATGACGAGAGAAAGACAAGAGAATTATGAACGAAAAGTATCTCACCTCAGTGCCCATGATCTCAGTGAGTGGGCATCCCTGTTCCAGCCATTATAACTCCTGAGGACACACACGGGGACACACACACACACACACACCCCCCCAATAAGCCAAAAATTTTCAATCTGTCACAGCAGGTTGGACTTTATAAAAATGTATTAATTTAGACCCGGACTTCTCAAAGTTCGGACCATTAACTTAAGTCCGGGCAACTTAACCTGGACCCGCGTACCTTAAGTTTTTTAATACAACACCTTATGAAGTGTAACGTTTGATCAATACATTGTTAGCAACGTTGACTATACACAAAAATGTCAAAAAAAGCAACAAAAACGTTGCAAAAACCTTCGCAGAAGTGAAATAAACATTGAAAAAATGTGGGAAAACAGCAGAAAGTACGATACAAAAATGCAACAAATACGTCATTTTACTTCAAGAAGCTGAGAATACTGCTGTACTTTTAATATTATTTTGATTGTGTACAGGAAGTAATAAAATAAAGTATTTCAAAGTGCGGTACATACATGAAGCGATCTGACTGCCGGTTGTTGCCGGGGTACAGGCGGATTTCAGGGTACGCTCTCACGTTCTGACCCTGACAGAACGACTGAAACCGCTGACAGTCGACAGAGCCCACCAGGATCTGACCCGACAGCAGCTGGGGGGCGAGAGACAGAAAGAAAGACACTCTCAGGTTGGACAAGTTACACTCCTTCACGTCTGCTCCACCATTCAGGGTGGCTTGTGGCTCGGCGGTAGAGTGGTCGCCCAAACATGAGACTGGTGAACCCCAACGTTGCTCCCTGGACACTATAACACTATAAATAGCTGTCCACTGCATCCAAGTACTACCATGGGGATAAATGCAGTAATTAAATTCCACTACATTGTACTGTGTTTAAAGGGAGGGTATAAAAGGTGCAGTAGGTAAGACTTATAAAACTAAATTTCTGTCATATTTGCTAAAACTGAACTTATGTTTGAGGAGAGCTACATGAAGCAGGTCATTTAAAAAAATAATAAAAAATTTAAAAACAAAAGCCTCTGGCTCCACCTACAGCCTGTACTGGGATTAGCAAAAATCCACCGCTTCCTGTTAAAATGCACAAATCAGGGCCGGAGGGGGGAGGGGGGCATAAATCAATCACTGTTCAGTCCTTCTCCCTTGTGGGGGGAGGGTTTTAGGAGACACTCTTGGGCTTTAGCGGAAAGGGAGGGGAGGGACTGAGAAGTTAAAGATGTTAACATTTTTTGGCTAACCCCGAATTTCCACCGGGTGCAGAACGGCTCCGTGCTCCGCCGTCCGTCAACACCCACCAGGTCCGGATTTGTTGCAGAACGGCTGAGGCCTTGATGACAGCTGAAGTCTCGAGGACCCACGAGATCTCGCAAATTGATGTAGAAAAGAACCACGAAACCAGTTTGTCTCCATCCAGAGGAGTAGAGAGGAAACAGCTCTGTGCTGTTTCCAAAGTGTAGTGCAGGGAGATATGATCCGCGTGAGCACAGTGTATATTCTTTTGAAAATTAACCGGATGTTTTATTTTGTTTCTGTGCTCAACTTCCTGTCCCGCAACATCTGCCATGTGCTGAATTGCTGTGGATTTGTCTGGCAGCAATAGAAACTCTGTATCTGCTCCGGAGGCCTGGGGACCACCGGAGCTGGGACGGACTCCACAGTCAGTGGAAATACACACATTGACTTTAATGGAAACCTATTGACTCTGCATCCTGTGGAAATTTGGGGTAATTCCTGGATCTACAGCACCTTTAATAAAGTGACCTCAACCTTGATGTGACAAATAAAGTTTTGTTTTGAAACTGCAAGAGTAACAAACGGTTTGCTAAATTATATCCGGCTGAGAACTTCGTCAAAAAACCCGCAGGAGCACACCGTTCTGCTAGACTGGACGCCTGTGCTCTACTTACTTCAAGCATTTTGGCAGTGGCAGTTCATCATGTGATAGCCTGTATTTTCAAATATGTATGCAAAACGACTTGCAGGTGTTGGTACAGGGCTTTAAATATTGTTGCCTCTGTATTTCTCTGCATGGTGTTAAACCGGTTTTTTACAGATGACTTGGAGCCAAACAGTTTTGCTCTGGGCTGGTTTTCTCTGCACAGCCCAGGTTGTTTCAATATGTATGTATAAAAAAAACGTGTGTTGTACCCTGGCCATGCGTCTCCACTCTGGAAGCAGAGCCTGACAGGGACCGCACCACGGAGCGTAGAAATCCACCGCCCAGATCTGCCCCTCAGCTCGACCTGCAAACAACACATCCGGAGAAAAGCAAAAGAGAAAAGAAGCTTTTGGTAAATTGAATGGATGTTCTCGCTGTTTTTCACTTCCTGCCTGGCTTTCTGAACCATAGACAGTAAAAGAAATGGACAGCGCGCCGCCATATACTTCAACGGAGACCAGTGAGGTCCCTTTCCCGGTGATGCTGAGCGTTACTGCACGGCCTCCAACTGAGCTTGAAGACATAGATGTGACGTGAGCAACCTGTGAACACAGACTAATTACTGCTAACTAAAATGCTAGTTAACATTAGTAATTAAACTCAAACAGCTAATGTAAGTCCAAACTGTCTTACTATACGGGAATTCCTCTACTATGAGACGGTAAGTCGCGTGGTTATGACATAATCGTTAGCCTATTTTTTACAAAAACGTCTGCTACGGAACCATAATGTGAGATACAAGGTAATGGAGCCTTTTATACATTGTCAAGTTTCTTTAGAAATAAAACAAGGGACAAATAGAGTCTTTAAACACTTCAGATGTAAAGTTATTCACTGTCAAAGTGACGTCAAAATGAATGAGAGTCAATAGGATGCCAACAGAAGGAGATGGCTTGTTAGCCTAGAATCTCCCCATAGGAGGTACGGAGCTCGCTTACCCCCTAGTTCTGAATGCCCCGCGGCTTGTGTGAAAAATCTCTAAGTGGCTATTGCGATATGTCGCAGCTTTTGGCGATGTGTTTATTTACAATATATTGCAGCCCTAGTGCTAACAGAGGAAAACAGCCCAATAAAAACTGTTTAAATATAAATGATATGCAATATAAACAATACAAAATGACCCTACAATAGAGATTTTTGTTATATTTAAAAAAGCGAGGCTGCACTATCGGTTCCTGGGGAACTAGTTTTACCTTTAACTCTCTCGTTGAAGCTGGAAGGATCCAGGACCATCACGGACGGATTGACCAGATCCTGCAGAGACAAAAACAATCTAACAAAGACATTCTTCACCTGGTGTTAGTGATGCAACCTTTTTTTTAAGTGGAAACCATTTCTTGGGAAGGAGCCAGCAAAAAGCAATAGGAGTAGTGTGTATTATGCTGGATTGCGCTGCATTCCCGTTGCCTGCGTCAGCCATCAGACGGTGCGGCAAAAACGCAGGTCTTTCCATTTATTGTGTTTGGGGGTAGTGTGTTTAGGCTGCAGCAGTGGGGGCCACAGAGGGGAGGACACACAAAAAAATGCAGCAAATTGAGATCAATTCAACTTTTGGAGAAGTGCAACCCAAAGTCCTCGCGGTGGCCAATCATGTGAGCACGGATCAGACTTTGTCGATGGGTTTGAGGCGGTGTGAGAGAGTACACAGGAAACATCACTGCCTCTATCGCTGCCACAAGAATGTTTTAACCCTCCTGTTGTCTTTGGGTCAAATTTGACCCATTTCCAAAACGTATACCAGAAATTTGGTTTTCCAAAAAAGTAACATGGATGGTTCCCAACAACGCTCCTCACAAGTTAAGTAAATAATCAGTTCACTACTTTCATTGAATTTGTGTGTTTTTGGTCAATTTTACAGCATTTGAAGAAAAAACAATTGGTAAAAGAACTTTTAAAAAAGTGTAAAAAAAAAAAAGAGAAAAATGTGACAAATATGACAAGTGAGAAGTGACAAATATAAATAAAAAAGCTTTAAAGATTTGGGGAAAAACCCACAAAAACTTCAAAAGGCTCAGAAAAAGTCGACAAACTGAAAAAGTGACAAAATAATTGGGTGTGACCATAACCTTGATAACCTTGATTAAATTTCCAGGTTGGCGGGAAGACAACACGAGGGTTGAAACACCAAACACAGGCGCTGAACTGCCGCGGCGTTGGTGGAACAGCTGACTGCTTTGTTTCTTTTCCTTTCGCTCTTTCTCCGGGAAATGAAGCTGCCTTCAAGTGCGTTTTAAAACGGCGAGATCAATAAACGATCTGACAGAAAACAGTAATTGTGACATATAAAGTCTACTGGTGCTACGTTAGCAGGGTTAGAGAAAACAACAGGACGTCACACAAATGGACCATTTAAGTAGTTGATATCCACGTTTTATTTTCAGATTTTCTCCGGTGCCGCTGGAGATTCTGCTGGATGTCCCTGTTTTGGGGCAGATGTGCGTCCCCGTCCTCTGTCTCTGTGTTGTTGTCCTAACCTCCGGTGGATTTCCGGTGGATCTCTGCAGGGTAAATCCAGACAGCTAGCTAGACTATCTGTCCAATCGAAGTTTTCTGTTGACGACTAAAATTTCTTTTGAACGTACACATGTTCCATCAAAACGAGTTCCTTCCCCCGGGAGTATTTTGCAGCTGCACCGTGGCTCCATTTGACGCTTAGCACCGCCCAAGATGATTGTGATTGGTTTAAAGAAATGCCAATAAACCAGAGCACGTTTTTCTCCCATCCCAGAATGCTGTGTGGACTAGCCAGACCCTCCTCCGCAGCGCTGTGGAGGAAGGTCTGGAAGGTCTAACCCTAACCCCACAGCCAGACTACCATTTAAGGCAGACTTCCACTGCAACACAACCCTGTGGAAATCGCCGGATCCGCTTTTGGTGCTGTGAACGCAGCCTTAGTAAGCCATTGGTATGTAGCGGTACCTGTATGAACTCCAGGATGCCGTCAGCGGAATGCTGTCCTTCGTATTCGTGAACAGAGGAGCCGTTAAAGATCACTGTGGTGGGATAAGCCTGAATATTATACTGAGAAACAGAGAGAAAGACAAAATAAATGATCAGTCCTATCTGTGGTATATATACCCGTCTCTTACTTATAATTAATGGTGCAGTCCAGATGTGTATGTGCTCACCGTAGAGCAGAGGTTTTGGTGGATGGTACAGTCCAGAGTACCAAACTTCATCTGTCCGGCCAACTGGATTGAAGCTTTTCTCAGTTCAGGCAGCAAAGCGCGACACGGAGGACACCACTGCACACGTGAATCAAACATTTATTAAAATGAATATCTAAATCCCAAGAGTTGTTTTTTTAAATGTAAATGTGCTGTATTTATATAGCGCTTTTCTAGTCTTAACAACTACTCAAAGCGCTTTTACATCATACAGGATACATTCACCATTCACACACATTCATACACTGTGGCCGAGGCTGCCGTACAAGGTGCCACCTGCTCATCAGATACACATGCACACACATTCACACTCCGACAGGACACTTCGACATGGGACTGCAGGGCCAGGGATTGAACCACCAACCTTCCGATTGGCAGGCAACCACTCTACCGCTGAGCCACAGCCGCCCTATTTAATGCATGTCCAGGTCTCTGTGACAGCCTGAATATACATAAAAACCCTCAGACACAAAGCTTCAGGTTCTCTCATTGAGCACTCATTCAGATTTTTTCGACCTAAAAACTAGAGCCCGACCGATATATCGGCTGGCCGATATTATCGGGCGAAATTAAGAATTTCCCAATATATTGGTATCGGCAATTACAATGGCCGTTTAAAAAAAAATTAATAATAATAGTTTTTTTAAAATATTCATTCATCAGAATCATCCATAATAATTCTGATAAATGAATATCTAAAAAATAAAAATGGACTGTTGCATAGTTTGTCCACCAGAGGGCGCTATAAACATCTTTGTTTTTGTTACTGTGCTTTTGTTCAAAGGAAGTTTCATATCTTAAGTTTGTATTTTTATACATTTTATTTATCAGACCTTTAATATATTTTGATGTCCCTCTGTTCTGTTCTCATATTTTAGTGAAAACTCATAAATAACTTCAAATAACTAATGTTAGGGAAATCTGTTTATGTTTTCTTACGCGTTTCTGGATTTTTTTGTTTAAATATATATTCGTTTTTTAAATAACATATATACAGATAATAATATTTGTATCAGTCTTAAAAATCCTTTAGCGGTCGGGCTCTACTAAAAACATCTATACCAGTTTAAGTGGACGCTCTATTTAGAATATTTTCAGCTTTGTCTATACTCCTTTGACAAAAACAGACATTTTACCTCGCAGAACAGGAGTTGCTGCTCTACCTCTGCCTTCATCAGTTAGTTAGTTCTAACCCTTTAAATCACCACTGTCACATAATAACACAAACTAACTATCCGATGGAGGCAGCGGTGGAGCAGCAACCTCCGTCTTCTGAGAGGACAAAATGTCTTTCTGTCAAAAGGAGTCTGGTGGCTATGAGGATGCCGACTGCCATCTCCTGCAGCTAACACACTGACTCTGGAGAAGTAGCTCATAAAACCACACTGAACAAACATGATTATTTCCTCCTGTGGCGTGCAACCAAGTAGTTCCTTCCTGCCTGCCTCTCTCTGTGTCCGTCTCTCGATTGCTCTCCGTTTGTGTTGTAGGTGTAACACCATCACCTGCCCTGAAGGCAAACAGGGAGTCACACGGGCTGGGTCATCAAGCAGCCATGTGTGAAGTATAAAACTGAGGTAATGACGTGGCATGTCCACCTGTATATTTATTAACCCTCGTGTTGCCCTCCATGTTGTTTTCCTATATCAATTTTCTTTTTAACTACCCAATTGTAATTATCCAAAATAACATGATTGATTCCATACAACGCTCTTTGGCAAGTACAGATCTCTACTTTCATTAATTTTGGGGTGTCGTTTGAAATAGTATTGAGTAAAAGTTGACATATTCCAGTCTGTGATTATCCATCAACATCCACTCCTTTAATTTTAGTCTCAATAATTTCTAATTTCTGCTTTTCTAACTCAGACATTAGGTATATTTTCCTATAAATGAGGTTTATTGACCATAAATTCCAAAAATAACTGGAAAACTAAAGTTAATAAGTTAGTGTTACGTAGTGTTGAAAACGTAAAAAAAAGTGACAAACATTGTGTCAAAAGTGTTGAAAAAAGGGATACTTTTTTTTTAAAAACATCGATAAAAAGCGTCAACAAAATTTAGATTTTCAATTTTAGAAGAAGATAACACGAGGGTTGTCTGCTTGTTAACACTACTGAAAAGCCTGAAGACACCAACAGAACCAAGCAGCAGCAATGTAAAACGATCTTCCGATGAATGTAATTTGCTACAAACCGGAGCGAAGAAGTCGACCAGCCAGGGCTCCTTTCTGTCCGAGGGGAAGTTGTCGGGTCTCAGAGTCGTCACGTGAGCACGAACGCTGTCCCTCGCAAAACCCACGATGTTGTACAACACGTCTTTACCTACAGACAGGACAAACACTGAGGTTATAGCAACAGAATAGCACACTAGAGCGAAAAAAGATGAGTCAATTAGTGAATCAGCAAAACATTCAAATCGACAACTATTTTGCAAATTATTATATATGTTAAAATCAATCAAAAGAACTTTATTTTTCCTGACAGGCACATTCAAACAACATACAACAATAACTTGAGCTTTAATTGGGCAGAAAGTGCATAAAGGGCTGTTAATTATTTTCATGTTGTGCATTTTCACGAGGATGAGAGATGTCCTATGTATGAAAATGTAGTGAATCTGCTGATGGTCTGGATTGCGAGATATGTTTACATTATTAGTTTTTCTGAATTAAAAAAAAAAATACATAGCCCGTATTTATCATACCAGAGAATAAATAAATTCTAAATACTAAATTACTAAAAGAAACTAAAAACCCTGGGGGTAGGAGTAGAGGGGTGTGTAGGGAGAATAGGTCAGAGTCTGGATCTATCGATGGGGGCAACACTAGAGCGACTCTAGAGTCAGAGTGGGAGAAACAAAGTGTCTCCCCTGTATTCACCGACCACAAAACTGAAATGAGCATTATCTTTTTGATTGCCAGTGTGCCCAGATCATTCACAGCAAGGTCGGCCTCTCAGGCTGCTGGTGTAAAACCAGAAGAAAACAACCAACCAAGAAAACAACCAAGGAAGAAGGAAGAATAGGAAGAAGGTGATTTACATAAAGACGCCAAGAAAATGGAGAGTGACTTCTGTTCAAAATTGTCAGACAAATTCAAGGATCAGCAAGAGGCTCGTGTTTATGGCCAAAGTTACGAACAGGCCCCTCCTAAACCAAATGGAGGATCTCCTGTTGTGTGCAACATGTGAGAAAGGGGAACTCTGGACAATGTCTGGACTGCGGGTTCGAAGTTCATTTGAGTCGGTGGTACCAACCGTGGTGGATCTCGAAGTCGTGGATCCCCAGTCCTTTGAAGACAGCCACACAGGGATTATGGATGTAGAGTGACTGACACAACTCTGAGTCTGCTGTACAGTCAACTCTGCCGACCTGGAGAGACAGACAGACAGACAGTTAGACTTAAAGACAGACAGAGAGAGCTACAGACAGACAGCGCGCGACAGACAGACAGACAGCAACAGAGACAGACAGACAGACAGAGCGCTACAGACAGACAGAGAGCGACAGAGACAGACAGACAGCTACAGACAGACAGAGAGCGACAGACAGACAGACAGCAACAGAGACAGACAGACAGACAGAGCGCTACAGACAGACAGAGAGCAACAGAGACAGACAGACAGCTACAGACAGACAGAGAGCGACAGACAGACAGACAGCAACAGAGACAGACAGACAGACAGAGAGCAACAGACAGACAGAGAGAGACAGAGAGAGCAACAGAGACAGACAGACAGAGACAGAGAGCTACAGACAGACAGAGAGCGACAAACAGGCAGAAAGAGACAGACCAAGAGACAAAGAGCGACAGAAAGTGATATGTTATACAAACAGACAGAGGTAGAGGTAGCGATAGAAAGCGACAGACAGACAGACATGTACCTGTATGTGGTCATTTCGGAGAAAAGCTTGTAGCTTCTTGTACTCGTTAGAGGCGGGACTTCTGTCTCCAAACGTAAAACTCACCAACCAGCGATGATGGGCCAGCTTCCTCTGGGAACAGGAAGTTACAACAACGTGTATATTTGAATATGAACTGTGGAGTGTTTGAGCGTTTCTGACAGCTGGAGAGTGTGTGTGAGTGTGTACCTGGAAGCTGTCACCGGTCAGCAGTTCCAGGTCGGGCAGATGGTCGATGACCCGACCGTAAATCTCTTTACTGTCTAGAGTATTCAGCCACTGGAACACAGGCATCACACAGATCACTTCAGACTAAAAAAATGGATTTTCCAAATTAAATCATTATGATGATCTTAGCGATGGACTCAACATTTGAAACGTAGCATTTAAATGTTTTCCAGTTACAAGGTTGTTGTTTAGTAAATCTATCACGGCCAGCACTGCATTGTACCTGTATTGTTTTGCGACGGTATACCTAAAGCAATAAAGAATGTGCTATTTCTGTCTCTATGTAACTGCTTTGGGGTCAATTTTTAACGTCAACGTTGTTTTTATTATTTCATTATTTTTAAGAGGGTTCCTTGTACGATTTACAGCTTTAGGTATCTAAGAAACTCTTTCATATCCAAGCTTAATTGGTCTGGGGACTGAATTAATATTGAATCGAAATCGATTCAATTTAGGAAATCAGAGGCGATACCGAGTCCTAGGGCTGGGCGATATGGAAAAAAATCTATATCACAATATTTTTGACCAAATACCTCAATATCAATACTGCAACGATATTGTAGGGTTGACTATTGGTGCTTTCACAAAATATTTACACAATGAGATTTTTGATAAATAGTCATCAGTAATGTGGATATAATGACTAAGTGGGTAAAGTCAAATAACAGGACACCTACAACAGTCTGATAAGAGAAAATGAAGTCACTTTACTGTAATGCAGCCTTTAAAACCAGGAAAAGACAACACTTATGTCATAATACGATACTACGATATCTAGTATCACAATATTGATATAATATTGATATATTGCCGAGATCTACCCAGCCCTACTACAGACTGTACTACTCTGTGTCAAGTTGTGGTGTAGCGTACCAGTACGCTGCCCGGTTGATCCAGAGAACTTCCAGGTGGGAACAAAGCAGTCGCACCACTTGTCACCTGAAATACAACAGAAAGAGTAGTAGTAGATACATTTATTGTCCCCGTGGGGCAATTGAGTTTGTGGCACAGTCGCAAGGCACTTCCTGACAGGACATCAGACCTTTGATACACACAAATGTCCCTCCATCAGACAGATATAACATGAGAACCTACATCACACACCATACATCCTTGGGTATGACCAGGCCAGCTGAACATCTAGCTTATTTAATTTATACAGATTTCAGGCTTTTATGGCCTGTGGTACAAGAGAATTTGGATCTGTTCTTGATCAGAAGGGGTGGGCAGAATTGAGATGCCAGAGGGTGTGTGTAGTACAATGTTATTGGCCTTTCTCACCAGTCTTTGTTAATGTGTTCAATGCTCAGAAGTGTTATCCCAAGTAACTTACTGGCAGCTGTAACTGTTTCTCTGATTGTCTTTTTCTATGACTCAGTGGCATTCCCGAACCAGCAGGTAATACAGCAAGTTAACGACAAGCCTGACTTATTGTTGCAGCTGAAGATAAATCTACAAACAGTTCAGAGCAGCTGAGGGCATGGTGTGTTCGCATATCGTCGCTGTCGGGCAGGACCACATTGTGTTTTTCTTTCATAAATCAATTCTTTAAGTCACCCTTTACATCGGTCTGTATGTTTCACAAATACTTAAAAATAGTGATGAGGCGATAACATTTGACTTTGTCAAAGATAAGTAGCATTTTATCTTTGCCTGAAAAGCAAAGGTTTTGGACAGAGAACGTTTTTGTCCGACAGTGACAATATCTACCTTGGCTGATGATACTCTGATTTATCTTCCAAATAAACTCAATAAGACATAATGATTGGAGTCTATTTAACAACAACGGGCCGATGAACACAAATGCAGGAGTGAGTCATTTCCATGGAAGCATGTTACAGTAGCAAATACAATATAATAATTAAACAGTCCTTCAAGAAAAAGTTGTTTTTGGGATTGTTGCAGACAAAAATCCTTGATTAAGTGGCACGTTTTCTTTTTCTGCGATGGAATATGCGGGATATTTATGCAATTTTGTGCAATGAGATTGCAGGAACTTGATGAAAAACAGACTGTCTTGTCGCGTGATTATGTCACTCCATAATGTTCCCATGCCAACTGGGAGAAAATGGCTGCTTGTGTGAAGTAAAGACAAAATTTTTCCACTTTCTGCTAAGATATTTGTGACTTTTTGCAACGAAAATGTGGTGATTATGAAATCATGTAAGCTCCGCATTATTTTGCAAAAAATCTGCAATTTATACGGTGAAAGCACAGCGTATTTGAAAAAAATGCGTTCCCCACATAAATATGCAGACTCTGGTTGGTTATGCATTGAATTATGAGATTGTATAAACAAGTTTTTCTGGAGGGACTGGTTAATAGATACGCTTTCCACTATTCAATCAATCGCCAACTATTTTGATAATCGATTAATTGGTTTGAGCCGCTGTGACAGTAAACTGAATATCTTTGAGTTGGGGACAAAACAAGACATTTGAGGACGTCATCTTGGGCTTTGGAAAACACTGATCCACATTTTTCACCATTTTATGACATTTTATAGAAAACAAACAACTAATCCATTCATCCAGAAAACAATCAACAATGAAAATAATCGTTAACTGCACCCCTTAAGTCAGTAGTATTGCAGAAGGTGCCGATCATTACCTGGAAACTGCCACAGAGCTGTTCCTGTGAGGCGCAGTCCATCCATCCCACCTTAACTAGACCGTCCTACACACAGTCACAAAGACACAAAGTTATGACAGTAGTTACCCCGGTTTAAACACAGAACTGGATTGTGAAGGTGAGGTATTTTAGATGTTTAAAAGGTCTCATGGCATGAAATTTTCCCTTTATGGGGTTTCTCCTCCTCAATAGCATTTAAAGCTACAGAGAGCTACAGAAATGGCACATCCTAAGGAAAGCTCATTGTGGGACTGGCTCTAGTGGCTGGAATTTGGCAAGGATGAATTTCGGGAAAGAGACTTCAGATACAGTATTAGGGACCACTAAGGTCTATATAAAAGAGACTTCAGATACAGTATTAGGGACCACTAAGGTCTATATAAAAGAGACTTCAGATACAGTATTAGGGACCACTAAGGTCTATATAAAAAGACTTCAGATACAGTATTAGGGACCACTAAGGTCTATATAAAAGAGACTTCAGATACAGATTAGGGACACTAGATATAAAAAGTCTTAATACAGTATTAGGGAACATGTCACTATATAAAAGAGACTTCAGAAATATGTAACTAAACTGGTTTATATAAAAGACTTCAGAAAACATTAGAAAAGCGATTCTCAAATCCTCCATGTGCTGTTTGTGGTTACTGTACAGGCCACAGAACTACAATAACACTAGATGTAAATAAGTCTTAATCTGTCAAGCTTAAACATGTCATCATAGAAAAACAGACATTGTAAATATGTAACCTTAAACTGTTGTTTGCTGTCAACATTAATCATATTAAAAAACTGGAAGTTTTCTGCTCCTCAGCAAAGTGATGTTTTGATTGTTGACCTAAAATGTAGATGTGTTGCAATTGTGAAAGTTAAGCTTTTACTTATTCAGTGTTTTTATTTCTACTCACATTAGCAGATATTTATAAGAATAAAATATGGCTCCTGTGTTCTCACCAACATCCCAGCCACCTTCTGTCTTGTTCTTGAGAGAGAGAGAGAGAGAGAGAGAGAGAGAGAGAGAGAGAGAGAGAGAGAGAGAGAGAGAGAGAGAGAGAGAGAGAGAGAGAGAGAGAGAGAGAGAGAGAGAGAGAGAGAGAGAGAGAGAGAGACAAGTTGTGTAATGATTTTGGTTTACCATAGTACTCTTTGTGCCCTTATCACTTTATGTTTAAGTTTGTGTCCATGTTAAAGTTATGTGTTGTACCAGTGATTGTTAAATTATTTTTATTGATAGGTTATCTTCTTTAGCAATACAAGCAATATGTTGTCATGCCGATAAAGCTCTACAATTGAAAATTGAGAGAGATGTGATTGAATGTTTCAACAGACAATCGCACCTACAGGAAAACTTTCATGCACGGAAAAAAACTGTGTGTGTGTGTGTGTGTGTGTGTTACCTCCAGTGTCGGAGCAGAAGGTGATGAGCCAGCTGAGCCCTGATGAGTACGCTCTCTCTATCTCGCTGAACACGTTACCTGACAAACAAAAGCACAGGTCAGAGAGAACACACACACACACACACACAGAAATCACAGGTCAGAGAGAGCGCACACACACAACCACAGGTCAGAGAGAGAGCGCACGCACGCACGCACACACACAACCACAGGTCAGAGAGAGCGCACGCACACACAGGTCAGAGAGAGCACACGCACGCACGCACACACACACACACAACCACAGGTCAGAGAGAGAGCGCACGCACACACACAGGTCAGAGAGAGCACACGCACACAACCACAGGTCAGAGAGAGCACACGCACGCACACACACACACACACACACACACACACAACCACAGGTCAGAGAGAGAGCACACGCACACACACAGGTCAGAGAGAGCACACGCACACAACCACAGGTCAGAGAGAGAGCGCACGCACACAACCACAGGTCAGAGAGAGCACACGCACGCACGCACACACAACCACAGGTCAGAGAGAGAGCGCACGCACACACACAGGTCAGAGAGAGCACACGCACACAACCACAGGTCAGAGAGAGCACACGCACGCACACACACAACCACAGGTCAGAGAGAGAGCGCACGCACACACACAGGTCAGAGAGAGCACACGCACACAACCACAGGTCAGAGAGAGCACACGCACGCACACACACAACCACAGGTCAGAGAGAGAGCACACGCACAGGTCAGAGAGAGAGCACACGCACACAACCACAGGTCAGAGAGAGAGCGCACGCACGCACACACACACACAGGTCAGAGAGAGCACACACACACACAGGTCAGAGAGAGCGCACGCACACAACCACAGGTCAGAGAGAACACGAACACGAACACACACACACACACACACACACACACACACACACACACACACACACACACACACACACACACACACACACACACACACACACACACACACACACACACACACACACACACACACACACACACACACACACACACACACACACACACACACACACACACACACACACACACACACACACACACACACACACACACACACACACACACACACACACACACACAACCACAGGTCAGAGAGAGAGCGCACACAACCACAGTATTAAAAGTACTTAATTCAAAATATATTCTTAGGGTTATGTGGAGTTTTCATTTTCAGATATTCAAGATTTCTTGTACAAAATTACGTGCATTTTTAAGTATATTAACCAAATATTAACATTGATTTTTCACTGAGGTTTTCAAATACTTATTTGCAGCTGTATCATACAAATACACAGTTAAGAATTCATACATTGTGATTTCTGGATGTTTTTTTTAGATTATGTCTCTCACAGTGGACATGCACCTACGAGGACAATTTCAGACCCTCCATGATTTCTAAGTGGGAGAACTTGCAAAATAGCAGGGTGTTCAAATACTTATTTTCCTCACTGTAGCTAATATCTCAATTTTCTACGGTGTTTTTAATGATTTCTGTGCTATATTTTTTAAGATGTGAACTTAAAAATGCACGTAATTTCGTACTACAGCGTACTGTGGAATAACAATAAAGAAATCTTGAATATCTGAAAATGAAAACTCCATATAACCCTAAGAATATATTTTGGATTAAGTACTTTTAATACTTAAAGTACATTTTCCATGTGTGCAAAATAGCAGGGTGTTCAAATACTTATTTTCCTCACTGTATATTATAATACATTTTAATAATAATACATTTATTTATGGAGAGCTTCCAATCAAAGTGCTTTACAAAAAGAATAAGATTAAAATACAAACAGTACAATACTGATAATTACATACTGTATGTGTGCAAAAACTAAAAGGCATCAGATGAATGTAGTGCAGGTAAATATTTCTCTGAAATGTAGCGGAGTAGAAAGTGGCATGAAAAGAAAAGACTTGAGTAAAGTACCTCACTATTTGTACTTAAGTACAGCACTGGAGTAAATGTACTTGTACTATAACAGTCCACCACTGGGCACCATCAAAGCAAATTAATTTAAAATCAATGAGAGCATCAGAACGAACTAAATTGACTAATATAAAAAGTGACTCAGATCTAATGATTGCAGTTGGTCCGAGTGTATTTCTTTAGCAAGTTTTATATTTAATTATCTGCTTGAGCTTTTCCAACGTTTATATGATATGGTTTTTATATGGTATCAATTATGGTCCAAAAGGATGTGAAAATGCATTTCTTATTAAAAAACCTAACATTTTCTTGGGAAAGTCATCCCTAAACCCCCTCAAAATATGTGCACCTATGTCTTCCATAAACCTAAGTTAAACACTGAGATAAAAGATAAATAGAATAGATCTATCTGTGAAGGTTTACCTTGCCTGAGCTCAGTGACGGTGGTTGTGATGAACTTCATGGAGAAGTGGACCAGGCTATCTTTAGAACGCTCCCCAGTGAACTTCTCCGGCCTCTAGAGAAAGACAAACGTGTCAAATGTTAATAGATAAAAACAAGATTGCTCTGATGCTGAGCTCGCAGAATAAAGCTCAGCGAAATGTATTCAGAAGTCTTCCACTTCCACTCTTGGTTACGGGTAACCAGGGTACAAAGTCCCATGATCCCGCGGGGCCCGTGGTGGATGAGATGGTAAAGACGTATGGTTCTGCCTGCATAGAGCGACCTCATTGGTCAACAAAGTTTGGGTTTCCACAAAATGGTTATTGCCCCCCGATAACGTGTGTGGGGCAGAGGCTTATACAGCCTGAAATCTGCTAGTTCATCTGCTTTTATATATTTAGCTGCTCTTTAATGTTGATTTCTTGTACTGCACTGTAACTTTCTGTATTTTAACTGTTTTTATGTAAAGCACTTTGAATTGCCCTGTTGCTGAAATGGAAAAGACTCATTTTATATACAGTCTATGTTTAACACTCACGGAAGAAAGTAGTAGTGTTTGTGATGCAGACAAAGTCATTTAAAAAACTTTTTAAATAAGTTATTTAAAAATTAAATCGTGAACAGGCGTAAATCGAGATTGCGATTTTATAACGATTAATCGTGTCGGCCTACTGCAAGACAATGTGTGATTGACATAACGGACAAGTAAAGAAAGCAAGAGAATAGATAAGAATAGGAAGATATTATTTCATTTTTTAAAGTTTTGTTACAAGTTGTCCCAATATTTTCAGTGTTTCATAAAAATCAAATCAGTTTACAGTGCATGAACTAGAATGGACTCCTTTGTTGTCTTCAAAGGGAGACATGGCAAAATAAATAATAGATGACATTATATCCCGACAGAATTAACCTCAGAATCCAGTTAAATATACGATAACATTCTAAATTTAACTAATAACCAAAGTATACTACGGAGGAGGCCCAAAGTTAGGAAATGAGTGATCTGAATGATAAACAGACCTGTCCTGCTCTGTAGACAAACAGACTGGGGTAGCTGGTGATGCCTTTGCTCCTGCACAGATGGTTGTTGTCTCCACAGTTCACAGCTCCAATCCTGAGGACTCCATCCATCTCTTTGGCAAACTCCCTCCACTGTGAGACAGACACGTTAGTTAGAGAGACAGACAGACAGACAAACGTTAGACAGACAGACACGTTAGACAGACAGACAGACATGTGAGACAGACAGACGGACAGACAGACAGACACTAGTTGTTTATTGATCATTTCTATTGAAGTCCAACTTTCTAAAATATCAAACAAAGACTCCTACAGCGTTGTGGCTAGAAGGGTTACAGCTACGGCCGAAAGTTATGCAAAAATATACAAATTCCAATTTAATATTATGATATAATTTGAATACCTTCACCCAGGACACTCATGTTTGTTCTTCGAGTGTTTTAATCCAAATAATCTATTTTACACCAATCTTTCCGTGTCTAAACTCAACGGCCGTAGCCATATCCCTTCGAGCGACAACCCTCCTCCAGATAACACTTTAACAGAAAAAGTCTAAAAAATATTTTTATTTTAAAAACAGAAAACCAGGCAAAGAAAAAAGGTCAAATCAAAGGAAGATAAAAGCCGCAGTGAGCCACCCACACTTGTATACAAGGGGTGTGTTCAGTGCTGAGTGAGTCTAGTTTACGTTTGCGATGTATTTTAGTGTTATATTACCGTTGGAGCCAGCGTGTGACAGTGTGAGCATCGTGGGAAATAGAAGTTGATGAACCAGATTTCTCCAGAGTTCACTGCTGCCTCTAAACACACACACACACACACACACACACACACACACACACAAAAATCAGGGCTACAATACCAGTGAATAACATTTGGAGATACCCTCTTGCTTTGTCTAACACAAACTGCTGAAGCCTCATGTTGTCTCCCACTCTGTCCTACCAGAAGAAATAAGATACCAAAAATACAGACAATTAACTGTAATTCCCTAACAGGAAATAAACATGAGAACAAGATGCGGGGAAGAAAAAATGGAAGCTTACTCTGGTGACTCAGACAGTGTCTATACCTAACGCTTTTCATACTGTGTTCAACATCATTGGTGTTTGTTTAACCCTCATGTTGTCCTCGGGTCATATTGACTCTTTTTCCTATGTCAGTGTTCTTTTGAATTCCCCAAAATAACATGACTGATTCCACACAACTCTCTTCGCCAAGTACAAATCTCTACTTTCATTAATTTTGAGGCGTCTTATTCAATTTTATAGCATTTGAAAAATCTTTAGACAATATCTAGTCTCATATCACGATATCGATACAACATCAATATATTGGCCAGCTCTAATTGGAACAGTCGTTTTTGAAAGTTGGAACCGGTTCTCAACCCTAGTAGTCTGGCTATCACCAGACCAAGCTCAGTCTTTTCAGACTGAACATTAGTCTGGGGAGTCTGCTCTGGATGTTCTACTGCACAAGAGGTGTGATCAACAGGCAGAGTTCAACAGACTCTGTACGCAATTGGAGAGTCCTTCAACCAATCAGAACAGCAATCTGCGATCCGACATGTTGAATGTAAAGAAAAAGCTGCTTGGTTGCTTCTCTATCGCCAATAGCGCAGCAGGTGGATAAGCCCGGTTGTGACGGAAGCAGGATAGAATAATGTCCAGGTATCCAGCATTAGATGCTGAAATCACTGGCTCCAGTTTGAAGGTGTGAAAAAGAAAACGTCTCTTACCAAAGTCTCCGCTGTCCAACGTGATGATCTCCAAATCATCATCGTAGATACCTGACAGAAAGACGGTGACAGAGAAATTCGTTTTTATCTCTGTAGTAGTGTCTTAGAATATTATACCTTGCATGCTTAAATTCATATTCATATCATAATCATAACTTTCATGCTTATCATATATTCATATCTTGCTTGACGTATATATTCATACATGCTTTTATATTTTATAATCTTATATGCACATTTAACCAACTATGTTTTCCTTAAAGCACCGCCATAAAGTCTACTCTGTTGTAAATCCTTTAGATAGTCAGGCACTCTGCCCTCCTTTTTCTGTGTAGGCATAAACCAAACACCAGATGCTTTAGACTCAACAACTGTAAATCTTTGTGTGTGTGTGCTTCAATAAAGAGACTTTGCTTTTAGTTTCTAGTTGCCAGAGTTCCGTGGAAGCAATGCTAGCAGGAAGGTTGCTGTCACGGATCTCTCCCTTTTGCAAAAGTCTGTTTAAACTGCACATTTGCCGTCTGCGTCTCGTTTCTTTGCTTGACCATGGTTATTTAGTAAGATAAAGTGTCCTGAACCTGACAGACGGTTTTGATTTATTCACAGTAAAAAAAAAATTTTTATATATAAAATAAATCAACTCGTACTTTAATGTATTAAATATTTAAACATCCTCTCACGGTTTCAATGCAAGACAAACAAATGAAGGTGTGTCCTCTAGCGGCGTCACCGTGGTTACACATGACAGGCGTGCATTGTTACGCGGGCTTACCAAAGTCGTATCGGTAGAAGTTCCAGCTCTCGTGCGTCCTCCCTGCTGTTGCTCATCCAGTCCCTTTTCTCCATATTTGTCATATTTCTTCCTGAGGTCTTCGTCCTTCAAAACCTCGTAGGCACGATTCACCTGCAGGAACTTCTCGTGGGCCGAGGAGTCGCCCTAAAAAAATGAAAGTAAATTCTCCAATTACGATTAGATTTTTGTGTGAGTGATCTGATATTGATTAATAAAACCTAAAAATCAATATTTTAATATCTGCCATTTTACCATGGATATATAAAGTAAAAAGTACTTTTACTGAAAGTTTTTTTAGGCATTGTAAGCTTTTATTGGAGAGGACAAATGTAGACATGAGAGGGGAGAGAGAGGGGGGAAGACATGCAGCAAAGGGCCGCAGGTGGGAATCAAACCCTGGGATGATGCAGTAAGGGCTGAGGTCTGTACATGGGGCGCACGCTCAAACAGGTGAGCTAACCGAACGCCCAAAACTGGTGCATTATTAAAAAATATGAGGGTTGCTTCTTGCTTGAACAATTTACAACATAAGTTCTCTAAGCGTCTCTTAAATATCAAAGCAAAACTGGTATTGTAACTGAGCTGTCCCTAACGGTTATTCAATCAGAAATGTAACAAAAACGGGACCTTGTGAATCAAATTGATTTGGGAAATCCTACCCAGCAGTCCAATGTGTGGGAATGTCTCCCATCTAGCGTTGAGATCATATATCGCAATCAACTCTCTCGCACTAGAGCTGGGCAATATGGAGAAAAATCAAATATCACAATATTTATGACCAAATACATACAGCGATATTGTGGCAATATTGTAGACTATTGGTGCTTTCACAAAATATTAACACAATGAGAGTTTTGAAAAATAATCACCAATAATGTGGATACAATGACTTAAGAGGGTAAAGAACAACAATTAAACAGCTAGTAAGTCTGGTAGGTTCAGAAAGTTATATCACTGTATTTCCCTTCATGAGTTTTTTTTAACATTAATAGTCATTCCCCCAGCCTGCCTACGGCCCCCCAGTGGCTAGAAATGGTGATAGGTGTAAACCGAGCCCTGGGTATCCTGCTCTGCCTTTCAGAAAATGAAAGCTCAGATGTGCCGATCTGGAATCTTGCCCCTTATGAGGTCATAAGGGGCAAGATTACCTCCCATTTCTCTGCTTTGCCCGCCACAGAATTTCCCCCCCCATGAGAGGGAGACATCATGGCTTTTAAACAAGCAAAGTGGCAGTTGGTCCAGACCACACCCCCAGTTCTTAGCAGGGTTAATAGGTACTCTAGGTGTTTCAGGGGAATTTAAGAGTTGTGTCCGAGCTTACGTCGGGGGGTTTCTCTGAGTTACTCACAGGGTTTTTGTCGGGGTGCATGGTAAGCGCCAGCTTCTTGAAGGCCTGGCGTATCTCTCTGGTCGTGGCATCCCTGCTGACTTTCAGCAGATTGTAATAGTCCTGGCTCTCTGCCATAACTGCTGCCAGCAGGACGGTGAGGAGCAGCAGCGGCACCACAAACTGGACGGGACGAGGCCACCGAACCCCGAGGACAAACCTGTGCCCCATCACAAGTTCCAGCAGAGGACGAGTGGCTGCAACACACAGGCACACACATTATTCCTTCATTGTTGTGCAGTTGAGCAGGTCAATGCTGCTGGGTTTACTGCTGTGTAGTGTGGATCAACAGAAGTACATTTCCAGGATAATTGCCTGTTCTCTTCGGGAAGCAACAACAACAACCTTAAAGCTAGCGAGCTACACGCTGAAAATGTCAAGTTTTGAAGAACGTGTGGACGGTGCAACAAGGCCGGTCTGCTCGGTTCTTTCAGGGAATGATTGTAAAGATTTCCAAAGAATATGTTCAGAGCGTCTCCTCTCTAACTGGGACGTTTTGGGACTGATTGGTGGGATTGCTGTGGACAACGTACATGGAGATACACTGGGAAGAGATTAGGAGGTGTAGCCATGTATCAGTTGATTTAAACATGTCACGTTACACAGCGCTGTGGAGTAATCTCTGGCAATGCGATACTAACCGCTGTGTGATAACGATTGATAATTATATATTTATTCTAGAGCCCGACCGATGTATCGGCAGGCCGATATTAAGCATTTCCCGATCTATCGGTATTGGCATTTAAATGGCCGATGAATAAAACATTTAAAAAAAAATTATTCTAATAAATGAATTTTTTTATTGTGTTTTTGTTCAAAGGAAGTTTCATATCTTAGGATTGTATTTGTATACATTTTATTAATCAGAACTTTAATATATTTTGAAGTTCTGCTGTGACAATAAAATTATCATATTATTTTAGTGAGAACTAATAAATAATTACAAATAACTAATGTTAGGGAAATCTGTTTATGTTCTGCAACGCTTTTCTGGATTTTTTATTTTTTTTATAAATCGGCCGATATATCGGAATATTGGATATTTAAATAACCAAACATTTGTATTGTATCGGCCTTAAAAATCCTCTCTCGACCGGGCTCTAATCCATTCCCCCCAACCCTCCAGTCATGATGCTGGTTTATTCACATGATATGCAAACATAACTACAGATTAGAAGGGAATCACCACAGCCAGCAGGGCAGGTACAACCCTGGGGTAATTGTATTAGTTGCTGTGTGTTCTACGTTGTTCTGTGTGTGTCTGAGCGTCCGGGTTACGTATGTGGCCAGGGTGGATTGGCTCGGAGCATGGGCGTGGCTGGGGGAGTAACTGCTGCCCACTGGGCCACACCCCTCCACCTTTAGATCCCTTTAACTGGACCGTCGGTACAGGCTGGCAGCCGGCAGAATTCTTACTACCGCCCCCCCAGCTGTTGTTGCCTGTAGCTTAGCATGTTAACCCTCGTGTTATCTTACCATCAAAAAATGAAATCAACACTTTTGTTGGTGCTTTTTATTGATGTTTTTAACTTTTTTCTTACATTTGTCCCTTTTTTCAGCACTTTTGATGCTTTTTTCAATGTTCAACACTACGTAACACTATCTTATTAACTTTAGTTTTACAGTTATTTTTGGAATTTATGATCAATAAACCTCTTTTATAGGAAATTATACCTAATATTTGAGTTAGAAAAGCAGAAATTAGGAATTATTGAGAATAAAATTAAAGGAATGGATGTTGATGATAATCACAGACTGGAATATGTCAACTTTTACTCAATACTATTTCAAAAACACTTTAATTTGTTTTCAAATGCTATAAAATTGAATAAGACGACCCAAAATGAATGAAAGTAGAGATTTGTACTTGGCAAAGAGAGTTGTGTGGAATCAGTCATGTTATTTTGGATAATTAAAAAGAACACTGACATAGGAAAAAGAGTCAATATGACCCGAGGACAACATGAGGGTTAAACAAACACCAATGATGTTGAACACAGTATGAAAAGCGTTAGGTATAGACACTGTCTGAGTCACCAGAGTAAGCTTCCATTTTTTCTTCCCCGCATCTTGTTCTCATGTTTATTTCCTGTTAGGGAATTACAGTTAATTGTCTGTATTTTTGGTATCTTATTTCTTCTGGTAGGACAGAGTGGGAGACAACATGAGGCTTCAGCAGTTTGTATTAGACAAAGCAAGAGGGTATCTCCAAATGTTATTCACTGGTATTGTAGCCCTGGTTTGGTCTAGTATTCTCTGGTATTTTAGCCCTGGTCTGGTCTAATATTCTCTGGTATTTTAGCCCTGGCCTGGTCTAATATTCTCTGGTATTTTAGCCCTGGCCTGGTCTAATATTCTCTGGTATTTTAGCCCTGGTCTGGTCTAATATTCTCTGGTATTTTAGCCCTGGTCTGGTCTAATATTCTCTGGTATTTTAGCCCTGGTCTGGTCTAATATTCTCTGGTATTTTAGCCCTGGCCTGGTCTAATAGTGTCTGGTATTTTAGCCCTGGTCTGGTCTAATATTCTCTGGTATTTTAGCCCTAGGCTGGTCTAATAGTGTCTGGTATTTTTAGCCCTGGTTTGGTCTAGTATTCTCTGGTATTTTAGCCCTGGTCTGGTCTAATAGTGTCTGGTATTTTAGCCCTGGTCTGGTCTAATATTCTCTGGTATTTTAGCCCTAGGCTGGTCTAATATTCTCTGGTATTTTAGCCCTAGGCTGGTCTAATATTCTCTGGTATTTTAGCCCTGGCCTGGTCCCTGGTCTGGTCTAATATTCTCTGGTATTTTAGCCCTGGTCTGGTCTAATAGTGTCTGGTATTTTAGCCCTGGTCTGGTCTAATATTCTCTGGTATTTTAGCCCTAGGCTGGTCTAATAGTGTCTGGTATTTTAGCCCTGGTTTGGTCTAGTATTCTCTGGTATTTTAGCCCTGGTCTGGTCTAATAGTGTCTGGTATTTTAGCCCTGGTCTGGTCTAATATTCTCTGGTATTTTAGCCCTGGTCTGGTCTAATATTCTCTGGTATTTTAGCCCTGGTCTGGTCTAATATTCTCTGGTATTTTAACCCTGGTCTGGTCTAATATTCTCTGGTATTTTAGCCCTGGTCTGGTCTAATATTCTCTGGTATTTTAACCCTGGTCTGGTCTAATATTCTCTGGTATTTTAGCCCTGGTCTGGTCTAATATTCTCTGGTATTTTAGCCCTGGTCTGGTCTAATAGTGTCTGGTATTTTAACCCTGGTCTGGTCTAATATTCTCTGGTATTTTAACCCTGGTCTGGTCTAATATTCTCTGGTATTTTAGCCCTGGTCTGGTCTAGTATTCTCTGGTATTTTAGCCCTGGTTTGGTCTAATATTCTCTGGTATTTTAGCCCTGGTTTGGTCTAGTATTCTCTGGTATTTTAGCCCTGGTCTGGTCTAATAGTGTCTGGTATTTTAGCCCTGGTCTGGTCTAATATTCTCTGGTATTTTAGCCCTGGTCTGGTCTAATATTCTCTGGTATTTTAGCCCTGGTCTGGTCTAATATTCTAATATTTTAGCTGGTCTGGTATTTTAACCCTGGTCTGGTCTAGTATTTCTGGTATTTTTTAGCCCTGGTCTGGTCTAGTATTCTCTGGTATTTTAGCCCTGGTCTGGTCTAATAGTGTCTGGTATTTTAGCCCTGGTCTGGTCTAATATTCTCTGGTATTTTAGCTCTGGTCTGGTCTAATATTCTCTGGTATTTTAGCCCTGGTCTGGTCTAATATTCTCTGGTATTTTAACCCTGGTCTGGTCTAGTATTCTCTGGTATTTTAGCCCTGGTCTGGTCTAGTATTCTCTGGTATTTTAGCCCTGGTCTGGTCTAATAGTGTCTGGTATTTTAGCCCTGGTCTGGTCTAATATTCTCTGGTATTTTAGCCCTGGTCTGGTCTAATATTCTCTGGTATTTTAGCCCTGGTCTGGTCTAATATTCTCTGGTATTTTAACCCTGGTCTGGTCTAGTATTCTCTGGTATTTTAGCCCTGGTCTGGTCTAATATTCTCTGGTATTTTAGCCCTGGTCTGGTCTAATAGTGTCTATTTTAGGGTATTTTAGCCCTGGTCTGGTCTAATATTCTGGTATTTTAGCCCTGGTCTGGTCTATTTTATTTTAACCCTGGTCTGGTCTAGTATTCTCTGGTATTTTAGCCCTGGTCTGGTCTAATTTTAGTGTCTGGTCTATTTTAACCCTGGTCTGGTCTAATATTCTCTGGTATTTTAACCCTGGTCTGGTCTAATATTCTCTGGTATTTTAGCCCTGGTCTGGTCTAGTATTCTCTGGTATTTTAGCCCTGGTTTGGTCTAACATTCTCTGGTATTTTAGCCCTGGTTTGGTCTAGTATTCTCTGGTATTTTAGCCCTGGTCTGGTCTAATAGTGTCTGGTATTTTAGCCCTGGTCTGGTCTAATATTCTCTGGTATTTTAGCCCTGGTCTGGTCTAATATTCTCTGGTATTTTAACCCTGGTCTGGTCTAGTATTTTAGCTGGTCTAGTATTTCTGGTATTTTAGCCCTGGTCTGGTCTAGTATTCTCTGGTATTTTAGCCCTGGTCTGGTCTAATAGTGTCTGGTATTTTAGCCCTGGTCTGGTCTAATATTCTCTGGTATTTTAGCCCTGGTCTGGTCTAATATTCTCTGGTATTTTAGCCCTGGTCTGGTCTAATATTCTCTGGTATTTTAGCCCTGGTCTGGTCTAATATTCTCTGGTATTTTAGCCCCTGGTCTGGTCTAGTATTTCTCTGGTATTTTAGCCCTGGTCTGGTCTAATATTCTCTGGTATTTTAGCCCTGGTCTGGTCTAATCTAATATTTTTAGCCCTGGTCTGGTCTAATATTCTCTGGTATTTTAGCCCTGGTCTGGTCTAATATTCTCTGGTATTTTAGCCCTGGTCTGGTCTAATATTCTCTGGTATTTTAGCCCTGGTCTGGTCTAATATTCTCTGGTATTTTAGCCCTGGTCTGGTCTATTTTGGTATTTTAGCCCTGGTCTGGTCTAATATTTTGGTATTTTAGCCCTGGTCTGGTCTAATATTCTCTGGTATTTTAGCCCTGGTCTGGTCTAATATTGGTATTTTAGCCCTGGTCTGGTCTAATATTTTGGTATTTTAGCCCTGGTCTGGTCTAATATTCTCTGGTATTTTTTAGCCCTGGTCTGGTCTAATATTCTCTGGTATTTTAGCCCTGGTCTGGTCTAATATTCTCTGGTATTTTAGCTGGTATTTTAGCCCTGGTCTGGTCTGGTAATTTAGTGGTCTGGTCTAATATTCTCTGGTATTTTAGCCCTGGTCTGGTCTAATATTCTCTGGTATTTTAGCCCTGGTCTGGTCTAATATTCTCTGGTATTTTAACCCTGGTCTGGTCTAGTATTCTCTGGTATTTTAGCCCTGGTCTGGTCTAGTATTCTCTGGTATTTTAGCCCTGGTCTGGTCTAATAGTGTCTGGTATTTTAGCCCTGGTCTGGTCTATTTTATTCTGGTCTAATATTCTGGTATTTTAGCCCTGGTCTGGTCTAATATTCTCTGGTATTTTAGCCCTGGTCTGGTCTAATATTCTCTGGTATTTTAACCCTGGTCTGGTCTAGTATTCTCTGGTTCTGGTCTCTGGTATTTTAGCCCTGGTCTGGTCTAATATTCTCCCTGGTATTTTAGCCCTGGTCTGGTCTAATAGTGGTCTGGTCTAGTATTTTGGTAGCCCTGGTCTGGTCTAATATTTTAGCTCTGGTATTTTTAGCCCTGGTCTGGTCTAATATTCTCTGGTATTTTAGCCCTGGTCTGGTCTAATATTCTCTGGTATTTTAACCCCTGGTCTGGTCTAGTATTCTCTGGTATTTTAGCCCTGGTCTGGTCTAGTATTCTCTGGTATTTTAGCCCTGGTCTGGTCTAATATTGTCTGGTATTTTAGCCCTGGTCTGGTCTAATATTCTCTGGTATTTTAGCCCTGGTCTGGTCTAATATTCTCTGGTATTTTAGCCCTGGTCTGGTCTAATATTCTCTGGTATTTTAGCCCTGGTCTGGTCTAATATTCTCTGGTATTTTAGCCCTGGTCTGGTCTAGTATTCTCTGGTATTTTAGCCCTGGTCTGGTCTAATATTCTCTGGTATTTTAGCCCTGGTCTGGTCTAGTATTCTCTGGTATTTTAGCCCTGGTCTGGTCTAATATTCTCTGGTATTTTAGCCCTGGTCTGGTCTAGTATTCTCTGGTATTTTAGCCCTGGTCTGGTCTAATATTCTCTGGTATTTTAGCCCTGGTCTGGTCTAATATTCTTTTTAGGGTCTGGTCTAATATTCTCTGGTATTTTAACCCTGGTCTGGTCTAGTATTCTCTGTATTTTAGCCCTGGTCTGGTCTAATAGTCTGGTATTTTAGCCCTGGTCTGGTCTAATTTTATTCTGGTCTAATATCTATTTTATTTTAGCCCTGGTCTGGTCTAATATTCTCTGGTATTTTAGCCCTGGTCTGGTCTAATATTCTCTGGTATTTTAACCCTGGTCTGGTCTAGTATTTTTAGCCCTGGTATTTTAGCCCTGGTCTGGTCTAATATTGTCTGGTATTTTAACCCTGGTCTGGTCTAATATTTTAGCTCTGGTATTTTAACCCTGGTCTGGTCTAATATTCTCTGGTATTTTAGCCCTGGTCTGGTCTAGTATTCTCTGGTATTTTAGCCCTGGTTGGTCTAATATTCTCTGGTATTTTAGCCCTGGTCTGGTCTAGTATTCTCTGGTATTTTAGCCCTGGTCTGGTCTAATATTCTCTGGTATTTTAGCCCTGGTCTGGTCTATTTTAGCCCCTGGTCTGGTCTAATATTCTCTGGTATTTTAGCCCTGGTCTGGTCTAATATTCCCTGGTCTGGTCTATTTTAACCCTGGTCTGGTCTAGTATTCTCTGGTATTTTAGCCCTGGTCTGGTCTAGTATTTCTCTGGTATTTTAGCCCTGGTCTGGGTCTAATAGTGTCTGGTATTTTAGCCCTGGTCTGGTCTAATATTCTCTGGTATTTTAGCCCTGGTCTGGTCTAATATTCTCTGGTATTTTAGCCCTGGTCTGGTCTAATATTCTCTGGTATTTTAGCCCTGGTCTGGTCTAATTTTGGTATTTTACCCTGGTCTGGTCTATTTCTCTGGTATTTTTAGCCCTGGTCTGGTCTAGTATTCTCTGGTATTTTAGCCCTGGTCTGGTCTAATATTCTCTGGTATTTTAGCCCTGGTCTGGTCTAATATTCTCTGGTATTTTAGCCCTGGTCTGGTCCCTAATATTCTCTGGTATTTTAGCCCTGGTCTGGTCTAATATTCTCTGGTATTTTAGCCCTGGTCTGGTCTAATATTCTCTGGTATTTTAACCCTGGTCTGGTCTAGTATTCTCTGGTATTTTAGCCCTGGTCTGGTCTAATATTCTCTGGTATTTTAGCCCTGGTCTGGTCTAATAGTGTCTGGTATTTTAGCCCTGGTCTGGTCTGGTCTAATATTCTCTGGTATTTTAGCCCTGGTCTGGTCTAATAGTGTCTGGTATTTTAGCCCTGGTCTGGTCTAATATTCTCTGGTATTTTAGCCCTGGTCTGGTCTAATATTCTCTGGTATTTTAACCCTGGTCTGGTCTAGTATTCTCTGGTATTTTAGCCCTGGTCTGGTCTAGTATTCTCTGGTATTTTAGCCCTGGTCTGGTCTAATAGTGTCTGGTATTTTAGCCCTGGTCTGGTCTAATATTCTCTGGTATTTTAGCCCTGGTCTGGTCTAATATTCTCTGGTATTTTAGCCCTGGTCTGGTCTAATATTCTCTGGTATTTTAACCCTGGTCTGGTCTAGTATTCTCTGGTATTTTAGCCCTGGTCTGGTCTAATATTCTCTGGTATTTTAGCCCTGGTCTGGTCTAATAGTGTCTGGTATTTTAGCCCTGGTCTGGTCTAATATTCTCTGGTATTTTAGCCCTGGTCTGGTCTAATATTCTCTGGTATTTTAGCCCTGGTCTGGTCTAATATTCTCTGGTATTTTAACCCTGGTCTGGTCTAGTATTCTCTGGTATTTTAGCCCTGGTCTGGTCTAGTATTCTCTGGTATTTTAGCCCTGGTCTGGTCTAATAGTGTCTGGTATTTTAGCCCTGGTCTGGTCTAATATTCTCTGGTATTTTAGCCCTGGTCTGGTCTAATATTCTCTGGTATTTTAGCCCTGGTCTGGTCTAATATTCTCTGGTATTTTAACCCTGGTCTGGTCTAGTATTCTCTGGTATTTTAGCCCTGGTCTGGTCTAGTATTCTCTGGTATTTTAGCCCTGGTCTGGTCTAATAGTGTCTGGTATTTTAGCCCTGGTCTGGTCTAATATTCTCTGGTATTTTAGCCCTGGTCTGGTCTAATATTCTCCGTGCTATATTAATAAAGTTGCCTTGCAGTGACCTGTCAAAGGTGTTTTAAGCAAAAATGTGAAATAAACTTTGTTCAAGAAAGAAAGGAAATTGTATTAAAAGAAAAGCATGAACAACGTAGTTTGTACATACCGTTCCTGGACCAGCAGTAACGTATTTCTAACCCGGGTAAAACACTGCGTTAAGGGAAATTAAACCACCTGGATATGTTGTCCTGGCGACGATGTGACGTCGTCCTGCACCAGCAGCTAAGCTAGCTAACGTTAGCTGTGCCAGCAGCACCTTTAACAGCCTGCTAGCTAACTAGTATTATAGTATCTTCACCGCGACATGAAGCTATCTGCAGTGTGTTGACGAAGCTAAAGCCAACATGGATATATCTCTCCTTTACCAGAGCTTTAATCTGAAGCAGCAGCCTGACGTGTCTTAACTTTTGAAAAGCCTGCAGCTGAAGATCCGCCACAGCGTCCGGGTCAGACCGGCATCAAGCGACCAGCGTCCGGGTCAGACCGGCATCAAGCGACTCCTTTAACTGTCTATGCACGCTAGAGTATTTCACAATAAAAGTCACACCGATAACCCAGGGCCGTATGTTACAGAGTTTATTAACCCTTTAGGGCGAATATGCTATCTTATCGCTTATTTTCCCCATAAACAGCCATATATATGTTTAATAAACGTCAGTCAATATGTAAAAGGGCTTACGGAAACAATCCAGTGTATATTTACCTTCTATATCGTGAAAAGTCCCCTTGCTCGGTTGGTTTCGAGCTTTTATTTTGAAGAGAAACGTTTCATTTAAGGGGACTTTTTTTAATTGGCTCCGGTTACTTTTTGGGGCCACGTCATATAAATAAATATTTCTGTAACACCTTCTAAAATGGCCATTATTAAATAAATAAACTATACAATAAGAAAGGAATAGTCAAATTAATAAATTAACCATTAGCCATATATTTTTTAAGTTATTTTATAAATGATTCTAACTCAACTTATTATTGGAAAAGGCATTAAATTATACTTAATAATGTGTTAAATTCCATCATAGTGATTTGATGCTAAGGTCTTAATCACATTTAATGATGTGTTGCATGTTAATATGTTGTAACATTTTTTCTCTCATTGTCTTAACAAAAATTACATTTTGAATAGTCTTCCCTGGTCATTATTTTGCACATTCCTGCACAAAACTGCAAAAACTCTCTCCTGGGAATATAACAGCTTGGTATGAGCCCTAAAAAGAGTAGTGAGATCAGCTGAACGTACCACAAGCTAGAGGAAATATATACACTGTATAAATTATACATCAGGAGAATAAAGTCCAGAGTAAAGAAAATCGCCAGAGATCCCAGTCACCCCCCACCAATACTGCCTCTGGGAAACGTTACCGCTGCCCGAGGGCCAACACAGAGAGGACTCAGAATGGTTTTTACCCCCAGCTGTCAGGCTCTGGATGAGGACTGGAGCATGTTGGAAACACCTCATGCACTTTATACAGTTCTTCTTCTTCTTTCATTTATTTCCTTATCATTTACACATTGCACAGCCATGAAGACAGTGGACAAAGCATTTCGCTACATATACTCTGTGTAATTGTATGAAAACTGTAGCTCTTTTCTTTAACTGTCTGTAGCTCTTTTCTTTAACTGTCTGTAGCTCTTTTCTTTAACTGTCTGTAGCTCTTTTCTTTAACTGTCTGTAGCTCTTTTCTTTAACTGTCTGTAGCTCTTTTCTTTAACTGTCTATGGCTCTTTTCCACCAACGCGTCATCACGCTGACGCTATCTAATCGCACCGGAAGTTCGCCTAGTTAGCTGCAGTGCTAACGTTAGCTTCCAGTCAGCTCGCTCCAGCGGCAGCGGCACAGAGCTCCATAAACAGACTGCAACGATTTAAAACAACCACTTACCTTGAAGTAATTGGACGCTACAAGTCAGCAACCAGCTTTAACTTAATTAGACTTTCCAGTAGCAGCGAGATATAGTTATATATGTAGTGACACACCAGTTAGCTTAGCTAGCTAGCGTCGCGGCGTCACTTCCTACTTTTGAAAATCGCGGCCAGAAAGATGGAGCTACAAGGTAAATACAGTGTTTTATTAAGGCTGTATCTGTTGTGGTCTGCTGCTGAGATGCTGTTAGCTGGTTTATGTTCATTTTTCTGGTGTTATGAAACTTTATTAATGACATTCAGTGGGTTATATAACCGCGTTAAAACTTTCATGATTCCAAGATGAAGCTTTCCAGCAAAATCCCTTCTCCGCAACGTGTTTAATTTCTGAATGCGTGCACACGAAACCACCTGTTGTGAAAGGGTGTAAAACCGGCCGATATATTACAAATATTCCAACTATCTGTGATATAACGGTACTGTATGTTGCGCTTGTAACACTGGATTTCCACCAACGGCGGACAGTGTTGCCAGATCTCGCGAGACAAATAAGCAACCAGGCCTGTGAAAACAAGCCCCAAACCATAGACAGTTAAAGAAATGGACCAACAGGTCCCGTTGTTCTGGACGGAGACCAGTGAAGTCTATTAGAAGCTCTTTCCCGGTGATGCTGAGCGTTACTGCGCAGCCTTACACTGAGCTTGAAGACGTAGCCTGTCTGAAAGCTGTAAGTCTTCTGGTAGCTGTGCAAGAGAAATCTCAATCATTCCCAATCAGCAAAGACGGAGAGGTAGGTATATGTTAGGAGATAACATAGGCACAGGCTAATTACTGCTATCTAACATGCTAGTTAACATTAACATAGGCACAGGCTAATTCCTGCTTACTAATATGCTAGTAAACATTAGTAATTAAACCTAAACAGCTAATGGAAGTCCAAACTGTCTGCGATCTTGTACTATACAGTGATTTGTTGCCTGTGCGACAGCAAGTCTCGTGGTTATGACACAATCGTTAGCCTATTTTTATTAAAAAAACATCTGCTACGGAGCCATAACGTGAGATACAAGGTAACAGAGCCTTTTATACATTATTGTGTTTCTTTAGAAATAAACAAAATGTAAAGTTATTCACTGTCAAAGTGACGTCAAAATGAATGGGAGTCAATGTGATGCTAAAGGCGGGTGATGGCTTTGTGATGGTTGTGCTCCATTGCTACAACACAACAAGCACCTGTTGCTATGGAAACCAAAAACCTGCTCATATTCAATCGGAAAGCGATGATAATATTTGAAACCAAAATCCTCCAAATGATTCCAATAAAGAAACTGGAATTGTAATTTTTGAAACAGTGGTTCTCGAGCCCAACCCTAGTGGCGAATCACTGGCTAGTCTGAACGGAACTACTTTAACCCATCTCCATGTCTCTCAGTGGGGACTGAACCGATGACCCTGGGTTCTCCTACCTCCCCAAAGCCGACCCCTGGAGCTCAGTTTCTCCCTGGCTTCCTGATGGGTGACCTGCCAGCTCCAGCAAGCCCCCAACCACGCCCCTTCAGCCTGTCCACGCCCATCATCGAGAGCACAGGTACGGCCCGAGGTCAGCAGGAAGACGCCCCCTCTGCACATCAGCCGGTTGTTGTTGTTTTTTCTGTCAATTAACAAGGGGATTCTGTTCTGTGCTTCAGGAGGCGGCGGAGGAGGAGGAGGCTCTGCCCCGCAGCCCGTTGTCCACACCCCCAAAGATAAGAGCGGAGCCCCTCCTGTTCGCAGTATCCATGATGACCTGGTTACTGTGACGACGCCCCTCAACACACAGACAGGTTAGTACGCAGGCATGCGCTTTTTGGAAAACAGTAAGTGTAGCACCGTTATCTCTGCTCTCTTCAAAGCCACCAGACTCCTTTTGACAAAAACATTTATTTTTACTTTGCAGAACACTAACTCCGTCAGTTAGTTTGTGTTATATTGTGACTTTGGTGTAAGTTTGATTAGTTCAGATCAACAAATAATCGTGAGAATTAATCGTAATCTCAATATTGATCGAAATACTCGTGATTATCATTTTGGCCATAATCGTGCAGCCCTAGTTTCCCAATGGTTTAGACACAGATATGGTAACATTAATGGTCCAAAATGATGTGAAATTTCTTTATCTAAAAAAAGAAAATTAAACGTAACATTTTCTTGATAAAGGACCCGTAAATCACAACACATGCACCTAAGTCTTTCACAAACCTAGGAAAAACAGAGCAAGGCAAGGACACTGTTTAAATATTTCTGTGTTTCTCTTCAGTCTTTTCCAGTTATGCAGTCTCCTCTCTCTGCACGAGGGGCCTCAACTCCAGGTACACACTGATACTATCACTACTACTGTACCTGTTCTACTGCCATATCAGTAGTTGTTGTGTCAAATGTATGTCTGTAGTTAAATATGCTGCTGTGTAATTGTACTTTTTAATTAAGACTATCAGCTCCACACAACTATCTCTGAAACTATGCACTATAGCTTTAAGTGTAGGTGTGTTTCATCATACAGGTGAAACTTTAATTCAGCATTCTGATATGTGCGTCCCGCTGCCTTGTTGTGCATTTGTCTGCTGTATTCTGAGAGAGAGAGAGAGAAAGAGAAAGAGAGAGAAAAAAAAGCCATATTGAAATCATAGCTCTGCATACTCCACCACATGCCTGCACTCATCTGTCTGTCTCTCTTTCCCTCTGTCTGTCTACCTGTTTCCGTGTCCAGGTGCGCAGCAGTCGTGTCTATCTCCAGCTCAGGTGGATCCCTTCTACAGTCAGGGAGAGTCTCTGTCATCTGACGACCAGCTGGACCAGACCTGGGTCACTGTGTTTGGGTATTTATACTGATAAATATACTACTAAATATTACTAACACTGCTGTACTGCCTATTATACTGTGAGTATGAAAAGTGTGTGTGTGTGTTAGTTTTCCTCCAGCCTCGGCTTCCTACATCCTGCTGCAGTTCGCTCAGTACGGAAACATCCTCAAACACACGGTGAGACACGCACACACACAGTTAGTGTGTGTGCGTTACACTTTTTAGATAAAACAGCTGTTGACAAGTTTCCTTTTGGGGACGTCATTTGAAATTGGGAAAAATTAGAAGTTGGGAAAAAGGTTATAAATTGCAATATATCTCAGAGTATTGCAATATGTTTAAAATCACAATAATATCGTGTCGTGGCATAAGTATTGTGGTGATATTGTATCGAGATGCCTCTGGTGATTCCCGCCCCTAGTACCCAGTAGCGATTGGCGTTCGGATTATGTATTGACGATTGAAGGGACGGTCTTCTGATTGGTTTTCTATGCTGATTTTAAGACTGTGGAGAATTGACGGATGCATTGGTGATTTATCGACAGATGGCGTCTCCCGGTAACTGGATGCACCTTCAGTATCAGTCCAGGCTTCAGGCCAGGAAAGCTCTGTCTAAAGATGGAAAAGTGTTTGGCGACGCCATCATGGTGGGAGTCAAGCCCTGCATAGACAAGGTTAGTACCGGCTATCAGCCGCCGCCTCTCTGCCAACTAATTGGTCCACCAATCAGTCGGCTCTGAGCCCTGCCTTTTCTTTCTCTTTCTCAGAGCGTGATGGACAGCAGCGCGGCTGTCTCGCCTCCCTTCTCAACCTCCTTCTCCTCTCCCGCCTTCCCCTCCACGCCTCGCTCCGCCATCAGGCCGCTCAGCGCCGCCTACAGGAGCTCCGCCAGCGACTACCAGGTGACCTCTGACCTCAGGTTATGCTATGTGAAAATCCTAACTGTACATTTGGTTTGACTTAAAGAAATACATTTGTGTGTTTCTGTCCTTAGGTGTTAGCAGACAGACAGACACCCAAGAAGGATGACAGTTTGGTTTCCAAAGCGATGGAGTACATGTTTGGCTGGTGATACAATGACTCATGGGATACCTGAAGCCTTCACGGACAGATGGATGAACTGATTCACTACACCGTGTGTGTGTGTGTGTGTGTGTGTGTGTGTGTGTGTGTGTGTGTGTGTGTGTGTGTGTGTGTGTGTGTGTGTGTGTGTGTGTGTGTGTGTGTGTGTGTGTGTGTGTGTGTGTGTGTGTGTGTGTGTGTGTGTGTGAGTCAGAGAGTGTGTCTGCTGAGGTGGAGGACAATGCTGTCTTTCTCTTATTTTATAATCAGAATGTTTTAATGTTTTTGCTTTAATAAAGTTGTTTTGGTCCGGTTTGAAGTGAAGTCCCATTCGGAGGGTTTCTGAGCAGCCATGCGGTGGCACTTTTTTTATAATAATATAATTTTATTTTAACTGACAAAGTGCAGTATACAAAGAATCAGGTAAGCAATACTAGCACATGAACAATAAGTGCATAACTGTGTGTGTATATTTAATAGAACTTTAAAAAAATAGCAATGCAACGAGAAAAGAAAACATTAATTACAGACAAAACAAAAAATACAAAAAGAAGTGTTGTTAGAGGTTTTAGGAAAAAAAAAGACTACAATAGTCACAATTTAATACTTCATTGTTATCTAATGTTTAAAGTGACTTCAATTGAGATTTAAATTCTATGAGAAAAGGTATAAAATTAGGACATGAGTTAGAAAATTTCTGCTTGTGAATATAGAAATGTGCATACAGAATTCCACGCGGTGGCACTGGTCCCTCCACAAAGCGCTGTCACGTCCTCACGGTTATGTGGCGTAGCCAAACGTTCAGACTGTCCAGTCAGGTGGAGTTGAGGTGAAACTGCAGATTAGGGAAGGACAGCCACGCAGACTGGAGAGACCGTTTCTACATGGAGAGCACGGGGGACGTTTCTAACCAGGAAAGAGCCGAAACACTAAATTGTTTTAAACTTCTGGGAGTATAGGGGGGGTCCTTTTATTTTCACTATAATCTCTTTCAGCAGACGTATCTCATGAAATGGGCTTGAAATTAATCCCACAAGGAGAAGTTACAATTTTAAACTCTGATGGTGTTTCACATTCCACACAGCTGCGACATACACACACATGCACAAACGGGACCTTCTACATGTACAAATGGAGAGATGTCACACGTGTACACAATGATAAAATGTATGACTAGTTAAAACATGTAATAAAACATGTAGGCCTACAAGCAACAATCCAGATCAGATGGGGGCCCCTGAGACAAAATCGTATCAGATTGGGTTCTGTTGTTTTTTGTCAGTTCAGGGGTCCTTGATTTTAAAGGGTAAAAAAAGCCCCCATTTTTTATGAGCTGAACTCAAAGATCTAAGAATTTTTTTCTATTCACACAAAAGGCTTATTTTCTCTCAAATATTGTTCAAAAATTTGTCTAAATCTGCATTAGTGAGCACCTATCTTTCTTCTTCCCTCCAACTGTGCAATACTGTTATATAATACCTCAAAGGACACTGGAATCTGTGCAATTTCATACAGTGCAATATTTATTAATTTGATAACACTTATCTACTTTCACACAATGTGTATTCAAAGCTATTTTATATATGTATACAGTGGCTCTCCAGACTCAGGACTGCACCAGCACCCCACCCCTCTATTTTTTTCACTGCACTACCTACACTTTATATTTTTGACTTTATATTTTTGATATTTTATATTGTTATCTTATATTCTTATATTTTTGTGTCAACACTGTAAAGGGATTGCTTCAATCTCGTATAATGACAATAAAGGCATTCTATTCTATTCACTTCTCCTTTGCCGAGATAATCCATCCACCTCACAGGTGTGGCATATCAGGATGCTGATTGGACAGTAGGATTATTACACAGGTGTGACTTAGGCTGGCCACAATAAAAGGCCACTCTAAAATGTGCAGTTTTACTGTATTGGAGGGGTCCGGGAGGGGTCTGAAAACCTGTCAGTATCTGGTGTGACGGGTAGGGTTAGAGTTCAACCATCTCTTTCTCTCTCTCAACCTGACAGCAGCGACTTGAATGGTCACTAACAGATTTAGTTTTGTGAATAGAAATAAGCCTTTGTTTACATGTTTGGAGACTGTCTGCATAACTGCTGTGAGTCCCCCAGATGGAGCCAGAGGTAAACATTCAAGGCTTAGCCCAGACCTATAGGGGTCTTCCAGGGATATTCTTGTCCAATTTATGGCAGCTATATGCATTATTTTTTAAGCCATTTGAGATAACATAATGCCTAAACATATACATGTTGTACATACATCATTAGGGAAAAACATGATTGATCGTTGCCGTAGGAAATAATCACCCTAGAGAGCCTACATTCTATATTTGCCATTTATTCATTTTCAAATGTCTTTATCGTTCTACTACTGAGATTTGGTAATAGTTTATCTCAACCAATTACTCTGGAACATCCGCGCCTCTATTGACCAGCCTCCTCTGACACACTTGTGTTCCTCAAACAAGCAGTGTGAACAATAGTGTCGCTTTGCCAGATCCTCCTCCAAAGCGCACCAAAGGAGGGTCTGGCTAGTCCACACAGCATTCTGGGAAGGGAGGAAAACTTGCTCTGGTTTAATAGAATTTCTTATAACCAATCAGAATCGTCTTGGGCTGTGCTTAATAGCCGCTGCAAAATAGCCTCGGGAAGGAGCGTGTTTTGGTCTAATGTGTACGTTCAAAAGTAGTTTTAGTTAACAGAAAACTCAGATTGGACAGATAGTAGTAGCTAGTAGTCTAGCTAGCTGTCTGGATTTACCCTGCATAGATCTGAGGACCAAGTAACCATAGTCCTCAGAAATCCACCGAATTTAAAATTCCAACACAAAGAAAGCCGAAGGAAACATAAAATCCATACATCCGATAGAATTTCCTGCAGCACCGGAGCAATCCAGGAAGTGGAACGCGAAGGATATAGACTATTGGCATTTTTCCGTTAATGGTACCTACTCAACTCGACCACGGTGACTTGTCCTCCTTTATCCATTGAGAGATTGACAGATTAGTACCTCCTCATGCGTGAGGCGAGCCGTGGCTTGTTGTCATAGCTGGAAACTGTCGTGACCTAACATGACACACACAGAACGTGGAAGGTGTGTTGCCTCAGCCAGAAGGCAAATTAGTTTCTAATGAACCTGGAGGCAAAAAAATAAAAATTAAACGCTGGACAAACTATTAACTGGTAAACCCGGCAGGTTTGTTTGGGACCACCCACCCACCCCCTACATGTCGTACAGTATACAAAGTATAATAAGGAGATTCAGACATGTCTTTCGCTAGCAATGATGACGCAGTGATTAGTGTAGTGACAATTCTCTACAACCAATCAGCAGTCTGCAGGTTTTCACGTCACCTTTTGGTATTGCCTCAGCTCGCTTGGAATCTCGACTGAGGTAGTACTACAAAAAGTACCTGTTAGCAGGTACCAGGGACTTTTTTGTAATGGATAACCAAAAAAGGCGAGTAGAGTTGAGGTGAGTCAAGTCGGTACCATGCAGTGGAAAAACGCCAATATGGCAATGACTCTGGTCAAAGTGACCTCTCTCTTAGTAGCTGACGAGTGATGGTCATTTTGGAAATCTCTCACCAGTTGACCTCCCTTCTAGTAGCTAATTACCTCTGGTGTACCATATGCCAGCAACATATGGTCACTCTACTGGTACAGCATCAAGTCAGGGGGGATAAATGACCAGAACAGGCCTTGCAGCCCACATTGCATGCACAACAGAAGGCCAGGAGAAGAAGTGAGAGGAGGGGGGTTGTGTGTGGAAGAGACAGGGGAAGGCTTTGGTTGAGCTTATGCTTGACCCTCCGGTTGTTAAGGGTAATTGAAACCATATGATTAGAGGGAAAAGACAGGGTTTGCCATGCCATTACAAGGTTTAGGTGCAGCACCCGAGCACCCAAAAATACTCGCACCTGTCTTCCAAAAAGCCAGGGAAAACACTGAAAGATTATAGGTTTCTCTACCCCACAGCTTTGTGCTCTAGGAGACTAAGCTACACCTCTTCTCCCTCTATGTTAATGGTATTGTGTTTCTTGGAGGAGAGGATGTTGTGTATCTCTCTATCCAATGTGTAATAGTACATCTCTTATGTTTGTCTATTAATTGTTTATCCTGGTTTCCAAAAAAACCTCCTTGGTTTCCAAAAAAAAGCTTAAGTTATCAGATAACTTTGACCTCAAATATATCCCAAAGCTATCCAGATACACTTCTTAAAACAGGCCCCAGATATACTCATTCAATCCAAGCATACTAATTCCACTTCCTGTTTTGAGAAGACATTTGTTAAGCCTTGTGCAATACTTGTTACGTGAGCAGGACGGAGGAACACCAACCATACTGCAGTGGAAGTAACTTAATACATCTGGTCCTGTATACAAATCTGAGGTAGGCCTACTTGAGTATTCATTCAGGTTCTGAATGCAGGATCCTTGCAGTGTAGAATTGAAATTGTGGTATTACTTTAACTAATGATCTGAATACTTCTTTCACCACTTGGGTATTAGTTCTTTCACTTTACTTCCAGTAATGGATTTGAATACTCCTTCCACCACTGCCGTAATGATTGGTTTTCATGTGTCTTCAAGTAGCTGATTTTTCTACGCCAATCCGAGATGCAGAGACATATCGCGAGATTTGCTAGACAGCCCGCTGGTGTGGGGTTACAGAGGCTGATATCTCGCGTTACCCGAGCAGTCCGTGTCTCATTCCACCACGGTCAAGCCTGCCGGTAGAGTTCCTGATCTTCAGCTCCACAGTAATCATTTCATTTAGAAACTGGAAACTGAATTTATATTTATAACGAACGTCGTTTTATTTATTTAAAGTAAACGTAACCGTTGGTTGAATATTGTATAATTTGTACAGAAACGGACTTTAACAGCAGAGCCGGGTCGTGCTAACAAAAGAAAATCCTTTCTCTTCACGAATAATCCCCATTACTCTCTTTAGTTATGAGTCATGTGGTCGTTGATAATCCACACGGTCTAGATCAGCAGGTGAGTACTTTTGAATGCTTAAATTTTTTGTTTTTCTCATTAAAAAAGTGGTTATTTTCCGTTACGCACATATAGTTTCGACGGAGAAAGCTGTAGCTTCGTTAGCTAAGTCGCTAGCTTTCGGCTAAGCTAACGCTGCGGCTGCTAAAATGGAGGTGGTGACGTCACTACGCTAAACTAACAAACGGTCTGTCGCCGTTTCCCGTTTTAACGTCGCTAACAAGTGTTAAACCAAGCTTAATGCGGTGTGTAATTCACGTATTGTGGATTTGGCTTTAAATGAATGGAACCGGGCGAGGTTAGCCGCCGTTGGGCCGGTGCTGCCGGTGTCCTACGGTGTTAGCCGGCTCGTGTGCGGCCTGCTGAGCCTGAAACGTGGCGCAGGAAGAAATACTGGCAGCGGGTTTAGCCACCATTAATGCTTCTGAAATGTGACGCTCTCGAGTTAAAACACAACGCAGGGGTCATTAAGTTGGATGTAAAATGTCACTGCATACTACTTAACTAATTTGCTTAATTTGTCAATGTTTCAGTGTTTGATGGGCAGATTAATTGGCTTTGATAGGTGAATTAGATTTGTCCTCGCGAGAGAAATCATTTTCCACAGGAGGTGCGTACAAAACACAAAGCCTTGCTGTAGTAGTCATTTTCTGCCTATAATGAACAGGGCAGCTAGGTGAGAGAGGGGAAAGACTTCTCCAGTCGATTTAAAAACTCAACCCTTGGTGCTCACACCGGAGAAGGGGTGAAAGCGGGTAGAGGTCTACCGCTTCTCCTCCTCCTCTCTGGTCGAAAACATTTGGCTTGGATGCAGGAAATCGTCACAGGTCTGACTCGGACCCTGGACCTCTGCGTCAAGGCATAAACATTAGATGTACATGTGCGTCTGCTCTACCAACTGGACCAACCCGGCCACAAATAAACACAAACTTAAACATCTACAGCAGTAAAATGCAATATACACATTAATGCTTCAGGAATATTAATTTACATACATCAGCTATAATATGGAAACATTTTACTGCGCACTCAAGGCGTTTATTTAACATTTAGCTGACAATACTTGCATACTTCAAGACATTTTTGTATGCAGGTCTTTGAGTTGTAGGGGAGTTTTTTCAGTGTAGTATTAGCACTTCCACCTAAAGAAAATAATCCACACACTCTTATGCAAGTAATCCGTTTCGTGTTTTTACGATCTAAGCCAAAGTGTTGATTTGTTGAATAAAGATAATTTGTCCTGGTTGTTTTTAGTATCATGTCAAAGTTGTTTCAAAATGGGTCTAGTATTGTTGTTGTGAAACATTTCTACCTATATGTACAAATAAATAGCTGGGCATGTCCTAAAAGAGGAAATTCTTTTCCACATTGGGTGCAATTACACAAAGAAGTAAAGCATGATTTCTTGATCTGCATTGTATCTACACTGTGGCGTATGAGGTATTTGGATTTTTTTTATCCTATGTCGTATACTGACATGCACCTCTTGAAAAACGTACAGTGGCTTGCGTAAGTTTACACACCCATGCTGAAGTTGACTAAAAAGAGGAATTAAAAAAAACCTTTTGGAAATTGATCTTAATTTAGAAAAATCTAACCTTTTAAGGACACCAATTTTCTTTGTGAATGAATAATGTAAATATTCTTCATTAAAATACAGGGGCATGGGTATAAGAACAGTGGAAACACTTTCTCTCACTATGACTCTGGAGTCACTACTCACTCTGAAGATATTCACCGTCACTTTCTATCACACTTCACTTGTTATGTTAAAGCATAATCTCGAGATCTTTGTGAAGCCTCTACAGGTTAAGACATAAGATCTATACAAAGACAGATTGACACGACACACTGGACTGATTTAAGACAGAATGTAGTTGTGGTTTGAAGATCGCTTGTTTAAACTGAAGTGCAAAACATAGCGGATAACCAAACCTTTAAAGTTGGAGAGTTGCTCACGATATTTAACAAATTGTCGTATTTTATTCCAGAGAAAGTCATTGTATTGTTTTAACCTCTCATTCAAATTTTCTTTTTTTTCTGTAGCTTGCTGCCCTAGACTTGAACTCTGCTGACGGACAAGGCGGAGGAACTGGCAGTAAGTAATAAAGCAGATTATTCTTTAATATGTCAACGTAATGGATGATGATGAATCCTTCTTGTAATTGTTTTTACAATTTGGTACTTTTGTATTGATTACTTACAATGTATGTATTGTAAACCACTGTTTTGCTCCACCAAGAGATGTATTTTAACATAAGATAGATATTCCTTTTTTTTAGTGTAATTATTTTTGAGGGAAACAGTGGTTTATATTCAACAGCTTTATGTGAAGAGATGTCTATTGTAAGTGGATTTTCTTTGAGAGGTTCTTCTGTGTAGCTTAGACGTTATCAGTTAACTGCCGATAATCATTTTAACGACCCCTTGCCCCCCTCAGTCAAACTGGGGAAAACGGTGCGTTAAATCAAAGTTTGTTGCATTGTAAAAGAAATGTGGGCTGTACAGTCTTAACTGCTAGTTAACCTGCTAGGTCCAACTTCGTATGCGCTGCGTTTTAAGCTCTTTATTTCTGAACTCGTGGCTCTCTGCTCGGAGACGCTCACAGTGAAGATCTACATGCCACTATAGCAATGAGAAAGAGGGTAAATTTGGCCACCCTACGGAGTATGTCAGGCAGACACACAGATGACAACCTCACAGGAAGATATGGCGGACAAAGGCTCAGACATACACGCCGCAGATCGCAGTGGACTGTCGGTCCAGGACAGCTGCTACATGTGTCCACCGCAGTGTGCGCACATTTGTGGCTCTGCGGCCAGTGCAAGTCCGCAACTGTACGCTGAAAGTCTGTTATTGATTAGTTATCGAATTGGCATCCCTAGTATAGCTTCTTTAGATGTGTTTAATTGTAAATGGCACATTACATGATGTTTTTCCTCCACAGGGCGTTACATTCCACCTCACTTGAGAAACAAAGATGCACCAAAAAACGGTAAGTTTACTCTAATTCTCTGAGCCACAGTCGGACAATCACAGGTTTGACTTGTGGCCCATCAGATGGTAAAATTGGTGAGGCATTAATATTTATAAGGCTGTACTGAATGTACATTCAGAGCTTTCTGGTGAGGTTTTTTGAATATAGCTTCCAATGTCTCTCAAAAAAAAATCCTTGGAACAATAATCAATAATAAAGGGATTAATCCGTTTTTTTTAAACGTAGCTTCGAAACATCTGTCTACGCTAACCTGCAGCGCTGGATTTTAAAAATAAAACAGGAACCGCAGCACCTCCTAACTGTTCCGCTGGGTTACTGACGTTGCCAGGCTAACATAGAAGTCGTAAATTTGAAATGGGGTGATGTAGACAGACCCATAATCAAAAGTGCCCTGCAACATTTTGTCCCGCCTGTGTTTTTCAGACAACAGCAGTGACGAGTGCTAGTAGCGTCTGTTAGCTCCTCTAGGACGCATCGGTGCCAATGTCCTCGCATCCGCTGCAATGTTATTATATGGAAATCGTTTAATTTTGCGTTACAGGCACGGCACTTCTGTAAAGCCGTGCCTGTGTTTGGATCTCTCCTCTACTCTCTTACTCTTACTCTGCGCGCAGCCCGGCCACACAGCGCCGGTCCACACTAGACATTTGTCTACAGTTTTAATTTTTTATTAACACAGCTGTATATTGTTAAGTATGAGGGGCAAACCGCGGGTAACTGCTATTGCGGCCGCCACGGCGAAGAACACAGAAGTTATTGACTGCAACTAACTTCAGTTGGTAGAGTAACAGCGTGTGTGAGACGGAGCTGCAGGACCTGGTCCAGAGGTGTGACCCATGGCCAGAATATCATAGGTCATAAAAATGCAGCGCAGTGACGATACATACATTTCATACACACGTGTGTATCCGCCATTCTACCTGTGCTGGACCCCTTCATAATGATCAGCAGTCTCTCTGGGAGTAGCGTCCATCACACGCCCTCTTGCGGTTATAAATGGCCTATGTGACGATAACATTTGTTTAGGTTACAATCAATAAATCGTGATCAAAATAATCATGATTATTTTGGCCATAATCGTGCATCCCTACTTCAAACTGTTCAGTACAGCCCTAAATATTTCCTTTCCAGTCCAAAGATAGTGGAGCTGAAGTGTTTCTGCTGCTTTATACCATGACTGTTGAGGACATTAGTCTAAAGTTTTACAAGTGCACAGAATGAGGACAGAGAGCCATGTCAGCTGGGGTGTCTGTGCACGAAGGCTTATTTTTGGAAAGCATGAAGTAGGCCAAGTGGTACTGTAAAATGTCTGCCACACCAGACTGATCATAAGTAAGAAAATGAGGCAAATTTCAAACTGTTGATTTGAATGTTACATTTTCCAGTAACTTTATCAAGTTAATTCTTTTTACAAGTGAACAAGAGTTTTTTTTTTCTCTTCCTTCTTAAAGACGTTAATCATGATGCATGATGTGCCTGGCATAATTGACCAGATAGTTTTACATTAAAAAAAATATACATTTGAATAATGTTATTGAGCACATAAAGACATGAAGTCATTCTCGTTTTGCTGTTTTCTTGTTCCACAGCAGGAAATGCTTATTCCGCTGGTAGACAGTACGGTTATTCAATGGCACCAGTAAATCTCTGTAAGTCCCTTCTGTCTGCTTTTGCTGAGGGCAACCTGCATTTCCAGATGCATGAAATAGCCATTTTACACACCAGCAAAGCCAGTGCGAAGGGGCGAGTGTTACAGCTTTACACTGGGCTAATGATTAATTGATGTGCTTCTCTGCTGGGATGCTTGCATTCAAAATGAGAAATATGTTATAAGTAAAAGGCAATTTCATGTAAGCATATGCTTGCTGGTTTAATGCTTTTCTTAACAATAGTGAGTTTAATTTGAACGTTTTTCCCCCACTGTAAATGCAAGCACATATTTCACTTGACATGTTTCTAAGTACCCACAACCGTGGCAGCAGTTGTCGGCAAAAGCCACAGAAATAAATATACTGTAGAATGGGATGACTGTAAGATTGGTTACTATAAGTGTAAAGCCCAACACACATCGCATGAGCCAGTAATTATGGGTCAGTCTTTTTATAGCCCACTTCCTGACCTTTGCTCAGGTTACCCAATACTGACCTCTTGCGTTTGTCAAAGCTTGCAAATGAAGTTGTTTACGATGCATGGTGGTGGTGCCTTCAAAAGTCCACACACGAGTCCTTGTGGATTGCTTACTAATAAATAACTAAATCAAATGTGTTAAGGCTTCTTGATTATGTGTGTAAAAAAAAAAAAAGAGCCAGCTCTTTGACACTTGACGGTGTTGTGAGTCTCTCATGCCTTTACACTAATGTATTTCTTTAATTACTGTACTGCAGTGTGACAATTCTGTAATTACGCAGGTCTGATGTGATAAGAATAGAACAGAACCCTTTATGTAGACTAATGATTAGTTATCTGTACACTCCTGTCTTTATTTTAATTTTATTATTTAACACTATTACACTGACGTTTGAATAGATGTTGCATTTAGTAAACTAAAGATTTGAATTCCTCTTAATTACATTGTACAAAATGAGTTTACTTGTACATTATTTGATCGTTGGAGCCAAACCTGCGATCAAAATTTGATTAGTTGCACTGCTCTATAATGTACACCGGTCAACCGTTCATGACCTTTAACCACTGTTGGCTGCAGTCATTTAATGTAAGGTTTGTCATTTAGCAAAGAAACTAATCATTCAAGTTTCAGTTCTTCTTGAATTGTTCAGAGACTTTGTAGCTTTTGCGTATGCCCACATCCTAAAAGTACACTTTGCTGAGAAATTGAATGCATGCAGGCTCCAGTTTAATCTTGTGATTAATTTACTTCTAGTGGGAAGTTAAACTAAAACTTTGGAATCAACTTGGACACTCGCTGGTGAAAGAGGAACCTGGTTATAGTCACCTTCTCAGCACATGATTAAATACTCCTGACCTGTAGCATCTAAAAGGGTTGTTGTTTCAAAGTAGAGTGATATCAGGTGTTTTCTTTGCCATTTGTGATTTTAAGGCATCTTTTAGCTGGCTTGCACTGCATTTAATGTGCCTTTTTTCTAGGTGAGCTAACTGTCAAAGCTAATTTATAACCTAAGTATAGTTCTTATGTATAAGAAGTCAAGGACATTTTGCAAAATGTAGTCTTTAAAGTTGAGCTTCCTTGGGTTGCTGCAGAAGCATCTCCAGAATTTAATTTATTATAATTTGCTGTCTGGAGTGACTGACCTGGCGGCATGATAGAAAGGATGCATCAGGACCCTCCGTCCCCTCCTGGGATATACATTTTCCTCTTCCAAGCATTGTCAGATTCACCAAAACCAACAAACTACTTGTAGCTCAAACAGTTTGAAATTTGAAAGTGTCAACTGTTGTACAGTTGAACTTGTCTTGTTGAGGTTGAAGCTAGAGACCAATCTATAGATTGGTGTGCCAATGTTGAGCATTACAAGGCTTTCCTGTTGTGTTTTACTTGATGGGGGCACCATGACGGACGCATTTACTTGTTTATACCAGGTATAAATTTAGCTAGAACTAGAATCAGCCCGTTTAGCTGAACACTCATTAAGGCAAGGCTAATCACAGACAAGATCTGAGTGCTCTGTCTGTCCCTTGATGCTTTTGGGACATCAGCTACGTAACCAGCCGTGCTATGGCAGACCCATTGCTGTCCAAAGCTGGGTTTTTGCGGTTAATAATCCATATGAGGTCTCTGGGTACAAATAAGTCATCTTACCCAAAATAACGAAGCCTGTGGCTGCGTTTGTTTTAATTTTTAAGATTGTATTTATTTTACCTTTTTGACTTGCTTGCACGTTTTCCTGCTTTTTATACAAAAGCACAACGTTACCTGTGACAAATGTTGCTTTTCATAGTTAAGAGTTTTCAGACCAGGCTTTAGTCGACTATATAGTTGCTTGCATCCCAACTGTAAGGCTAACAAACAGCCACTCACTTTAAGAGAGACTGATGGCAAAGACTATAAGATCAGCCAAATGTGTACTTGCTTACTGACACATAAGTGAAATGCAGCATTATGCTCTTACTCACAAGCCTCTTCTGTTTTTTTGTTTTTTTTTATTCGTCTTCCAACGAAGATTCCCCTGGATGGGACGGTGGACGCAGCAATGGATTTGTGAATGGGTACCACGACAACCGCACAAATGGGGGCTTTGGAGGGCGAGGACCCCCTCGCAATGATAGAGGTGGGCGTGGCGCCTACCGTGGTAACAGGGGTGGAGGCTCGTTTAATCAACAATTACAAAATGCAGGTGGGGAAACCCTGTCGTGCCTTGAAATGTCTAACGATAGCCCCGGCTTTTAGAGTTAACAATAGTGTAGTTAATATGGAAACTCAGTCCTCCCCCACCCTTGTTTATACAGTTTATTTTTTATACAATATCAGAACGCTGTTACTATGCATAATATGCATAAAGGATTCTCAGTTATAAATGAACAATAGCTGTGCACTTAGTTTTAAGGGAATGATCTATGTGCCGCTTTTGGTAAGAAAGTGGCGGAAGCTGATGCCAGCTGATTTGCAAAAAAAAAAAATTGTCACTGAGCGACTTCTGTTCATTAAAGGGTTTGGTGGTGAAAGCAACTGGGGAGGAGCTCCTAGGGATGCTGCATACAACAGCTTCGGCGGACGTAACGATCAAAGGTCAAAGTCCACCTTCTTCAACGAACGTGGAGCAGGCTCAAGGGGAAGGTGTGTACAACTGTTACATTATATAATGTACTGTCTGCAAGCTTTACTTGATGTTAAAAATGTTACAACAAAGCTTTCAATACACTCCAATTGAGTCTTTATAAGTTCTCTTCTATGACAATCAGCATTTCTTTTGCTTAACTGGTACTCTAAATGGAGCTTTTTATTTTTTTAGCAGAGGTGATAAACCTAACCAGTTAGTTTGCTTTCTCAAACTAAGCTAAGCCCCTTAAGTTCTTACCTTGCACAACAGCTAGTTTCTTGAGAAATCCATCTTGTCAACCTTAAAATTTAGTTTGAACCACCAACTGGGTGATTGCTCAAAACCGTAATTGCAGCTCCTGTAGATGTTTGTCAAGAAGACCTGGAAATTTGTATTCATTTAAAGAAGAGCAAAGAACGACACTGAAGGCTTTCCAAGCGGTTTTCAATGACTTTCAAACCACTGGACGCATTAGGTCACAAGTCTTCCCCTAGCGTAATACTTGAGTAAAACCTGCTTTTAGCCTGTATTAATAGGCAAATACTGTTATGTGAAAGGGTTTCTTTTAACTCCACTTTTTAACTTGCCGTGTACAGATATGAGCGTGGGGGCTTTTCTAGCGGAGGAAACAACCGCTGGTCAGAAGAATCCAGAGAGGAGGACTGGTCCAAGCTCTCTCCTCCCAACGAGCGCCTGGAGAAGTAAGACGTTTTTCTGACAATAACAAAGCCATAACAGCCATCTTGTTTGCATTTGATTCTAATTTTTTCAAACATTTTCTAGTGAGCTTTTCTCTGCAAGCAACACAGGGATAAACTTTGAGAAATATGATGATATTCCCGTGGATGCCACTGGAAACAACTGCCCTCCACACATTGAAAGCGTATGTCATTTAAACTTCAATTTTAAAGGTTTTAATGGAGCAAGTTTGTGTTTTTTACTGACTGCAAATCTGATTATTCTGTAGTTCCATGATGTGGACATGGGGGAGATTGTTATGGCGAACATTGGCCTGAGTCGCTACGATTGTCCCACTCCGGTTCAGAAGCATGCTATCCCAATCATCAAGTCCAAGAGAGACCTGATGGCCTGCGCCCAGACTGGTTAGGATTTCTATTTCCTCAATGTTTGCATTTTACAGGCTTATCAACCTGCCTTTTACTAGTTGATTTCTCTTGTTTGAAATTATTATGCCTTTTAAAAAAATACAGGATGTATCATTTAGCATTCCCCTTTTGGCTCCTAGGCTTTAGATTTTAGCTTAAGTGAGTCAAAATAATGGAACTAATATTTACAAACCGTACTGTTTCAGGCTCTGGTAAGACTGCCGCTTTCTTGCTGCCAGTGCTGAGTCAGATCTACCAAGAGGGGCCAGGAGAGGCTCTGCAGGCTGCCAAGAACTCTGGACAGGTACTGCGGGGGAAAGATAATACACAATATTTGAACATATCCTGTATTATGTCGGTGAAAGTTCTCAGTCATTTAGGTCATGGTTGTTCTGTGACAAGCAAAGGGAACTTTCTAGAAATTTAAGATGTTTGCCTCTCATCAAAAGGCTTCTTCCGTTCTGACTGAGTAGTTATGTATATTTAACCTCTAGTGAGTTGTCTTACATGAGGGTCTTTAAGTCACATGGACGTCACATTGGCACATCTACTTAAGGTGGTGTGACATGAGTTGTTAAGATCACCGGTAGGGTTAATGATTCACCCGGTTGTCTTCTAAGTGAAGGGCTACTTCTCAGCTCGTTAAATTGCATCTACTTTTCCTTATCTTGCTTACCTTCCTCACTTCTTAGTCTGTCACTCAGAGGAAGCATGGCAGAGACGCGGGGAGAGAAAAATGAGGAAATGTGTTTTTAGGAGCGGTGAGGTGTCATTTCCTCTGAAATGACACCTGTATGGATGGAGTTAGGAAGGCTGCTGTCATGTCTCCTCGTTCATAGTAGAGATGGTCCAATACCACTTTTTGCTTCCCAATACCGATTCCGATACTTGAGCTTGCGTATCGGTTGATAAAAGTACTGATCCAATACCAGTGTGTCATATATTTTATGTTGTAACAGCTATATACTACTATCCCTGCATGGATGTGATATGATTTCTGTCTTGTTTGCTCTAGCTCAGATAACCTCTTTGGGAAACATGAACAAACAATGAACTTTTTTTTAATCCATTTTGGCAGTCATAACTGAACTAAACAATAGTAAATATACTTTAACATATATTTTCTTTAGGGCTTTATTACGTGGTATCGGATCGGTGTATAAACTCCAGTACTTCCCGATACAGTGCTGTAGGCAATATCGATACTGGTACCAGAACATCTCTAGTTCATAGCGCCTCAGACGTCCTTCCTCCAAACTAGCTCCTCGTGCAGGAATAAGAGCTTTGAGACAGCCTTCAGGAAGGGCCAGAACAACTTCTGGTTCCAGCAAGGAGATAAAGAAGACACTTGGCTCTTTCCAGTTTAACTTCTGTCTTCTATGACTCCCCTCTCTCAAACCACCTGTCCTCCTAGGCCAAATGTAGACATTGCTGTTCTCACTTGTGTGTCCCTGCATTATCATTTTTGATTTGTTCTAATCGTGATTTTTCAATCCTCAGGACAACGGAAGATATGGCCGCCGTAAGCAGTACCCAATTGCTCTTGTCCTGGCTCCCACCAGAGAGCTGGCTCTGCAGATCTATGATGAGGCCAGAAAGGTGAGCTCCCAGCACACACATTGAACACTATTTGTAGAACATATGGGGTTTGCCGGGTCTAAAAAGTCTAACATTTGCAAAATTATTTTGTTCTAGGTAGTAAATAATTTGAAACTTAAATTTTCCTACGTCCGTGTTATACTTGTTGTATTGTTACTTTTTGTTAATTCGATGGTTTCTTTATTTCACTCGTCCAAATACTTTACTGTATATGTACAAAGTAATACTGTCGCTTTTATTAAATTTTTATAATTTATTTACTTAGCAAGTACTTTGTGACTCTGCACTTCCTCACTGATAGGGGTCTTAAATTTCATTCATGAAAATCAAGTCTTGGAAACCCTGACGTGACCATATGTTATGCAAGCTTAATTGTTTCCCTTTCTCCCTAATTTCTTTTTAGTTTGCCTATCGCTCACGTCTGCGTCCCTGTGTGGTGTATGGTGGTGCAGATATTGGTCAGCAGATCAGGGAGTTGGAGAGAGGCTGTCACCTGCTGGTGGCCACACCTGGACGTCTGGTTGACATGATGGAGAGGGGAAAGATTGGTCTTGACTATTGCAAGTCAGTACAACACAGGGACAAGAAATTTTATTGAAACGGTCTCTGATGTGTATGTTTTTGTAATTAAACTTGAAATGGGTTTCTGCAGCTTCTTGATCCTGGATGAGGCTGACCGCATGTTGGACATGGGTTTTGAGCCACAGATCAGACGCATTGTGGAGCAGGATACAATGCCGCCTAAAGGCATCCGTCAGACCATGATGTTCAGTGCCACTTTCCCCAAGGAGATCCAGGTTTGTACCGGTTTTTATAATAAACTAAAACTACATATAAAACTGAAACTATATTGCCAGATTAACAAACAAAAAATGTATAATTTTGTTTTTTTTATTTTAACTTAAAAAAAGACTGTATGCATTTCTGTCAACTCATAACATTGAACCACAAATGATTGCGTTGTCCTGTAATTGCTTCATATCGGACACTAAAGTGGCACAAAGATTTCATTAAACATAGACATTAAACATCACTCCTGTGTGTGTGTGTGTGTGTGTGTGTGTGTGTGTGTGTGTGTGTGTGTGTGTGTGTGAACACAAACTAAAACTACAGTAAACTTAGAAACCTCTCTGAAAATAATCAAACTTGCAAACACTCTGAAAACTAAAATGAAATAAGAAGTTGAAACTAAACTAAAACAACTTATTTAACCTTGCGTTGGATAGTTAACATGTATAAAGAATCTTTCTTAATGTGATAAATATCTACGTACTTATCCGTTTTGTTTGTGTAGATCCTGGCTCGTGACTTCCTGGAGGACTACATTTTCCTGGCAGTAGGCAGAGTTGGTTCCACTTCAGAAAACATCACCCAGAAGGTGGTCTGGGTGGAGGATGGTGACAAGAGGTCCTTCCTCCTTGACCTGCTCAATGCCACAGGTGAAAAAGCATGCACAATGAAACTATTTGGGGTTTTTCCTCTCATGAAGGTCACATTGGGCTCTAATCCATCGTGTTTGTCCGTCTACCCCATATCAAGCTAATATTGACTTTGCTACATCTCTGCTAACAAATGTTCATTTTAGCAGTAAAAGATAAAATATCAAAACAAAATGTCGTGCATGGGCGAGCAGTCACTGAAATAACTAGCGTTGTTTAGGGGGTTTGCTTCTCATAATGTGTATAATATTTGTGTACTGAGAAGCCTTACGTTTACTGGCCGGTTTGGTTTTATCTTAGTTATTCCCAGTGAGGTTCAGGAAAATGTGACAGAGGCACCAGAGAAACCGGGTAAGTGTGAACATATAATTTCACTCTTGTCCCACAAGCCAGAGACATCACATCCCACAGCCCATCCTGTCCCTCTGCTCCCCAGCTGACTTGCTGCCTCAGTTTTTTTTCCTTTCATTTCCAAATTAGAGCTTGTAGGGCAGACAAACATTTGCCTTGCGCTGTCTAGACTCTGTTACTATTGACTCAGATTTTGCAATTTCACTCAGTCGCTCCCTAATGAGAAGGGTTACAGTGTTAGCAACATCGACACCAAGGTCAAATGGCTCAATGTGACCACGTTGGCTGTTGTCATAGAAAGAGCTCTGTTTCCACGAGTCACGTGGCTGTGATAGATTTAAATGCACTAATCTGTTCCTTCAGGGGACAGAGTACTGTTTTCTGTAGATATACTTCATAACATTTGACTGCCATAAGAGACATAAAATGTTTTTGATTTCCACTCCTTGCTTGTATTATGTAGAAGTCCTTTTGGTTTTTTAAATGTGACTTTAACCTCCAAAAAGAGACACATTGCTTTCTTCTGTTTCCATGGTACCTGGTGCAGCTGCCACTATGAAAGGCAAACTAATGTGTGATTTATTACATGGACACCCTTGGTAATGCACACACTTGGATGTTGGGTAAAAAGTAGGGCTGGATATCACTTGGTTTTTTATTTTTGTTTGACTTGGAGTGTCCTATCATCACCCTTCAGCCATTTTTATTTAAAGCTTTTATTCTGATGGCCATTAATGCCAACTATCTGGATTGTAACCTAATGATCTAACATTCAATTATTGTTTAAACTAACAGGAAGTTGGACATCCCTATTTTAAACTTGAATTTGTCTTGCGTACTGTGTGCAGAAAAACCCTGAAGCCAAGGTTGTCAATTAATGGTTGTCAGTGAATGTAAAGCTTTTTATGCAACATGTCTCCATTTATTTTAAGTTGTCATTTAGATTTTCTTTTACTTAATGATCTTGCAATAGTTGGCTTTAGTGACAGTTTTAAGTTCTGCTTTTTTTTTTTTTTTTTTTTTTAACCAAAATCCATCCATATCCCTCTCCAGTTATCAATGATTTATTTTATTTTCTTCTCTATACCTACTTTCATGCTTTTATTTCTTGTTCTGCTCTCCTCCCTTTTTGTCTCATCCCCTTTTTGTTTCCGGCTACACAGGCAAAGAATCGTTGACTCTGGTGTTTGTGGAAACCAAAAAAGGCGCCGATGCTCTAGAAGATTTCCTTTACCACGAGGGTTATTCCTGCACCAGCATCCACGGAGATCGGTCCCAGAGAGACAGAGAGGAGGCTCTACATCAGTTCCGATCCGGACGCTGCCCCATCTTGGTGGCTACAGCTGTAAGTAATCTTAAAGGTCGTATGGCATGCTGCTTTTATATAACCCTTAGTGGTCCCCTAATACTGTCTGAAGCCTCTTTTATATAGACCTTTATTGGTCCCTAATACTGTCTCAAGTCTCTTTTTATATAGACCTTAGTGGTCCCCTAATCCTGTGTCTGAAGTCTCTTTATATAGACCTTAGTGGTCCCCTAATCCTGTGTCTGAAGCCTCTTTTATATAGACCTTTAGTGGTCCCTAATACTGTATCTGAAGTCTCTTTTCTATAGACCTTAGTGGTCCCCTAATACTGTATCTGAAGTCTTTCCTAAAATCCAGCCTTGGTGCAGAATTCCAGCCTCTAGAGCCAGTCCCACAATGAGCCTTCCTTAGTATGTGCCATTTTTGAGTCTGTAGCTTTAAATGCTATTGAGGAGGCAAGGTGGAGGGTGGGGGTGTGGCCTTGACCAACTGTGAGAAACTTGTTGGCAGATTTGTCAGCTGTTGCTAATTGACTCAAGATCCATAATTCATATGACCAGTTGTCAAAATGAAACCTGACTGTAACTTGTTGTTTCACCCTGTAGATATTAAAGCTATTTTTCTTCTAACTTTTACTTTCTCCAGGTGGCTGCCAGAGGTCTGGACATCAGCAATGTGAAGCATGTCATTAACTTTGATCTGCCCAGTGACATTGAGGAATACGTGCACCGTATTGGCCGTACGGGACGTGTGGGCAACCTTGGTATAAACACTTTTTTGTTTTAACACATTTTTTATGCCCGTTATGTTAATTATGTGAATGACTTTGTAATCTTGCCATGTCTTGTGCAGGTCTGGCCACGTCGTTCTTTAACGACAAAAACAGCAACATAACCAAAGATTTGCTGGACATTTTGGTGGAGGCCAAGCAAGAGGTTCCCTCCTGGCTTGAAAGCCTAGCCTACGAGCACCAGCACAAGAGCACCACCCGTGGACGCTCTAAGAGGTAACTGTCACACGCACAAACAAATGCATTTTTACAACAAACCCAAATCTCAGCCTCCTATTGTATCTAAGCAGGGCTTTTATTAACTTCTTTGATCACGAGCCAACACTGCTAGTAGATTAAAGTTACCCGCTAATCGGAGTCTTTAATAGCCACGTTTGTTTGGTTTTTCCCAACTATTTTACGAATTAATTTGAGCTTCTCTGGTTTGTTGCACTCTGTTCTAGTCGTCTTCTGTTTCAGCCCAGCTCGTTAACGCTAGGCACGTTGCTAATGGTTGATGAGTGTTCGTGGGAAATGTAGGATTAGAATTGCAAGTAATAATGCCAAAAATAAAGATGATGTTTTCATGCCAAAGACAAACAAAACGGCCAAAATGTCTTGGCAGAAATAAGACCAATCCATCTGTCTACAGATGCTTAGCTTCATTCTTCACCGGTCAAATTAGCGCTTAACTTTGATATGTTACTTGTCAAAGTAAAAAATTTTACCTGCATTTGGCTGGTTTAAATACAAAGCGCTGTGTCTAACTACTTGTGTTAAACATTTGAAATCTTGTTTTTTTTTTTTTTTCTCTAACTTGTTAACTTTCACAAAATCTGTACCATAACGTCTAACAAACGTACTTTCTTGTATAGGTTCTCTGGTGGATTTGGAGCTAGAGACTACCGTCAGACCCCTGGTGGCTCTGCAAACAGCTTCAGTAGCAACCGAGGTGGTGGTGGGCGTAGCGCTGGAGGCCACGGAGGAGGAAACCGTGGCTTCGGAGGAGGTAAGGAAACTATTTACTCACCCTTTTTATCTGTGCTGTAGCCTGACCATGAAGAGCTTTGTAGGTCAGAAGGATTTAAAATTCAATCCTAGAATTTACAGGAAGCCAATGCAGAGAAGCTAAAACAGGAGAGATGTGATCTCTTTTCTTGGTTCCTGTCAGAACACGTGCTGCAGCATTCTGGATCAGCTGAAGAGTCATGAGGGACTTTTTCACGCATCCTGATAATAAAAAATTACAGTAATCCAGCTTGGAAGTAACAAATGCATGGACTAGTTTTTCAGCATCGTTTTCAGACCGGATGTTCTTAATTTTGGCAACGTTACAAATATGCAAAAAGGCTGTATTTGAGGTTAGTTTTAGGTGGGCGTAAAGGATATATCCTGATCAAAAATAACTCTGACGGTAGTGCTAGAGGCCAATATATATAGAGATAATCTGCAATTCTTGCAATTTATTACGTATTTTACCTTAAATCTGTTTTATCTAAAAACATATAGTTCTATTTGTTGTAGTGGACTGAAAAAGCATGAAACAAAAAGTTCTCATGTGAAATTTATAAAATAAAAGCTCTATCCTTAATACCCCCACCCTATGTACCCCTGTTTTTTGGGCCTAATTGCTTTACTGCATAAAAGTGTTGCTTATAAATTCCAAGCTTTTTAAAGCCCACATCTATAAAGCTTTACAACCTACCGGAGAAAACAAAGGTCAATTTGATTCAAAGTATTTGCTCTTGCTGCTCGGCTGACTGCACTTTTACTTTGTCCTTCACAGGGAGCTTTGGTGGCAACTTCTACGGCAACGACGGCTACGGAGGAAATTACAGCCACTCCGGGAGTGTGGATTGGTGGGGCAACTAGTCGCCATAGGAAGAGGTTGCCATGTCAACCCAAGCCAATGGAAACCACATGTTAACTTAAGCCAGACCATAACAACCCTCCCTGTGTAGCTTCACTGACACACAGTACATTACCAACCCTGGTTCTCTGCCATTCGCTTCTCAAAAAGGAAGTGCAGCACGACGCAATGGAAAGTCACCAGCACGTGCAACGCACCGGAGAACGCAGAGATTCGCACACCTCAGAGTGAGCATGGATGCTGACATGCATTGTCCGATAGCAACTTCGGACTTTCATTGTTTAAAGTATTTTTGTTCTTTTTGTGAAAAACACACACCCAATCGAATAACCTGAGGATCATTTGTATGTTAATGTACTGTGCCTTTTGGGAATTTAGACAGGAAATCTTATGTTTTCATTTCATCAGATGAACATGGCCGAGAGCTTCTAAATTTGATTTTATTTGTTTGGTGAAAAATAGAAAGAAAGAAAAAAAATAAGCTTGGACTTACTCAAACCTTGGCAAACACTGGGGTATTGTGGCTCTGAGTCATGATTCCATTTGAACTTCAAATTTATCGCAGGAACATCATGTAGCCTTTTCTAACAGCTAACGGAGCCGTTACTGTGTCTAATACAAACTGGGCCACTCTGTGAAGCTGTTGATTTTAATCCTAAGGGACAAAGTTACATTTGTTTTTCTGTTTTGCTCACTCTATCCTGGACAGGCTCCTTTTTTATGGATATGATAGTCTTTGAAATAGCCATTCCTATTGTAATCTTAAGAAACACATAAGTCATTAAGCTCAGTGCCAACAAATCGCTGAGGTTCGAACAAGAATTATCACTGCGGGAACTTGTTACTCCACATTTTTCAATTGACTTTGACAGTGTTACGGCAGCTAGTATGTTACCAAGTGCTAGCTACGTTAAGTGGGCGGTGTTTTTTGTTTATTTTTACTTGAGACATTTTTGGTGCAGGTGTGTGCAAAATTGAAAAACTGACTCAGTTTTTTGATTTTTGAATTGTTTCTTTACAAATGTGTATCAAAACAAAGAATGCCTGCCATCTTGAAAGTGAAGTTCAAAATGGCTGCATAAAGGACCACAGCATCGGGGAAGGGCATAGCGTGGTGTTAGTGTTTACTGAATCGACCGGCAACCACCAGGCCCAGATGGTATTCTACGCTTGCAAGTGTTTTGTTTTTTGGTCAAGGAGGAAAGACGCGTGAACTGAGTCGCAGGCTTAACTTAATTACAAACGTTTTCTCTTTTCAAGCTGCGTTGGAGGCATGGTTCATCTGTAAGAGACAGACATTTGAATGATCACTGAGGTTTATCAATTAAAAACAGCTAGGGAACAGAGCGGGTAGAGCAGCACTTCGACCACTGAGGTTAGGGGTCATGAGGCGAGGCGTTTGGGGGGGCTCAGTGCACCGTCGTTGGCTTTGGTTTCCGTTGCTGTGTAGTTTAACTGCAGGTGGCCAAAGATAGGGGAGTGTCCACTTCCTTATGGAACATTAAAGTACTGTCAGGTTCTCTGGGAGTTCATCTGCTCAGACATGTATAAAAATAATCAACAATAATCTGTGGCTCCGTGAAGCCAGAGCAGGCTTTTCCTCTCAAAGAGGAGCAGCCATCAAGAGGAGGAGAGATGGGGCATTTCACCTCAAAATGCTCCCAATTTTCTCATCAGGTGTGTTGTGCCTTGAAAACCTTTTTTTTTTATTTTTTGTTTTTTTTAAAGAAATTGAACTAAAAGCGGATGCACTGGCAGCGTTGAGAACTTGAGATTGAATGGTGCTACTTGATTTAGGTGTGTAGGCCCTTATACGTCGTGCCCATCAAGTTTTACAAGAAGTTCTTTTATTGCACATCTAGAGTTTTATATAGATGTCTTCGATATGTGTCCTTAGCTTCCAAATATTGTGTGTGAGGAGATTGTGAAAAACGCAGCTTGTTTACAAAAGGGGACGGGTTCTCAACGTTTAAACCAGGATTTATTTGGGACCAGGGGAGTTAGCAGTCGGGGGGGGAATTTAGCCATTTGCACAGATTTCTAGATTCTACTTTTTGCTGCTAGTTTTGTGTAATTTATTAAGCATTTTTGACAAATATTTATTTTTGTAAGCCTCAAAGTGATTCTTTGAAAGTTTCAGAAACTTGACCAAAAGACAGTACAAAAACACTGGCACTTGAATGTTGAATGTCACCTGTATGCGTGAAATTTATATATTTCGGGGTAGTGTGAGCTTTTTAATGTTTAAGATACATTGGACTCGGTAAATAATATCCACAGCTGTTTCAGGGCCTCGTCAGGGCCGCTCATCTCTTAAATCCAATTAATTGGTCAACAAAATTTGAAATGGAATTGGACAAACATGCCAAGGTTTGGAATAACGCTGTCAAACGAGCAAAAACTTCTTAAATATCTTAAACACATCAGTGTTTCAGATTCTCCAATTGTGTGCATTATTGATTCTTTACTCTAATTTGAACTGATAATTTTTCTCCAGTAAATGTCTGGCACATGGCAATCCTTAAAAGAAACAAACATGTGGTTTATTCTCATTGTTGTATTTGCATATATGACACCCCTGGAGTTCTCCCTGAATGTGGAGCACGTCTGCAGGCTTGATCTCCGCCATTGGAACCGTAAAATCATCAGAAGCTTGTGCAAATTGTTGCAGGCAGAAGCAGAGACTTGTTCCACATTCTCCGAAAAACCCTCGGGCTCTTTAGACGTAGACTTTGCTTTCTGTATTAGCTAATAGGCTACTGCACTGCATGGGAAATAACTCAGCTGTGCAATTGTATGATTTTACCAAAATAAAAATGTTTTGAATGCAAAAGGTATCCAGATAAATCAAGCATGTTCCCTGAAGACTTGTTTACTGTAGCTGTGCAGAGAAGACTTGTAGCAGCAGCCTGTTGCTTTTTGTTGTGGATCCCAGACGGACGGACGGGCGGCAAACTTCAATTTGATATAGATTGGGTGGGCTTCATTTTCTTTTGAAAAAGTATATAAAAGATTTCCATTTGTAAGTTGATGTGTCGATGGTGTTATTTTCAAAAAGCAGTTTTTATTCTTGAATTGCCTCTGAAGTATCCAGTGTTGGAGAACAGCTTGCTATTCCATACCTAGGGAGTCAAATCCTCAGCGTCAGTGAGCCAGTCGGCGTGCGTCTACCAAGATCTCTCTAATATTACATGTAGAGAAAAAACTGTTGGACAGTGGGAGCTGAAACAAAGATTTCTGCTGTAACTTTTTACAAAAATCATTTAGGCATGGTGATGGTATCGACCACTGGTATCAATGTGTTTGTAACCATGCCCAGTCCCATTTTTGGAGCATATGTCTAAAACATTGAAAAAGCTTAAGCGGATCATAAAAAAGCAGGGTTGTCGTCGGGACCAGGACTAGTCGAGACCGTCAATGCCAGGACAGAAAAGAATCCTCTTCAAGACCACTCACCTGTTAATGTATGTGATGGGAGAGACCGTAAATCTTCTACTTTAAGAGCATTTGGCTTTATTTGTAATCAAAAAGCAAATGCAGAGTAACCTCAAATTAGGCCATATTATTTACTTAAATAAAATGTAAATGTTTCTTGAACTTCAGACTTATCCTGAAGAATCCAGAGTACAAAGAGCTCGCTGACATTGTGTCTGTGGCCTAAAGTAAACTGATGGCTACCTGATGATTGAGGTATGAGGCAGCCAGGTGTATACCAGGCGACCAATCAGAACGCCCGTTCTAGATGGAGTTTGAATTAAACTAATACCTGTTGTGTATGTGTGTGTGTGCCCGTGCGAGCACACACTTTAAACTTTACTGTGTTGGTACTGGAGTCCATTAAACCGAGGTGTTCCTGATATTTTGTCCACTCTTACCTCAGAGTCCAAACACTAAGAATTGAAATGTACATTTGGTCCGGAAGAATGTGTGTGTGTGTGTGTGTGTGTGTGTGTCAGTACTGTGCAGGATTAAAGCCATTATTTATTTCAAAGTTTCAGTTCACCATGTCAGAAGTTCTGGATGCTCAGAAACAGCCCCACCCCTACGCTGAACAAAGTCAATCAGCTGCTCATCTACCTCATATATATTTTCAGTCTCTCTATTAATATACAGGATATTGGGGCGGTCCGTAGGGAGTTGGGTTGTGAACCGGGGGGTCGCAGGTTCAAGTCCCCGTACGCCCCAAAGTAGGGGGTGTGGATTGGTAGCTGGAAAGATGCCAGTTCACCTCCTGGACTCTGTCAGGTGACCTTCAGCAAGGCACCATACCCCCCCCCCCTTCTGCTGGTCTAGCACTAGCAGCCCCCCCCCACTCTGACATCTCTCCATTTGTGCATGATCAGGTTGTGAGCGTGTGTGTGTATTACAGCCTGTGTGTTGTGATTCTAACAAAAAGTGTAAATTGTAATTTCCACAAATTACCAAAACAAAGATTGACCAGAGTCAGCTGATTATGATTTTTTAGGGAAATATTTCAATTTTCAGTAATATTTTAACAGTTTAATATAAATATCTTCAGTCATTGTTTTACTAATTTTATATGATTATTTTCACTAATGTTTTAAGTAATATTTAAGTGTTAAAAGGTGTTCATGTGTTTAGTATTCATATATGTTATTAGTAATGTTTAACAGTCGGTGCTGTTGTATTTATGTATGTTATTATTAATATTCAGTCATGTTGTTGTGTAATGTTCTCCAGCCATTGCTTTTTGTTCAGCTGATACTAGACACCAGAGAGTTGTAACTGATTTCAGACCCATCATGAGAACATCTTCCATTAGAGAGTCCAGACAGAAGGACTCAGGAGACGAAGTGAAGACATCAGATCATCTTAATAATCAGCTTCTTATTTATTGTCTCCGTACAGCAGATACAGACTACAAAATTCAGCAGAGCTGCGACTGCTTTAAACATCACAGACGGAAACAAGATTCTCAAACATCAGTTGGTTTTCTTGTGCTGGTACACAGTTTCAGGAAAGTGAGATTAAATGCTTAATGAAAGAAAGAGAAAGAAATAAGAGATGAGCTGATATTCTGCTGGACGTTGGTCCTGGAGACCTACTGCACAGGACGGATCTTCATGCTGATGGTCTTCAGGGAGTAGTTACAACCTCTCCAACTGCACCAAGTCACTCCAATATCAGGAAGAGTGCTGTTAGCCCCACAACCATAAACACCGTTTGGATTTGCAGTGACATTGATGTCGCACCAGAACGGCCCCACGTGGGAGATGGCACAGTTCCCTCTAGGCCAGCGGTCATTGTCATTGTTGCAGGTGGAGAACTTCTTTCCGTTGTGACGCCTAATCAGGGAGTCTCCTACAGACACACAAGTGTTTAATCACAACATTATGATTCCACTAACAATGATATATACTTTTGGAGTATATTTACTCCAGGAAATACCACAGTCTACTTCTCTACCTACAGGAAGAACTACTGAACTAAAAAAACTGGACTGGTGACGTTTAATGGCTATTATGGTATACACGGTATATTTAATCAGACCCTCCAGGATTTTGCGATGTCGTGATTGAGCCAATTCACGCAAATTCAACCAATCCGTGACTTTGGTGCGACTCGCAATTTTGACCAATCACTGCAACTTTTTCCGCAGACCAGTAACCGGAGTTTCCCAAACTCGAGCCAATCCCAGCAGTCCCACGTGCTGAGAGCCAACAACCTAGCGGGGCCAAACTCTTTTTTTTTGTTTCTGCTATGAAGACGAGACGTGTGTGACTCGAACATCTCACATTCACCAACAAAACGTATAGAGAAAGATAGCATCCTGCCGTCCTGTATCCATTTTAACATCAATGTACGCTGTAATGATTTTAACTCTGATGTCGCTGAAAGTTGCTGCTGTTTCAATCCTGTCGGCTTTCTGCAGCGGGCGGGCTGCTGCTCGACTGAGGCGCGCACACACACACACACACACACACACACACACACACACACACACACACACACACACACACTAAATTGAGGACAGCTACGCTCGTTATTGTAAGTGCAATGATCAGTTAAAGTCACATAAGTCCTTTATCAAACTGTATGAATGTGTCCCAGCCAAGGATAGGAACCTAACTAACAATGTAAAGATCAACAAGCCGCTGACAAACGTATTCAAATTTGATTCATTCAATAAATTATTATTTTTTTGTCTTAAATTCACCAGTCATTTTCATATTATACCAACATTTGCGGCATCCTGAGCCTTTTTGGTTACTATAGCAACACTCAGACTAGTTTTATTCTCCCCAAAACAAGTTTCCTTTTTATTTTTAAAGAAGTATTCAATGTGTTTTGTTGAACGTATTCTGACTTCTTATAAAGACGGAGCTTTAAAAGCTCCTCTCTTTTTCTTTCTTTTCAAGGATAAAATGTCTGTAAGAGCTACACTGAAGTTGGCAGTTTGAAAAATTACTACTTCCATCATAGAATAAACCTATTTATCCGATTTACTCTGAACATTATTTATTAAAAACATTTTACACTCCCTCCCCCATCCCTACAACCTATTAAATTAAATATTTAAACATTTCTTAACTACACTGTAACTTCTATTCTTTGTATCTTATTCTATTTAAGCCTTTTTAATATTTATTTTTCATGACTGATTTTATTTTTATTGTTTATGATAAGCTTTTGTACCTGTATAGAAACATATAGGAGTCATATTTTGGTCCGTCTGAACCTCAGCTTTGCAGACGAGTGTCTCGCCGCCGAGAGGACGGACATGATTGGCTTACGCACTCTCAGGTACACATATTTGATTTAATGTGAATCGGTCGGTACCATAAAAAGTTCAGGACACGGTACCCCCCACTAAACCTGATAAAGACTCAAATCATTGACAATGTTTGAACCAACGTCACACTTCACTACATTCATGGCTGACATTCTCGTCCTCAACGTGGAAACCTCACCTGCTCCTCCATTAATGAATCCAGAAACTTGCAGTTTGTATCCGTAGGACTGTGAGAAAATGGAGAATGAGGAGTAGCGAGCAAACGTTTTATTTCCTTGAAAGTCCTCCATGTCGACCAGCAGCTCGTACCTTTTCCTCCGAGTCAGGTGGTAGAGAGACTCGAGACCTGAAAACAAAGATGAGCATTTAGAACCAGTTCTATGAAGACATGACTGTTAGTTTGGTTTCATTCCTCACCGAGCCAGT